>JANEHU010001317.1:0-404471 GCA_027563435.1 Nasonovia ribisnigri | reverse complement strand
TTTCCTTTTACCGCCACCACAAATTTCAGTTTATATATTTTGGTAACCCCTTGGTAATGATTTTTAAAATAACCTAGGTATATATATATATATATATATTCATATATACCTATGTCCTATATATATAAATCGTTTTCAATCGAATCGTAGTGTGCGCGTGCGTGTAATTTTCGACTCCTCTCGTACACACTCTTTAGTAGCTGTGTAGGACGTAGGTTGTATATATATTCTCAGCGTGTGTGTGTATGTATTTGTATTTGTGTAAGGCGACTTGACAAGCTGTGATTTATTGTACAAACTCTCTAGAGAGCTCTCTCTTTCTCACTCCTTTCTTATATACGCGTGTGTTTGAGTGTGCGTGGGTATTCGAAAACCTTTGTGGAGTAGAATGAATGAGGGTAAGAGGGGGGGGGGGGAGGAAATAAATAAAAAATTACCACTACGTAGGTATTCTCACACTAATGGCTATCCATTGCGGCGTATATAAGTGCAAATATGATATTCTAATAACCGTCCGACCGCACAAGAGCAAACATGATATTTTCCTATATTAAAACGCACACTATCAATGTACTGCAATATAATACCTATTCGAAACTAATTGGATCGTTACTTTAAATTACGGGACTATATATAGTTCAATTACGTAATATTATGTTGTACACGCATATTACAGTCATGTGTATTAATATTGTACATGGTGCGTTATCACTACATATACATTTTTTTAAAGTATATTTATTGGTTTGCGATAATCCCGTAATACGAAATATTTAAATAATGTGTAAGACAAATAAAACTAATTATTCATGATGGTACATGACGTCTTGTTTGCATACTTATTACTTATATACTATACCATCTATACGTATTATAATATTGTAGTGTGCATACCCACATATTAGAATAACATATTATGAGATTTTAATTTTAAAAATTGAATAGAATTTAGGTTAGAAAACATAATATCATAAATTATAATACTGGTGAACTAAAGTTTAATATTACAACATTAAGAGGATTGGATTTCGGCTGTGTTTTCCACTAAAATAAACTTATTCTATCCCAACTGTACTAATTTTGCCAATATGTGAACAGTATTGAGTATACTGTATTACTGTGCTATACATTTTATAGTTAAAAAATATTCTCCATGACTTATTAATTAATATTATAATCATATAAATGAAATACACACAGATTCAATTTTTACCTTTTCTTGTACCAGCATTGCAGCATATTTTATAACACCATAATTGGGTCTATTTTCCTGTATTTAGTACCTATATAGCCATTCCTATTGGCTATTATTATTTTATTATGACTAAATATTTTATAATTCATGTTTTTCAATGATAACACGGCGTCTTGAATAGGCAATCTAGCTACATAATTTTGGAAGGCTCGTTTTTACGTCATAATACAATATTTTTAACAATATTATTACATTATATTTCGCGAGTGTACAATTTTAATACAAATAAGTAATAACTTATGTTATTTCCGTACAACGGAACTGAAGTATACCTAAACTAAAGGACAGTGAAGCTAGTAAATATATAATACAGTCGTATTATCCAGACTATCTGGCTATAATGTTCTAAAGGTTTAATAAAATTGTGATTATTTAGTTGATGTTTATTCCATATAATATTATGGATTAAATAGATTTACTTAATAAATTGTTATATTAGGTGGGAGCGGGTCCGGAGTCCTGATGAAGTTAAATTAACATAATGTAGCCTTTTGTGTGTTGTTAACGGAACAATTTTAGATTTACATATTTTTATAAATTAAAAAAAATGTATTAAGTTAAAAGACTTGAAAAGTTGAATAACCTAAAATTATTATAAGCTAAACTATAGTTGTTGGTCTTCGTGTGACTAAAAGAGCGTCTATAGCCAATAGCCATACTATATAGCCTATAGGTATAATATGTATATAACAATTAATTATTAACTTTTATGTTAATTTTGTTATTGTATTATTAGGTTATTCTCTGTACTATGTTAAACTACTTTTAACTTTTAATATTTAGTTAGTTATATTCTTAATCTGACGGCAAACGATTGAAGTTTAACAATAAAACTTTATGTTATAATATGTTTCATCGTAAATTTATACATAATTTAAATTTTAAATCAAATACAAGTTTAAAATAAACAAATTGTGTTAACTCTTAATATTCAATTTTATTACCTATACACTTATATTTTATTTCAAGACACTAAAGAACAACAAGAATATAATATTTCAATACCTATTTGTGCGTAGTGTATGTTATTATAACTTTCAGATATTATAGTTATAGATTTACATTAAAACAAATTATGAAAAATAAAAATAAAAATCCAAATTATAATATTTATATCGAGTTTCTGAAGATAACACTGAATGCAATAAATTATAACATGCCTAGACGTCTAGTCACATATTTATAACAATATGACTAATAAATTGTCAAATAATAATATGGTTTATATATTTTTTTTAATGAGCGGTTTTTTCAATCGTAATTACTTTAAAATTCAGAGCAGAGCGATAAATGTATTTTTTTTAAGCACACACCTACCTATTATTATTTTAATCTAGTGGTGTAGATTGTAGAAGACTTGACGATGTTGAAAAACACAATTCTTTATTTCTGAACGGTAGATAGCGTACCATGTACTTCAAAAACAAATAATTTAATTCAATTCTTTAAATTCTATATTATTATGTTCTATTTATACTAAGTGTGTGATGTTATTAAAAAACGTTCTTTATTACATAATATTCATATACATAAAAACATATTGTAGAACTCGCAGGGGCTGTTTTATCAAAAAAAATTTCTCTTTGTCACATCGAGAGTCAAGAGTCGAAGCTATAATAATTATTACATTCATATTATGTTTAAATCAATACTAATAGTTGGTTTGTACCACGGTTATAGATAAAATATAATAATAATAATAATACAAATAATATTATATATTGATAGTTTGTGTTAATAAATAAAACATGTGAAAAATATGGGTAGTGACAACATTAAGTTGTTACCTTTATTTAATAGCCAGATCCCTGAAGTTACTAGCCGTTTAAATATGTATTTGATGAGTTTATTTATTTTCTCTAAACATTTATAGAATTATAGAAATGTGAAAATAATAATTTACAATATTTATAAGAACCATAATAATGTAGTTTGCATTGAAATTCCTTTTGAACACATATTATATTAGTATATTATCTACTCAATAAATATAATATTATATGAGGTGAATTACCTTATTGTGTGTTTTTAAATTGTACACCTAAAAGCAGTTTTAAAAATAATATAATAGTATAAGTTCATCAAACTTATAAAGTTCCGTTGTACGGAAATAACATAAGTTATTACTTATTTGTATTAAAATTGTACACTCGCGAAATATAATGTAATAATATTGTTAAAAATATTGTATTATGACGTAAAAACGAGCCTTCCAAAATTATGTAGCTAGATTGCCTATTCAAGACGCCGTGTTATCATTGAAAAACATGAATTATAAAATATTTAGTCATAATAAAATAATAATAGCCAATAGGAATGGCTATATAGGTACTAAATACAGGAAAATAGACCCAATTATGGTGTTATAAAATATGCTGCAATGCTGGTACAAGAAAAGGTAAAAATTGAATCTGTGTGTATTTCATTTATATGATTATAATATTAATTAATAAGTCATGGAGAATATTTTTTAACTATAAAATGTATAGCACAGTAATACAGTATACTCAATACTGTTCACATATTGGCAAAATTAGTACAGTTGGGATAGAATAAGTTTATTTTAGTGGAAAACACAGCCGAAATCCAATCCTCTTAATGTTGTAATATTAAACTTTAGTTCACCAGTATTATAATTTATGATATTATGTTTTCTAACCTAAATTCTATTCAATTTTTAAAATTAAAATCTCATAATATGTTATTCTAATATGTGGGTATGCACACTACAATATTATAATACGTATAGATGGTATAGTATATAAGTAATAAGTATGCAAACAAGACGTCATGTACCATCATGAATAATTAGTTTTATTTGTCTTACACATTATTTAAATATTTCGTATTACGGGATTATCGCAAACCAATAAATATACTTTAAAAAAATGTATATGTAGTGATAACGCACCATGTACAATATTAATACACATGACTGTAATATGCGTGTACAACATAATATTACGTAATTGAACTATATATAGTCCCGTAATTTAAAGTAACGATCCAATTAGTTTCGAATAGGTATTATATTGCAGTACATTGATAGTGTGCGTTTTAATATAGGAAAATATCATGTTTGCTCTTGTGCGGTCGGACGGTTATTAGAATATCATATTTGCACTTATATACGCCGCAATGGATAGCCATTAGTGTGAGAATACCTACGTAGTGGTAATTTTTTATTTATTTCCTCCCCCCCCCCCCTCTTACCCTCATTCATTCTACTCCACAAAGGTTTTCGAATACCCACGCACACTCAAACACACGCGTATATAAGAAAGGAGTGAGAAAGAGAGAGCTCTCTAGAGAGTTTGTACAATAAATCACAGCTTGTCAAGTCGCCTTACACAAATACAAATACATACACACACACGCTGAGAATATATATACAACCTACGTCCTACACAGCTACTAAAGAGTGTGTACGAGAGGAGTCGAAAATTACACGCACGCGCACACTACGATTCGATTGAAAACGATTTATATATATAGGACATAGGTATATATGAATATATATATATATACCTAGGTTATTTTAAAAATCATTACCAAGGGGTTACCAAAATATATAAACTGAAATTTGTGGTGGCGGTAAAAGGAAATATATATTCTTGTACTGGTGGTAAACGGACTTGGCGGTAAACGGAAAGGTCGATTTTGGCGGAAAACGGTGACGCCCACTTAATCGTGTTAATGTCACGAATAATTTGCAGAGGAGATTCTCAGGCATTACATAATATACTGGCCACTGGACTAGTTCTAAAAGAGCCCGTGGCTAGTCTAATTCCTTGGTTGTGAATTGGATTGAGTGAGGAGAGTGTCTTAGCTTTGGCAGTGCCATAAATGACCGAACCGTAATTCATGAGTGAAAGAATTAATGATTTGTATATTAATATAAGGCTATTCTGGTCAGAACCCCATGAAAGGTTTGATAAAGTTTTAATAATGTTCATTCTACCCATGCAACTAGTTTTTAGTTTTTTTATGTGTGTTTTCCATGACAATTTGTGATCGAAGGTGAGTCCTAGGATTCGTAAGTTTTCCGAAAAATTGAATGGTGTCATGTTCAAGGTAATTGAAGGAAAAGGTGAGTTTTTTTTTTTTTATTAAATTGCAACACACCTCCTCGGCTTGTTAAACCCAGTGGCTGTCGATATTTATACCTAACTCTATCCAGTTAAGGAGTAGAGGGTTGGCTATTCCCACTACACGAACCGGTCCTTAGATCCGGGTTGTTGAATTGATATAAATAAAGTTTTCTAAGTTATATTTTACAGGTCCTAGAAACTTATGACCTGAGTTCATAAACTAACACAATTAACACGACATAGCAACGTATACAATGTTTCATTCAAGACTTAAACAATAATTATATTATAAACAATAAAATACACTATCACCTGAGTAACCCTGTTCTCAAGGGTAGTATATTGAAGATCACAGGAGTAGCGGAGTACGAGTTGAGCAATAGTTAAATAATATTGTGAATATGACTATAGTAGACTGATGTATAGTCTCTATTTCACGGTTCAAAACTCGACTGACTCGCTACGCAAAATATATAGGCTCGTACTCTACGTTCCTGTTTTCTGTTTACCTAAGCAAATTCGATGAGTGCGACATAAATGACGAGTCAGTAAACTGTGTATCGTTACAAAATACGATGCCTTGTGTTTTTGTAGGGGAAAAAATAAAGCCGGTCTTAGAGGACCATATGGCAAGTTGATTTCTTAGGTGACATCATTTATATTACATGGTTAACCATGCTTACCATAATAATAGGGTTCATACTTCATAGGATACAAAATATACCCAGCTATTAAGCTATTATCAAAATAGACTTGTTAACCATGCCTCCTCCTATTCCACAAAGATAATTATATGAAGTTAAATAAACAAATAATTAATACATTGTTTACATACTAACAAAACAAATTGGTTGTATAAAAATCACAATGTAAGACCAACTACAAATATGTTCGAACATCATAATATCACAAAATATAAACAATACAATCTCTAATACTCACTCAAAAAAAAAAAAAAAAAAATCCATTTCGCACAACTAAAATCATTATAAATTAATCTAAGAAACTACTGATGTGGTTACACTTATAAAATCAATTTCACAAGAATGTAAACAGTGATATGTAAAAAAAAAAAAAAATGTAAAACCAATTTAACACGAAATCGGTATCAAAACTAAGGAATATACGACGGTCAACCAACACTTCATCAAGACTACTAAACATTAACATTCGCAGCCACAAGAGGATTCAATCTACACAATACTACTAGGGAGAAGAATGAAATAGTAAACTCAGCAATAATCTCTACAGTCTACACTCTTGTAATATTTTTTACTCTGTCTAGCGATCTCTTCCATTATTATATCTCCTTTTATTAAAAAAAAAAAAAAAATAATAATAATAATAATGTGTGTATGTATGTATGTGTGTATATGTATACCTATATATAAATATATATATAGTATGTATATATGCGTATAGTGTATATATGTTAATATGTTATATATAATATACACCTACCTTATAATTTCGAAAACCGCTCGATAGACAAAACGAAATCATCATTGTGTGAACACCGCAAACAAGAAGATGAAAATTAAGCATTTAAATTATAAATATTAAATATAACTAATCTCTGATGACAGTCAGCATGAAGCAACCACATATTATATAAATAGACAAATAAAAAAAAAAAGAACTAATTCTGGTCACAACAGTTATAGAAGGTTTTGAAATATTATAAATTTTACCCCATCCCAAAAGTTTTCCTCTCAGAAAATATATTTGCCATTCCTATTTACCTTTCCACATTCCTAACACTACAAATAATTAATACGACTAGTTTTTAATTTAGTATTGTATACGTTACTATTGCATAGTTTTAAATGTAAAATATGAGGACATATTTTTTTTTATAACATAATGGAGTGTTGTATGTGGCATGTGCCAACAAATAATAATGGGAAAAATATTATTTATTTTAGTTAAATGTTTAAATTGCGTAATATTAGGCCAATGAAGCAAATGAGCTGAGGCAGCACCTTGTAAAATAATATTTAAGGACGTAAGGACCACAGGAAGGGGACAGTGCGGGTTTCGAGTGAGAGACACTTTGTTTTGTGAGCGATTCATGGAGACCCGTATTTTTCATGTGTTTGTTTTATGTTGAATAAAGTTATTTCAAAACAGTGTTAATTTTCTTAGATTTTTTTATGTGTACCATCGAGAGATAGATATACTACAACATAGACTCTTGATCTGTTGTCATAACTACACATTTTTCACAACTACACCAATTACGAGTTCCACTTCGATTTTCGTAATTCACATATTGTATACCATGATACTCCAAAACAGTATCAATTTCGTCGTCATTTTCATATTCAGGCTCAAATAAATAAGCACTAGTCATGGTGAGAATTTTAATTTAGAAAATATTACACTAGTGAATAGTGAATACGTTGCCCAACTGTCGAACACAGACTGAACGCTGGTAATTACACGACATACATTCAACCAAAATTTAAAAATATAACGTAATAATAAATAAATGTGTGTGTAGTGTGTAAAATACGTAGAATTAGATAAGATAGCGCCGCGCGGCGGTCTAGGATAGACCGTAGTCCGAACGCCGCGAGCTGCTCGCCATGACGTGCCGTTTCCAAAATGACTGTTTTAAGATTTTTAATACTTAAAAAACTAAACGTCATATTGAAATTCTGATTCTTGCATCGTCTTAAACACATAAAACCACACATTTATACGTCAATTAAATTTTAAAAAGAAAATGTTTAGGTTGATAAATCGTTGTGTGAAGTAAGGAACTTTTACACGTATAAGATAGGCAATTACGATGACTCCGGCCCAGTGACGTCACGCGGCTATTCTACATCTCTTAATATCTCTTAAAGTAATATTTTTTTTTACATCGTATCTTCACAAGATCATTTCATATAACCATAACTACAATAATTTAACATTTAAAAAAAATTTAAAGATTTTTTTATTTGTGTTGTGTGCTCCTTTAAGAATCACTCTTTGATCAGATATGCTCAATATAAAAATAAATATAATGCAATTATTTTATGTCATTGAGTAGGTCACTGTAATGAATGTGTTAAGTTTGAATTCAATAAAATATAAATTATTGCTAACAAAAACAATTTTAAGTATAAGCCTATATTGCCTATATTGCCTATAGGTATATTGTATTTTAAGGATTTTAATTTTCTAATTTTTTTGCCATAGTAATAGAGACGTTAAGTTAGCATCTTTATTTTAGATAATATACTACACATTGTATCTGTTTTACAATTAATAAAAACATATGGGTGGGTAGAATAAAATCCTGGATCAAGTTTGACATTAAACGATTTGCAACAATATATAGTTCGATCTGAAAGAAATTAAACATTTGTTTGGAGTAAATTAGAAATAAAATACACTATACACTTGATGATGTTTTCACTACATTTTTTAATTAAAGCATATTATTAGCATTTAGATATAATACAATTTTAAAAGTAATTTGTATCATTTTGTGGTATCTAAAGACATTTTAAAGTTCTAATTTTTTTATTTTTGTTTATTTTAGTTCATGAGTAAAAAAGCTGATATACCTATAAAGAAAATATAATACAAGGTTCCTCAAAAGTTTTTCTTATGCAGTTAAAAATACCAAAAATACATAATCACAATTTGCTTAAGCTTTTTCGTTTCTCAAAAGTTTTTTTAATTAGTAATACAAGATTCACTGTAATTTTTTTTCTAACATTTAAAAAAGAAAGTTGAATGTTTTTAGGGAGTTTGAAGTTTTTATATTTAAACGTATGATATTGATTTATTTTACTCATTTTCAATATTGATGCCTACGAGATTAAACTATTATGTATGAATTGGTTTCACTATAATATTTATTTTTTTTGTATGTTGCGTTTCATTGTTGGATTAATACAAATATACAATAAGTTTGTTTCTGATCAAAAATTGGATTTTTACATCTGAGGGTTAAAAATAAAAACTATAATAACTTTTGAAAATAATCTGGGAAAATAGAATATAAATTATGAATAAATTAGAATTTTCACGTAAAACATATTGTTTTCTACAAAATTTGATTTAATGAATTACAGTAGTTACCTGTAGAAATGTTTACCAAATATTTTATAGACATAATAAATGTTCAAAATAATTTGTATTTATTATTGGTCATATTGTTAACGGCTTATAGTTTTTTTTGCACATTTGTGTATGATGAAATATTTTTTTTTTAAAAAAGCTTAAAAATTGTATAAAATGTATAACACATGTTCTCTTAAGTTATTTACATTCACAATTTTTTTTTATAAACATTTTAAGTTTAACCTTTATAAGATATTTTTCAAAATCAAGAGAATATGTAAATTATTTTGTAGTTTAAAATGTACATTCATTTTAGATTCTGAGTGGAGCGATGAATGTATTGATTTTATAATGATGTGTGTTTTTTTATTTTTTTTTGTGTCTGTCATCACCTTTTAGGACAGTAAAAATGCTTCGATTTTCTTCAATAGTACCTTTTCTGATCGGAAAGTGAATCTAGTTGGTACTTTGGGAGGTCAAAAGTTAAAATTTCCCAGTAATTTCAAAAGCACCGTGAAAAACAAATGAAAAATTAAGGAAAAAACGGGAATTTTTACGGAAAACCAATTTTCGACAAATCGATTTTGGTATTTGGTATAACTCTAAAAGGTATAAATCTAAAATGACCGTAGATACATGAAATTTTGACCGAATGTTTATATAAGCATTTTCTACACACCCCAGTATTTTCAAAATATTCTGACTTATTTTGAGTTGTTAACGGACATTTTCAGTTTCCAATTTTTTTAGTTTTTTTTTCAGTAAATGTCAATAAAATTTTATTTGTTGGGTAAAAAATCTTGAAAATTTAATAGCAGGCTACTAATATATTGTTACAATAATATATGAAAATATTAAAAAACAGTAGTCACAATTTTTTTTTTATAGGTAATCAAAGTTCAAATTTTGACAAAATACGTAAAAATGACGAAATTGTGCAATTTATTTCGAGTTAGAAATTCATAAAAATTTTTGCTCGATTTTTCATGTAGCGATTTTCTTATTTTGTTGCAATTCAAAAACGAATAACTGTAGAAACATGAAAATTTCAATGAATGTGTATATTAGCATTTTCTATACACCATCTAATTTTGAATATATTTTGACTGTTTTTGAGCTGTAGTATATTGAAGATCACAGGAGTAGCGGAGTACGAGTTGAGCAATAGTTAAATAATATTGTGAATATGACTATAGTAGACTGATGTATAGTCTCTATTTCACGGTTCAAAACTCGACTGACTCGCTACGCAAAATATATAGGCTCGTACTCTACGTTCCTGTTTTCTGTTTACCTAAGCAAATTCGATGAGTGCGACATAAATGACGAGTCAGTAAACTGTGTATCGTTACAAAATACGATGCCTTGTGTTTTTGTAGGGGAAAAAATAAAGCCGGTCTTAGAGGACCATATGGCAAGTGTGTTTAGAGACTCTTGTAAGAGTTGTGAAGAGATTACTAGGTTTTTCCCACTGCAATATATGTTGCAATCGTCTGCAAAGAGTTTGTATTTGACGGGAGAAGGAAGATTGTTGCCAATATCATTTATAGCTACCAAGAAGAGAGAGCCACTGAGGGCTGAACCTTGTGGAAGACCATTCTCGATATAATGAGAGTTGGATAGGATGTTTTGGATTTTAACTCTAAACGAGCGATTGGTTAAAAAGTTTGTTAGAAACTTCAACATGTGGCCATTAATATCCCATTTTATGAGCGTCGATAGTACTCTGTCTCTCCATACCATGTCGTATGCCTTTTGTAGATCGAGTGACATCAGAATGAGATATTGGTTTCTTTTGAAGGCTGTACAGATGTCAGTGTGGAGTGAAGATAGGTTGTCCATGGTAGAATAATTACGTCTGAAGCCGCATTGTTTGTTTGAGATTCGATTTGTCGATTCAAGGAACCAGATGAGTCTCTTGTTAATGATTTTTTCCAGGACTTTGCTCATGGTGTTTATAAGGGATATAGGTCTATAGTTGTGAATTTCAAATTTGTTTTTTCCCGGTTTTTGGATGGGGATTACTGTTGCGTTCCGCCATTGGTTTGGGAAGGTACTATGTGTCCATATTGAATTGAAAATCTGGAGAAGAGTCGAGAGTTCATTTTCGGGAAGGTTTTGAATAAATGAATTAGGTATATTGTCGGGCTCTGGGCTTTTACTTTTGCTGTTTTGAAGGACTGATAGAAGTTCACTTAAGTTTAGAGGTAGGTTAAAACAATGTTCGTTGGTAAATGGGGAGTCTATTGGTAGTGATGAATAAGAATTTTTGTGTGCTAAAAATTCATCAGAGTAGTTTTGGTTACTGTTGTTGTTTTGGAAAAATTGGGCGAACGCTTCCGAGACGTTGGCTGAGGATGAATAAATTTTGTTAAGATTATTTCTCAGTCGATCTGGAGTAGGGGGGGATTTATATACTTTTAATGTTCGAATTTTGTTCCATAATGCTGAGGGGTCTATTTTGTGATTGATAGTCGAGGTAAAATTTTTCCAAGATAGTGTTTTGCTTGTTTTAGTGATATATCTAGCTTGTGCTCTTGATTTTTTAAGAAGAATATGGACTGACGGGTCTTTAGTTTTTTTGAAGCGGTTAAGTGCTTGTTTGTATTTTTTAATAGCGTTGTTGCATTCAGAATTCCACCAGGGAGTCGTTCTGTGTTTGTTGTTTCTTGACTTAATACCTATTGCTATGTTTGCTGCTTTGAGTATTATGTTAGAGAAATCGTTAACAATAGAATCAACATGTTCCTGGGTAATGTTCACATTTAGGTCGATTGGATTTAAAATCATGTTCGACGAGTTCGGAAAAAAGTTTCCAGTTAGGTTTTGAGAGGGGGGTCTATGAAGTACTTTTATTCTGGATATGAATTTCTATAGGCCAGTAATCACTTCCACTATAAGAAGTTAGGAGTTGCCATTCCATTGAAGGTACTAGAAGAGGTTATGGTTAGGTCTACGGCAGATAATGATCCGTTAAAACTGTTGTATCTGGTGGGATCTCCATTGTTTAATAATATGAGAGATTGTTCGTTTTCGATTATTTGTTCGATTGTTTTACCACGGGAGTCCGTGATGTTACATCCCCAAGATGTATTACGGCTGTTGAAGTCTCCCATTAATATGAAAGGTTTCGGAAGTTGGTCTATTATGGTTTTAATATCAGAAGATGTGAAAGGAGTACTGTCTGGTATATAAATGTTACAAATACAAATTTGCTTATCGAGTTCAACTATCGTCGCTATTGTTTCTAAGTGGGTTTGGATTGTGACTTCTTTGTTTTCAATATTCTTATGGATGAATATCGCTACTCCTCCACTAGCTCTATTTTCTACTGTACGATTTTTAATATATCCTGTGAAGTTTTTAAGGTTGGGACGTTGTTAATTTTTTTAATTAGTTTCTTGGAAACAAAGTATAAGTGGGTTTAGTTCGAAAAGAACTCGATTTATATCAACGGATCTTTTGAAGAATCCGTTTATGTTCCATTGAATAATACTGGTCATGATTAATATGTGATTGTTTATTTATTTTTTTTAATAATTTTTGGAGTTTTTATTTTTTAAATTAAATTTAAGTAATAATTTGTTAGTCTTCTTGAGGTACCATACTTTTGAAGAGGAGGTTAGCTAATTTTGTCAGTTTTGATCTCATTGCACGATCTGAGATTTTGGGTCGAACCTTTTCAGTTATAGGTATCTATTAACGTAGGAATATCTGCATTTACTTGTTGACAAAGTGAATGAATGTTAATAGCATTGTTTGAGAAGTTTTCAATGACATATTGAAATTGAAGAAGAGATAGTGGGAGATTGTTATTGTTAATGAAAATCTCTTCAGCTGGTTTTAGTGGATTCTCCAACGAAGTATCGTCTAGATTTGAGAAAGAGCTCGTCCGGGAACTGATTTTAGCTTTTTTTTTGTAGGTTTATTTGTAGCGATTGGAGAGGATGGTAAGTTTGTTGGTGAGGGCGAGTTAAGTGGCAACGATGCTTCAGAGATAGGTCTTTTATTTTTATAATTTAATAAGATAGGGGTAAGGTTATGTTTAGGCGTATTTGATACATATTCAATCTTTTCTTGGCTGGACTCAGTTTGTTTATCTTCATTTGCTAGGAAGTCTTCTGTTATTCCTTCTATTGTTTGGGTGGGTATGCAAGGAGTATTAATGTTTTTTACTGGGGAAGGGGTGATATTTGTTTCTAGAGTGTCAAGCATACTTGGGATGAGGTAAGTTCCTCCAAGGGTGGTTCTTCCACAGTATCGGGTTGGTTATGTGTGGTAGTGGTTTGGGGATTGGCAATTGTTTTCTTGCTAGTGTTAGAGGTGTGGCCAGTGGATTTGCATAGAAAGCATGTGATTCTGTCATCGGTGAAGAATACTCTATATTCAGTTTAATTGTGAAGTAGTGACAAAGATCCAGGGAGATTAGGTGTGTATATTCATGTTTAATATACATCTGTCGACGGAAGCTTAAGATGTGCTCATAGCCCTCAATGTTGATACCTGTTTTGAGGTAGGAAATTTCAGATACAGGGGTAACATTGGTATTTTTGAGCGCGTCGAGTATAACATGGTTAGGTATAGAAGGGCAGACATTAGATATGACTATCCTCTTAGCAGGATTAATAAGTCTGCGTATATGGATTACATGCTCGTTAATTGTAATCGTTTGAGTGGATTCTAGAAGTGAGCCTAGTATGTGTTTGGTCGAAAGAAAAATATAAAAGCGGTTGTTCGATATGCGAGATACGAAAACAATATTTTTAGGCGGGATTATTTTTCCTATGGTGACAATATAATCTCTTTGGGGTATACCATCTATTGAATTGAACACAAGTGCTTGTTCCCTGCTGGGATAGATTTCATTAGCTGCCGCGGACGCGTAATTACGGTTTGTGTTTTGTGCGGTATTGTTAGAATTTATTACTTGATTGTTGATAACGCAGAAGACGCCGAAGACGATATTGCTGATGTAGACGGAGTAGGAGAACTAGAGGTGGAGGTAGAAGTAGTGATTGTAGGTACCTTAGAACGACCAAGGAGAGTGGGTTGTGAGAGATGAGCATTTCTAGGTCTGGTTATTTGTGTTAGAATAGTTTTATTATATGGTTTATTCGATATCGGTTTACTAATGACCGGCGATAATGACGGTCTGCCCGTTTTATTAAAGTTGCTCATTGTGCGATAAGGTGGGTAATTACATAATAATATTATATTATATTACCGTATATGTGTGTCCAGCAGTGATCGGAAGCTATAAAATGCGCACTCGCGAAAAAGTAAACACGTGTTACACGGTCGGCTGTCAGACACGTACTGATATTTATATTTTATATATCTAAATTCTTTATTATTCCCATTACTCTTAACACAAATGAAATTGCCAACCTTTTATTAAAATATTTTACCTAACTTTTTGTGCAACAATTTGTATCGCTATTCCAAAATCAGCGCACTGCATACTTTCAAGATTAAAACATTTAATAACTACAATTTTTTATTCAATTTAAAAGTAAAATTTGATAACACCGTACAACATAAATACGAATCTGATTAATAATTGTTAACTATTCAATAAAAATATAAGTACCAATGGCATGTATGTAATAACAGTTATTTCAACCATTAATAGTAAACAAATTGCAAACAATTTTACAGGCAGTAGGTAGGTACTTAAAAGTACCATCCGCATAACATGACTTTGTAAAAATTCTTGTAATTGTTTTTAAAAACTCCATCAAAACTGAATATTTAAATATACTTATACAACTAAGGAATTCAGGGGTGGACCCAGGACTACAAAAGTCACAGGGGTTAGAGCTAGAGTAGCCATGTCCCGTGTCCCACGTATATAGCTATATATAGCTATATATAGCGTCGGTTGTCCTTTGCGCATCACTATATATAGTTTTGACATTTTTTGTGAAATAGTTCCGCATCGTTCGATTTTTTGGGTTATATATTGTTTGCGCATCAACCGTTTAAAAGGTCATACCTGCATAATTTAGGCATAAATATTATTATTTAACAATAAAACTGAAAAAAGGTGTATACTAAAAAACGCAAGTTGTTTTCTAACTTTAGTCTTAAAATTCGCACATTTCTAAATTTACTCTCGTTGTATTAATTTTTCAAATATTGCATAGGTATTTCTGTTTTTAAATATATATGTAGGACGTAGGTACCGTAATAATATTATATAGGTATATTATATTATATAATCAGTTAGCAATAACCTGACGAGATGAACAACTTAGTTTACAGGTGACCAATATATTTTTATTGCGTAAGTAATTGTGTTTTTGTAAAAAATCTATAGGGTATGAGCACTTATGAACTTAATTCAATGATACAAATATGGCATAATATGCAATGAATTTATAATAGCAATACTACTGTCTACTATAGCAATAACCTATCAAAAAGTAGCTCACTTAGCTCTTACGGAATACATTTATAAGCTACTGAACTTTACAAAAACACATTATTTGTTACCTAGTATTATCTCTATATATTTTTATTTTTCGTTATAGCTTTATCGTTTTATAACATTTATAATTTGATAATTCTTTTGGCAATTTGTCTTACTCTGTGGCGAAAACTAAAATAGTTTAATAAAAAAATTGCAATAATCACGGTCATGAACGATGATTAATTACGTATGCATATCCATACGGAAATACATTATGGCTTATACACTTATAGTAATAAAAAATCCTAAGTTATTAAATTATATTAAGTAAATTAACTTTTGATTGTTTGTATTTATTTATTATTTATGATTTATGACAATCATTGAAATTTCAATAAAAATTATTTTTATACCCTTCTATTGTCCATTATGCATAATATGATGTACCTATATGATATCTTAGCACAAGTGAACAGAAGATGCGCAAATGATAAACGGCCCTATATATAAGTACCTACTCATTGTTTGCATACAAAAAGGTATATTAAAAAGAACACTTATACCTCAACCTAACATATACTTTGTATAACAAATGTTTCCTTATAAGCTAATTTATTATAAGCATCTTAAAACTAAGACAAACGATTTTTTTTAATGTTCACTAGTTATAGCTAAATTGTTAGTAATTTATATATATATATATAGATGTAGATAGCTTAGGCTAGGAGCATCTTATAAATTATAATAATAATAAAAAAATTAATAATTTTATCATTATTAAGTTTATAGCTAGTCAATAATTTATTATATTCATTAGATAGGTTCATGAATCACGAAGTTCATTTTATCTCTATAATGGTTCTTCATTATATACGACATAGTGGTAATCATGGGTAGGCATATGAATGCGGATGGACCCGAACATGTAGTATTAAGTGGAGGAGTAGAGAGTAGAACGTAAAACTGGATACGTAGCAGGAGCTGGAGTCGTCGGAATCACGAATACATTGGTGATACAGAAAACTTTGTAGGTGCAGGTGGGATCGTTTGGGCCAAAAATCTCGACGACAACGGATAAATTTGAAAGCATTTGGGGTTGCTACAATTTCAGGTGCTAATTTTTGAACAGGCCGGTAGCATAAAATATTTACGAGTGGCTCGATTACGGTTTACATGCGGTTTATTGTGCCAGACTACCTACAAAAGTTGCCACAGTGTGTGTGTGTGTGTGTGTGAGGGGGTGGGGGAATAAGCAGGCGCTCGGTGCTACAAAAGTGCATTTTTTTAACCCTGTGACCTACTATGGGTGGTGTTGCATATCATCTCGAGGGATATTTTCGTAAAAAAGTGTAAAAAAGTGCAAAAAACATTTGATGGCATCCGGATTTAAACTCGAGACACCTCGGTTTGCCACTAGTGGGATGAGACCACTGCGCCACATTCCGCTGACTTAAACATGATTCAGTTTACTTATTTAACTGAGAAAATACTTAAATTGCAATGTGTTATAAATCGAATACTAATGATTTGTGCTCATTTTTATTTTGGCACCAAATTTTTTAAAACGTTGAAATAGTTGGAGTTTTAGAAAAAGTTGCAAAAAAAAGGTGCCCGATAAAGTAGAAATGTTCCTAATAATATTTAAAAAAAATGATTTTATAAAAGCCTTATTGCCCCCATATAAAATTATTGGCTACACCACTGCCAGTTGGTACAGCCTCAGAACAATAAAGAAGCGACACTCTATCAACTGATCGGGACTCTGTATCCCTACGGTATGAAATATTGGACTCTAAAAGTTGTATCGTATCTGTACTCTGATAAGATGTTGGTGACGTGTAGGTATCTCTATTTGTTACGAAATTGTAAAAACGGAAACAATCCATTGACGCCCGTTTCAATTTATTCAAAGTTCTTTTATGTAAGGTATTGTTTGTTTCAGTGATGTATACAATTTGCTTTGGATTAAAACTATAATATTGTTATTTGAAATTTGAAATTTTTGAAATAATTTATAATATGATTATGAAATATTTAATTGATAACGAATATCACGCTCCCAGGAGACCGCGTTCAAGGCATAGACCTATTAACTATGTACCGCGCATTCCACCCCCTTGCCTATTGCATGTCAACTGAATATTGACTGAGAGAGATAGAAATATCCGTTGGTAACACCATGGTAGAAAATATATTGTAGTTTACTTATTCCTTGTCTCTATAACACAAATGTGCATAGACCATAGGTAGTTTAATTTTAATTTTTAAGGCTTTATATAGTTACGCAATAGGTAGTGAATACTAATATTAAAACAATAATCGATATTTAAATATTTAATTATATTAAATAATAGCCATAGACCTATAATTAACAAGTTTAATAAGCATGTTAACTGTTAAGTATGTTTATAGGTCTATGGTTCAAGGCCACTATCACGGTTAGGTATGTATACCCGTATGTAGGTACGTCTGTGGCCACCTCGCCCGATTTTACCAATACATACAGTATATGTATATGCCCTGGTATAGCTAACAATACTTAATTGGAACTGCTGGACGTACATATTACACCTTTGATATATTATTATGGCTTATGAGTTAGTAAGACGGAGAGAGGAGACCAAACATGTGGGTATGACGTCCTCCTAATACAAATTCGCAAAATTGCTATATGAGCCAATAAAGTTTATACAAAAATCACAATAATATATATAATATAAGTACTAGCTCTATTACCCGAGGATAAATGAAACTGAAACGGTAATTCACCTGCGGCGCGGATAATAATAAATAACTTTTTCTTACGTGAACCTATGCGAGCGGAAATAAACGAATTAGTGGATATGACTTTAAATAAGTTTTTTAAATAGATTATTCGGAATAACCACTAGAAATAAAACAGTTATACCTGTTGAGATATGAATCCTACACTGTCACACATTATTATATCTATATAACTTTATATTATCGTTATCTATAATGACGGTACATCATTATATAATTATATCCATCGATGTGCTTTCCATTCATATAAATAAAGTTAGTCTGTTTCGTATCGTCAACCTGTGCGTTACCTTATTAGTTATTATAAGCGCGTTACCTCTTACCCACAATTCATTATAGGTTATGGGCCCAGTCACGGAAGAACGGTACGGTATCACACAGTTTGCGGGTACAAATTTCTCCAACTGGAAATTTAGGGTTGAGACACTACTAAGGAAACACAATGTGGCACATTGTCTGACGGAGGAAATACCAACAGACTCCACCGCCAAAGCCACGTTCATCAAAAAGGATGCAACGGCTATAGCCTTACTGGTTCAATGTGTGGCGGACTCACATCTGGAGTATGTCATAGACGTCGCGTCTATCTACAGCCAAAGCAATTTGGGAACGTCTATGCTCCACGTTTGAACCCAGAGGTACGTCAAACAAACTATTTCTTCTAAGGAAAATGCTCACATTAAAATTCATGGAAGGAGAGGAATCCATAGAGCAATTTTTAATTCGTTTTGACGAACTTTTGAGGAAAACAAAAGTTGCCGGTTGTAAAATCGAGGAGGAGATGGTGGCATGTCTGTTGTTATTAACGCTACCAGACTCATACAATGTCGTGGTAACGGCTATTGAAACGCTGTCAGATGACAAAATAAGTGTCAACTTCGTGCGAAGGCGCTTACTCGATGAAACGGCTAAGAGAGAATCATGTAAAGCTGAATCGGTCACATCGAAAAACTTATATATAGATGCGGCCGCGTTTGAATCAAGTAGCAGTACACTCAAATGCTATTATTGCATGAAATCTGGACATAAGAAGTTCCAATGTAGAAAATACAAGGCGGATCAGAATCGTAATCATCAAAAAGGTAAATCTAATAATAGACAGCAAGCGAATTGGGCCGACAACACGCGCGGATACGATAACGAAGACGGTGACCATATCGCGTTTCTAACCAGTGAACAAATCCAAATTCAACAGTCATGGAAGAAGAAAAAACGAACGATTAACTGGTTCCTAGATTCTGGGTCAACTGACCACCTTATCAATGATAAAAGTCTGTTATCACGATCAAGACCTCTTTCCAATAACATTTTCATCGGAGTAGCAAAATCTAATCAAAACATGTGCGCAACACACACCGGTGAAATTGATTGTTCATTTAACTCAAGCTCAAATATCTGCAAGTTTACCATCAAAGATGTATTATTCGTTCCAAAGTTACGACGAAACTTGTTGTCCGCAGGAAAAATTTAAAAGGCTGGCATGGAGATAATTATAAACAACGGTAAAGTTTCTATCAAAAACAAAGGTAATGTAATAGCATCCGGAATGAGGAAAGGTAATTTATACGAGTTAGTGTTTGATATTGATCCACAACTGCCTAACTCTGCACTCTCGGCACCAAGAACCGACATGCGCATTATTAATGATACCCCACTATGGCATAGGCGACTTGGCCACTTATCAGATCAATTCTTGATGGATTAAAAATAGGAAGAGACTACTCCACATCTGGATGCTCGGTATGCACAAAGGGAAAACAATCCGCAAACCCATTTCACTGCACACGCACAAGAGCAACACGTCCACTGCAGTTGGTACATACAGATGTGTGCGGACCAATCACTCCTATCAGCTGGTCAGGTGAGTGTTACTATGTGTCTTTTATTGATGATTTCACACACTTTGCTATAGTATACCCGATAAAGGAGAAATCTGATACTTTAAACAAGTTAAAGATATTTGAAGCATTCGCCACAGCCCACTTCAGCACTAAGATGTCCAAACTCAGATGCGACAATGGCGGTGAGTACACATCAAAGGCTTTTAGAGAGTTCTGTGAGGGGAAGGGAATTCAAATTCAATACACATCACCTTACACCCCGCAACAAAATGGACATGCAGAAAGGTTGAATAGAACTATATGTGAAAAAGGTCGATCTTTACTTATCGAAAGCAACCTCCCAAAAGAAATGTGGAATGAAGCAATACAGACAGCTACATATCTATTGAACAGGTCGTACACAACTGCTTTAAATAATGTTATTCCAGCTGAAATGTGGTTTGGCTCTAAGCCAGATGTAAGCAACTTGCGCGTATTTGGATGCAAAGCCTACTTACTTAAACCCAATCACACTAGAAATAAATTTGATGAAAAATCTGAATTATTTACTTTGATAGGATATAACACTCACGGATATCGGTTATGGAACCCTAAGAACAGAAAAATTGTCAATGGTAGGAATATTAAATTTGATGAGACCAACAAGACAAACGATCCTATACAAGTATATATAGAAAGCGACCAAGCTCCCGAAGAAAGAAAAATAAAATCAGCTGACACCAATCAATATACAACAGAGACCAGCACAGAAGAAGAAAGTTGCCATGATTCCGATACTGATTTGAACAAAACGTTTATTGATTTGAACAAAACGTTTATTGATTTGAACAAAACGTTTCTTGAACGTCCAAAGAGAGAAAAACGACCACCTACATGGACTTACTATACAGCCCACGCCTTGACAATAGAAAATACTTGTGAACCATTTTCATATGAAGAAGCGATCAATGGGAATGAGTCTGCTGAATGGGAACAAGCAATGAACGAAGAAATAAAATCATTAAATAAAAATCAAACATGGTCACTTGTTGAATTGCCAGAAGGAAAGAAAGCAATTGGGTGTAAATAGACATATAAAATCAAAAAGGATGGGAACGGAAAGATATACCGTTACAAGACACGATTGGTAGCAAAAGGATATGCACAAACACATGGCGTCGACTACTATGAAACCTACTCACCAGTGACTAACATCACCACTATTTGTTCACTCTTAGCCATGGCAAACAACAGAAAAATGCATATACATCAAATGGATGTACACACAGCCTTCCTCAACGGAGTTCTTGAAGAAGAGGTATATATGTGCCAACCCGAGGGTTACAAAACAAATTCAAATTTGGTATGCAAGCTACACAAATCCATCTACGGACTAAAGCAGGCAGCTCGTGTATGGAACCATAGCTGTGATCAAGTATTAGTCAAAAACGGGTTTAACCATCTTAAATCTGACAATTGTGTATACAAGAATACTGATGATAATTTGTTTATAGCTTTATACGTTGATGATCTACTAATTATAGGCACTGACCTAGAGTCCATTGAAGGCATAAAGAAAAAACTATGCATGATGTTTGATATGGAAGATTTTGGTCAGTGCGAACGCTTCTTAGGCCTTAACATCAAAAGGGACCTAAATGGACAAACCATGAGTATCAATCAAACAACCTACCTCAACAGCATATTACACAGATTTGGTATGGAAAACTGTAAGCCCTCTAAAACACCCATGGAACCCTGTTTAAGACTTGAAGACGTTAAAGAGAAGAAAACAGTACACCCATACCGTGAACTTGTAGGATGCCTCAGCTATGTGGCAATGGTGTCACGACCAGACCTTTGCTACGCTGTCAATTACCTTAGTCGTTTTCAAGAAAATCCTACTGACACTCATTGGAACCACTTAAAGAGAGTTTTGAGATACATTAAAGGTACTGTACTACTGTCAATTTGAATTTACTCTTCCACAACAGTACAGAACCTATAATAGGATACGCAGATGCTGACTGGGCAAATGGTGCAGACCGCAAGTCAATAACAGGATATTGCTTCAAAATGTATGGCTGCCTCGTGGCATGGAAGACACAAAAACAACCTACCGTCTCACTGTCATCAACCGAAGCCGAATTAATCTCAATGGCTAGTGCAGTAACTGAAGCCATATGGCTACAAGGACTAATGACAGAACTCTGTGAAGACGATTTTCAGATGAAAATTTATGAAGATAATCAATCATGTATCGAAACCATCTATAGACCCAGGCAGCACCAAAGAATGAAGCACTTAGATGTCAAATATTCATTTCTACATGAGAATATTAATTCGAAAGCCATTTCAATCTTATACATCTCAACCGAAGAACAAGTAGCTGACATTTTCACAAAATCCTTAACCCAATCAAAGTTTGAATTGTTCAGATCAAAGTTAAAAATGTTTTAATAAAAAAAAATTAAAATTAAAATATATATGTATGTGCAATTTAGATTTATATAATTATTCTATCATTCATAAAATATTTCTTTTATGCATACCAATGTTATTATTATTATTATTATTTGTTTTTTTTTTTTGTTATTTTCATTATATTCAGTGTTAGGATTAAGGAGGAGTGTTGAGATATGAATCCTACACTGTCACACATTATTATATCTATATAACTTTATATTATCGTTATCTATAATGACGGTACATCATTATATAATTATATCCATCCATGATTTCCATTCATATAAATAAAGTTAGTCTGTTTCGTATCGTCAACCTGTGCGTTACCTTATTAGTTATTATAAGCGCGTTACCTCTTACCCACAATTCATTATAATACCTACACTAAAATTTAACTTATCAAGTATGTCAAATATGTTATAGTCATTAAAATATGGTGAATAAACTGACAGTGAATTAGAATAATGGAACTCGGGTTCATACTTAATACTATTTGTACCTACCTATATACAATTGTATAATTTTAGTTGTTGATAAGTAGGTAACAATGCACCAGCTTTACTTATAATTAGCATGATTAGTATGAAAAATTTAATTGCTAAAATATTTAACATTAATGATCATAAATTCAAAGTTACTCATACATTTTGTTTTTATCAAAAACATTTAAAAAATAATATAAGCAACTATGACATTGATTTTGATATAATAACTGATAAGATTGGTTTAGACTTTGGATTTCACATCCAGGAAAACAATAATTTAGATTATTGCCTACTTTTTATTATTTAATTTCTAAAATACAAATTAGGATAAATACCTACTTACCTAAATGAAAAACAAAATCAATTTTTTTACACACCAGGTATTATAGTTATATAAATTGGCTCAGAAAATATTGTTCCACACAATTTTACTTCAGTTGCTGTTGTCAAAAATGTAGGTTTAAAACTTCAAGATTTGTGTAATTGAAACATCCTTGCACAAACAATGACTACCTATCAATATTACCTCTTTTAAAATTATTTATTACTCTGATTGAAGTTATTTCTTCAGTAACATTTTTTTAAATATAAAAGGTTAATGTTTTTATATCTAATATTATATAGATGATTTTTCGATCATTATTATGATTATAAACTATGTTACTATCATTAGTATTCATTAGTTTTATATTCAGTTAAAGTTGACTATTGAGACTGGTAGGTAAAATAAAAGTAAATAAATGTAATTTGGCCTTATTTACAAAATGAAAAAGCCACATTGAAAAATAACATTAAGGAAACCTTAAACTATCAGTTAAATACGACAGGGTGACACACACGCTAATACTAAAATTAAGTTAAAAAATAAATATTTTTAAAAAAACTTATTATTTCAGTTACATTAAAATTACATAAACTAATATAAATTTACATTCTTCCAGACAAATCTCAGATATTTTAATTAAAGGTAAACTCTAACAAATGATTAAGCATTATCAGAAAATTATTAACTTATTATTACTCAATTAGGAATTACAAAAACTTACACTACAGTTGACTGATGATTATTGAATAGTTTTAAACTTAAGATAGTTTAAAATCAGAGTAGAAAAAATCACATTATGAAATATGGATTATACAAAATAACCATACAATAAATGTGTATGTGGTTTTTTATGAATTATAATAAATCTTATAATACGAAATGGAATGTTTGATTAAGTAATATAAATATAAATCATATAAGATAGAATATATTATTTAGATAAGTAACTTATAGTTAAACTTAATAAAAAAAAGTTATTTTTGTATACCTAGTATAATATGTTTAAAACGATAATGAATTAGGATCATGTAATAAGGAATCCAAGTTAAAATCGTTGAAATTGTCTTGATTGTACTGCTGATTTCCAATAGCCTCATCAATATCCATATCAATTAAACCATCCATTTTCAGATCAGCTATAAATAATAATAATAACTATTAATATTTAAATGCCTAAGTAATAACACAACATATAAATACATAATATATTTATTATTCAATCTATATATATATATAAATGAATGTTTATCAGTGTGTGTGTCAACTATGCATTCCTAAACGGCTTGACCGATTACAATGAAATTTGGTACAGGGGTAGATTAGACCCCTAGGAAGAAAATAGGCTAAATTAAAAAGGGTAAATTCCAAACTGAGGAGGTGCTCAAACAGGAGTTATGAGATTTACGAGGGATATTTTTATTTATAAATGCCATTGGTTATAGGAGAAATAATTGGTAGAAATTAGTATTTATTTATTATTGGTTACCATTGGTTATTAACCTATTACACAAACGTTCATTTTTATAATATATAGATTAATACATTTTCTTAGGAAATTTAGTTTTAGAATTTAAAAATTGATATTTCAAAGATTTAATTATACAAAAATTTACAGTGATGTCATATTTTATGGACAATTTGTAATTATTTAAAAAACATTTAAGAAAAATCAAACACTAAAAATAATATAATCCCTCCATTATATAATTTTAAATTATATCGAGTGTTTCAAAATTACCAAGGAAACCAAAAATAAATAAATATTTAATAAAAATAGAAAAAAAAGGGGGTTCTTGAATTGTTTAGATTCACAATTGGACCCAATGGACCCGGTAGACTCAACCCAGGGATGTGCTCAAACAGGGATTTTGAAATTTACGATAGATACTTAAGTTTTTTAAATTATTGCTAGTGGTTATAGGAGAAATAATTAGTAGAAATTAGTACAATAACATTGAAGTTTTTTCCATTATTTACTATTAAATTGTGCTGGGCAAATAAAAGATCATCTACTCAAGCTACATTATAAATGCCTAAGTATACCAATAAACTTTGACACAACATTTTGAAAGTTGATTTGAATTTTATATAACATATCGATGTCTAAGAGGCCAAAAGTTGTATGTCTAATTTTACTCAAAATCGTCTTGGTCGACTTTTTGATTCGATAAAACATTATAAGTCAATATCATAATCAGTAGAGCGCGGATTTCTATGCAATTGCATATTTTTTTCCTTTTAATATTTTTGGATTGTTGTCAGTTATCTCCACGAATCATCATAATTTGAAGCTAATGGTGAAATTTTTTTTTGCATATTTCTGCATATTTAAAGGTTATTGCATATTTTTGCATATTTTGGCAAAATTCAAAATTTATTGCATATTGAAGCGAAAATTTAAAAAAATTTACAAAATAATATTTTGTCAAGTAGAAAAATTAAAACTAAATTTCATAGTCACCAAATAAAAATTTATATATATATTATTATTTAAACTTTTATAAGATAAATAATCGATTACAACGTAAACTTAATTGCTGTGTCAGTCGGTTATCGACATAAAAAAAAAGGTGTGTCTACCTATAGAACTGATAAAAGACACAGCTTCACAGAAGAAAAACTTGAAATGCATATGATTATTCATTTTAATAATAAATAAAATTTTAAAAATAAATTAAGTTTTTCAGAAAATTCCCTAAATTTTTTTTTATTAAGTATTTAAGTAATTAATTATTATAAGTTTTATTGTAAATTTTAAACAAATATAAAATTTTTGCATATTTTTTACATTATTTCATGATTTTGACTGCATATTTTGTTGCATATTTTCATGATTTTTACTGCATATTATATGGCATATTTCGATACTTTTAAGTGCATAAAAATCCGCGCTCTAATAATCAGATTATGTTTTATTTATACTTTAAATTTTTGTTTTTAGCGCAAGATAGATTTTTTTTAGTGCACACATATTACTTACAAGTACTAAATTAATGAGGCATACAATAAATATTTTAGCATGATCTAAATTTAAAGCGGACAATTATAACAAGTATTATAACTTGTTACTTTTATCAAAAACAATTAATTTAAATTTGGACTTGTAATGTTTAAGATAATATTGAATTTGGTAATCTATTTATAAAAAAAAAAAAGACGTAACTATGATTATGATGATTATGTGTGGCATAAATTTATATTTCTTACAATTAAAAATGCGGTATCTTTAATTAGCATAAAATAACATTAAATTATAAGTTTTATCCGACTAAAAATTTGATGAAAAATGCTACTTTTTTTATATTTCATTTTGAATAAAAAATTTTAATATTTTTTTTAACCTTTTAACAGTTATATACATATTTAATTTTGTATATCAAAAAAATTAGTCTTAAGTACATTTTAACTATTTATATCATTAATTAATTAGAGTATATATTAAGTTAACAACTTTTAATATGCCCATCAAAACCTTGTATGTCCACGGTAAAAATAAACTAAAATTGCCACTATTATAACAAGTCACATTTAAATTTAAAAGGAACATGATATTACGTTTTCAAAAATGTTTAAGACCTAAATGTAATAATTTATTTAATTTACAGAATATTTTTAAAATAAATAAGTCGCAACACCCAAAAACAAAACTCTACAACACAAATTATTTGGTGTAGAATAATTTAAAATCTTAAAACTGCTTCCTGTAAAATTTAGTGTTTGTGACATACAATTTTTGACATATCAGCCATCGATATGTTTTCTAATTCCACTTGGTTTAAATGCACCAAAATGTTATTAAATAAATTGAATTACATTGTGTAGGATTACCAACAGCTTCGGTCTGTTTAGTCGCATTTAACATTTCAGCAGCTGTTATTTTAATGTTTTTCTTCAATACATTTTTTCCGTTTTTCTATAAAAAAAATTAAATTTATTTATAAATATAATCAATTAATAAGGTAAGAAACAAATGGTGAACTGAAAATTACCAAATCAGTTTTGAGCCTGTAATTTGCTTGTAAGAAACTTGAACTAGTTTGAGGAATTCTCAACCCACTAGCAGGCTTTATTGCAGGCAGAGGTTTTTTGTTTAATTCATTACTTGCTTTAATTAGTTCCTTCATGAAACAATTCAAAATACAATTTGATTTATACTTTAAATTTTAACTCAGTAATTTTCTACTTTTTTAGTAGGTACCACTATTTAACTAGCAATAATTAACACACAGTGCTTTGACCAGAGTTAAGCAAAGTGCAATTAATATGATTGTCCTTCGACACCAATGATGATTAGTACAGCACTAGCTATAAAATATATCTAACAACTGTTATTTTAAATTCCAAGTCATAATAGTAACCAAAAAAATTAAGGAACAGAAAATATTATACAATATTATCATCAATAATAAATAGACCTATAGTCTTAAAAGTAGTATATTAGTTATATTATATTTAACAAGTATTACGAGATTTAATAACAAATTAATCTTTTCATTAAATTTAATGTTTTTTTTGATTTTCAAAATAACTTCATTGAAATTAAAAAACGATTTTTAACTACTAAAATAATTTTAACAAATATAATATAATGTTAAATAGGTAAAATATAATACTTATTATAAAAAATCAAATTAAATATTTATAAACACAATACATTATTATGTAATTCAATAATATGTATATAATATAAATAATATGTAATATGTATTATCTAATATTACATGCAATTTTGAGTATAATGAAACTGTACATAATATATTATGAATAATGAAAAATGCATCTATTAAAAAGTAATATGAAATATACTAATAAGCATTCACACATTTTCCATTAAAAAGGATAAGTATATCAATTTTTTGTCTAATTAATATTGAGTTTTTATATCGTTATAAAAGCAGTCTAGTTTATCAAATTAAATGTAAATATTTATCAAAATATTTAACACGAAGGTAGGTATGTAATAGTATTGATTATGAATAGGTAATATAGATCGCTCACTGCTGTACAAACAACGCTACACTAAATCTACTAGCGATCCTGGTATTATTATCCAGAACTGACTAGGCGGTCAGGTTATAAGATACACCAGTGCAGTTGCCAGAAATCTTTTTTGGGGGGACACGTAATATTTTTCTCAAATTTTTGCAATGCTAGAATACCTGATTATCACCTATTACTTTATGACCCCTTTGTTTATAAAGTGTTTACAACAGGCCTATTATATTTATGACTACCATTATATGCTAACAACTATGGTACACATATATTGAACATAACAAAGTATTATTAGTATTTCTTTAATAATATTTTTAAAAATTGAAAAATTAAAAAAATAACAAAGTAATATGTTAAACCATATATTGATAGATTAATTTATTAATTAATATAGCTATATTAATAACATTATATCAATATTATCAATATGTGTTGTAAACACATTAACTATAATTGTAGAACAATAATTAACCGCAAATAATATACCATGTCACCATTAACTATATACCACTTGGCACTTGAGCACAAAACATATTATAATATAATATGATACTTATAATCAAACTATAACCGTGTTCACAACAAAAATGGAATGCACTTGTATTTCTTATCTAAAGTCTGTGCTTATCTTTACTATTTTACATTTATGAATACAAATTGTAAAATTAATAATTTATTGTTATTGGTTATCATAGATTTATTTTGAATTATATAAATTAAAAGTGCCCCCCAGTGCCCCCTCCCCCTGGCTAAGGCACTGAGATACGCCACCTATTATTCATATCAGTCTGTTTACACACACTTTGTACACAATTATATAATTTTGGTTGATAATTAACATGCACAAGCTTAACTCATATTTATGAAAAATGTAGATACTGAATCAATGAACATTAAAAATGATTAATCAACAACCATAAAAATCAAAGACACCTATGTATTTTAGTTTTACCCGAAATCATTTAAAGAGTAATTAGCGGTCAATGACATTTATTTTAATATAATAACCGATACAATTGGTTTAGACTTTAGATTTTCTTTTTGTAATATATTTTCTAAAATACTAGTTAGGATAGGTACTTTAACAAAAAACAAAATCAGTTTTTAGTGACCTTGTGGAGGGAAGATATTCTACTTCAGCTTTAAAAATAATTTTAAATGTTTAAGATTAAGAATAATATTGTATAGATTACATCGCGTGCAGGAGATTGATGAAATACACCATCTTGGGCCAGTTGAATTGCCATTTTAACATCATCAGCATCAATTTCCTCCTTATTAGCAAATGTTGAACAAGCCTTAGCTTCTTCCAGAATGAGTGATGTGTATCCTAATAAACAAAATAATAAATCAATACTTTTATTCCACTAACCTGCAAGTAGGCACCTACTGTAATTAAATTCTAGCAAGTGGTTTAAAACTTGCTGTTCATATTCACGTATTCCTAAATCATTCATGATTGACACAATGGTTTGAGAATCTGTAGGCATGGGGTTTCCTTGGGAAGACGACATTTTTTTTACAAAGTCAAAACCAGAACAGCCGTTCTTTCGTCTTGGATTCCTGTGAAATAAATAGAAACCAGATAAAACGACTAATTAAATGACAAAATGGTATTGATTATTGGACATATCGATAAAATAGTACCTACTAAAATAACTATAACAAGGATGTGTACTCACGATGAATAAGCGCAAATGCCAGAGACCAAACGAAATCAACAACTAATAAATCTATTACCGATATTTTATCACTGTTTAAAGTAAATAATATGCTAATGATAGTGTTTCGTTACAAAATTATAACGGAGGCTCGCGTACGTACTTTTTACAATCAGCTTATCAGTGAACACGAACGTATGTACAAGTGAGAAGACGTGCACGGAGGACGGTGTCGCATATTATATTGGGCGTTGAGATTTGAGCCAAATAAAACCACCGGTAGCGCTGAAAACGTTCATTGCCTGGTAACCTTTTGGTGGTCGTCCCCAGGCCTCCACCCACCATGTCAATATCAGTCCATTATAGTACTATAATCAATACTCCACGGGTTCGCATGATATTACAGTCAAGAAAATATCGAATGCAATGCGCATGATTTGGTAGCTGAAATATCGATCCCACGGGCCACGGCCACACTCTTCAGACATTGTCGCTGAATTGTTCTAACTTACACACTTAGGTACACAGTAACTTTGGGCGGCGTCGCGGAAGCATTGCGAAAGCTGTCCCCGCGACGCCGTCAGTTCAAAAAAAAAAAAGGTACACAGTAACTTTACTATAGATACTTACTATATACTTACTATACCTACACTACCTACGACTCTCAATAGTCAACACTGTTTTACGCTGAATACTGGTTTATGTTGAATAGGTATATTATTAAATATGAATACCTACTCTATAATATATTTTTGCTTGGTACAGGGCTTTATGGGTTAAACCTACTGTTCCAAGTCCAAAAAATCTAAACGAACTTAGGTGTTCGGTTCGAGTTTGAAAGTCGACCCAAGCTTTAAAAATACCCAACAGAACCGAACTCAATTAAAAAGTTCGAAATTCTTTTATTAATAGTCCTTACTCGGTAGTCATTAGTTATTTTGGTTTGACATAAGACTACAACTGTTTGATTTGACGTTTGAAAAGTTTAATTTGGGTTCGTATCAATAATGAAATAAAACAGGTACGGGTGTGGCTTGTTGTTGAACGAAATGTTCGGTTTAAGACTTCAAATATGATAAAAAAGTTCAGTTCGATTTTGGTTCACTATTTAAAGGAACCATGTTTTGGAGTTCGGCCCATCTCTGCTTTATACATATTATTAATATATTACCATATGGCATATAATCAAACACATTACATAATATTACACAATATACGCGTACATATTACAGAAAAATAATTTATTGATTATAATTTGGATAATAAACACCACTTTAATATTTCATTCCATGCTTATGATGTCTTTATTTTTAAATATATGTACCTACTAACCAGTGATGTCATGTAAAACAAAAGATATAATAGAACTAGGCATAGTAGGCACAGTTCACTATATTATAGTATTTTACTTTAACTTTTGGTTTTCAGTCTCTACCTATTTGCTAGATTTATTTATTTTTGTTACGCTTGCACAGAAAGCTTAAACCTTAGCTTAAACCTTTTTAACCAGTCTTTTATTATTATCAGACTAATGCAAGGTAATAAACAGTCAGCAATCAATGTGGTAACTGGTAAGAAAATGTAATAGTTTTTTGATAAAAATAAATACATTTATTATACTTATTAATTTTCGGTAAAAGATGGACAGAAGGTATAAAATCAATGACTTCGGCTGGTCATCTACCCAGTCCACCCCTGGTACCTATCAAGAATTAATTATTTTTGTTTACTTTTGTTTAAAATTAGTATCTATAAGTCGATGAAACAAAAATATATTGAAATAACTAGTTATTTTGACGACAGTTATAATTTATATAAACAAATTAATCGAAAAAGGAATGGACAGTTGCCAGTTAGCTATTCTTAATAATATATACACTATCTATTAAGTTTATTAGACTATTACTCGTCTTAGAGAACTAACTAACTACCTACTAAAGTTTAGAAAAATTATTGTGTTTCGGATCTTGCTATATATTATTCCTTATATAACTTATATAACCACATTTAGTATAACATGATTCATCAGTATCAAGTATATGGCCTATTTTCATAAGGTGGGCGAACAACCTCATCACCTACCCAAAAATAAAAAAGGAAAATATCGGTATCACTGTGGTGAGTCTCAAACAAAATTATATCGTAAACATGCATTGTCTTAGGTAATTATTCCCAGCTGCACTATTGTTTGGGTGGGTTTATGAATATTTAATAGATAGGTAGGTCGTAGGTAGGTTCTAATGATACTTTAATCAATATTATATTATGAAACAACAGTCAATAACTTGGTATTACTTTAAAAAATGTAGGTACATCATAGGTTAAAATATATATATACCTATATAATGACAAATGAACCTGGGACGTACCATAGGTATTATAAAATTTTTCAAAACGGCCAAGAACTTGTTTTTTTATTGCCCCCACGACGGTTAAATGGGTAGTTCGAGTAATAATCATAATGAATTATTCACCCCTTATAATATACTTCACCAATTTATTTACGCGGTCGAGCGCGTCAGGGAGCCTCGTATTATACGTGCTGCGCTGTTGCCAGTTTTGTTGCCTAGTCGGAGGGAAGGAAATTATATTATTGATCGCGTATATTGTAGCGTTAGCGCACGCGCTCGTTAGGGTTTCGGGCTACAAGTTGACTGTCAATCGATTTTACACGGATATTTTAAGAAGAATTTTGACTATTTTGAGGGTTGTTTACAATATGTACATACACCTGCTATTGAATAGCTTATTATTGTTACTTATAAAACACAAGTGTGTACATTACCACCTTGGCACCCCTATGTTTTTCTGTCTGTAATTGGCCTGGATTGCTTGAAATTTACAATTTCGACGATGGTTTACTATGACACTCTAATATACACATAAAATGATAAAATAATATAAATGTATGTAATATACTGTATTTACTTGGTAAACCATATTATTATTTATTATTTATAGATATGTATTATTGCATGACTAAGTTAAGTCACAAGATATGTACTTTTTTTTAAAGTAACTTCTAACTTAACAAGTTACGTTTTTCCCATCTTATTCAGTAACTTAAAAGTAATTTACTTTATTGTCACGTTAAGCTATTTTTATTCGTAAACCACAGATTAAAATATATTCAATTTTTTTTATAAAATAATAATAATACGTACACTGAAATCTATAATAATTTATATTGATTAATTAATAACAGTTATGTTATTGTATATTCATAGAATATATTATATACTTATATAAAGGTAACTTTTAACTTTAAACTTAACTTATATTTTGCTTATATTAATTTTCAAGAGTTCAGATCGCCCCGCCCCCAATTAGAGGTTATTACGGTTACAGCAGAGCATATTCAAGACATTTTTACTAGGTGACACTATATCATTATAAGCCATAAAAGGGTTAGGCCAAATACTTACTTGGGGTATATTTTATGCTTTCTACTTGTAAAACACGAATTTTTCCGCCTCATAACCCCCCCGCAGCCAAAATATCAATCATTACTAAAAAAGGACATAAACAAAAATGAAGATATTTAGAGTTTATACATTATCATCTTAACAAAAACACTACTTGTAAAAAAATTCGCTAAATAATTTCTTAAATTTATTAGTATATAAATTGTTTAGAACTGTTTGAATTTGATGAAGTACGATAATTTAATACAAATAATTTAACCTAGTTTGGTGGTTACTCATACATTGTACTTAAATAGTGTTATGGTAGTATTATAAAAACATAAAATGTCTATTCTAATGAATTTAAGTAATTATTTAGCCCTTTATAGATACCCCAACTTTTTAACTTGAGTTTTTTTTCTTAGCAAACAAATGCGACGGCCCGTACAACATAAACATTGTTCAAAAATTAGAGTTTAGATTAATAACTATGGTAGTACAACTACTTTACATAATATTATTACTCAAGCTGTAATCCTCCGATCAACTTGATATTTATAAAAGTATCATTTAAATACCATTCCCATCAACCCGTGTAAATTTCAAGTCAATCGCAGTTCATTAGTTTAGGTTGGACCATTTTTCGTAAGATTACACAAATTAAATAGGTACGAGTGTAATATATTGTCGTCGTCGTCACTAGCTCTTTTTTTTTACCTAGCTCTGTGCCGCGACTAAGTCACTTAATGTGTATATCGTAATCCATTTAGGATATTTTTGTTTTAGATTTGTTTTTGGGTTTCATATCGGAATATTTGTAACAGGGACTTCTTCTCTGATCGTGATGCCCGGTGAGTCGCCGAGCAGGAAAATGACGTACGGCTAACGTCTAGGTATATCGAGTAGAAACTGGTCTATACGCCCTCGATACTATAGGGACCTAATGTGGACATTGCACCATTGCAGCAAAACAAAATCGACCGTAAGAACATGCTTGGTTAAAGAAACACAGTTTTGGTATCAAAACACGAGAAGTTTTACTAATAAATCTTGAAACAGATTTTTAAAATGTTACTTTTAAATCAATTGTGTTTGCATTTGAACTTTGAAGTTTGTGAAAATTATATAAAATCGGCGACTTCTAATACCTTTCCACGAATTTTCAGTAAAAATTCTCATATTCAAATTTGCTAAAAAACGATCTTTACTATTAGACAAAAAAAGCATGTTTGATAAAAAAAAATGACAAATTTACACCATACACCATACAACTTTACAGTTGTCATGTGCTCCTACTACAGCGGTTCCTGTGTTCGGTTCATCTAAGCAAATTTTCCGAAAACTATATAAGCGACGAGTCAGTAAATTATAAAACGTTACACTCTCTTTTATAATTTTCCATTACATTATTTAGGGGGTCAAAAAAATTATTTTGGTGGCTAAGCCCGCTTTAGAATGATGAAACAAAATTATGAGAAGTTAATTCTAACTAGTGATTTTTTTTCTCAATTCAGTCAAATGTGTGGCTTGTATATATCTAGCTTAATTATATTTTGTTTTAATATTGCAGTATGTACATTCAAAATATTTAATTAAAAAACAATGTGCTAAAATAATTAAAATATTAAATTCATATAGAATATGTTACATTAATAAGTAAGAAAGTTTCTACAGGAAATAAAAAGTAATAGGTACAGATAACAGTTGGAAAAGTTTTTACCTGTATTGAATAAATGCTGTGTGTATGTTAAGAGGATGTCAGCGCACTATTTGTTTTTTTCTCTCTGGCCCACGCGCAACATAGACAAAACGCATTTACGCAGAATCATTTTTTCTATGTTTTTTAGTAATCACCCATTACAAAAGATAAATAATAATATTTATGAGGGAATGACATATCGATTATATTTTATTGTTATTTGACTTTCAAAATAAACAAAATAATGTAGTAAATTTTAATGTTGTTTAAATTGTTTTGAGACCATATTTAGACGAATCGATATGTCATTTCCTCAAAAATATTATTCTTTATCTTTTTTGTAATGGGTGTTTATGCTCTTAAGATAACTTAAGATTACTTAAAATCATAGAAAAAATTATCCTGCGTAAATGCGTTTTGTCTGTCTATGTTGCGCGTGGGCCAGAGAGAGAAAACAAATAGTGCGCTGACATCCTCTTAAAGCAGTAGGTACTTAAAATTTTAGGTAAATAATAATATATATATGAAAAAATATACAATAATGAAATAAATATAATTCTTTCACGTATATTATGGGTAGTATATTATATAATATATAAAATTGAGCTTTGTTTATGAATGGTTTTGAAATTATTTATACTTATTAATTATATTTATCGAATGGGAATACATATTACAATATACTACAATGTAATACTACAATAGTACAATGTAATCTAAAAGCCTAAGAAATTAAAATTCAAGAATATTTTCAATAAAATTAAATATTAAATCAATAAGTGTTCTTTTATAACAGTAAGAGCCTGTCAACAATCATAGTTTAAACCCTCGGTTACGCTTAACCCTCTGATTTTACCGGCCGAATTCCACGGTTTAACCTTAGTTTAACTATTGTAATACGGGTCCTAACAGATTTACAATTCCCCTCCACGTTATATTATGAAATGCTTACATACTGAAATATGATGTAAATACATTAAATGCAATACAATATTTTACATTTACAATAATAATTTAATTGAACCTAAATTTGAGTTGGCTTTCACGGCTTGAATGATAACGTTTTAACGATAGTAATGGTATTAAACTCTGTGACCAGGATCACGGTCGATTATGTGATAATGGTACCTACTGTGATAAGCGGAACTGCTCCGAAGTAATGGCCGGGCAGCAAGGCTGTATTCTATTATCTAATGTCAATGCCCAAAGGCCCTTTGGTATCGACACGCTCGTCGTCAGAATAAAGTACAATATTATGCCCGTGCATATTTCCGGATGTAGTGTTCATGATTGTAGCACACAGTAAACGCTATAAAGTTGTATAAAGTCGATACAAATTACAAAAATACATAGTACTTACTATACACGATAAGTGAATACTGCGTGGCTTATAAATTAACGTAGTCGGCTAGTCGTAATGTTTTACTGTTTTAGTACAGAGATATCAGTTTTTTTGTAACGAGTGTAGCCGATGTACATTCATTTGTATCCTAGTTTACGAAAATAAATTAATCGTTTGACTATTAAAAAATATTTTTTAGTGCACAAATATGAGCCTAATAGATCAACTTTTTCCAGCAAATCATAAAACCACATTCGTGTTGGACCACACTCCATACTTCGGATTGGCTAGTAATTCACATGTCAAAATTATCCCCAACAAACGGACATCTGGTGGGATACCACCAGCACCCATATTCAAATCAATGTGGACTTGTAGCATTGAAGCTGTACTCGAATACTGCCGTATTGTCTGGGATCTGTTTCCTGAAGGGAAACTTATTCGTGTTATTAGTAGCGACACACAATCTCGCAATTTGAATAATTGGTCATCTAGTCAACAAAATGTTAACTATATTCTACATCAATTGTCATCTTTAGGGCCACCCGCAAAACTTGTACCAAATCCAAATCGAGACTGCAGTGTTGTGTATGGATTTCGTACTGCATCCGAAGCAATGGTTGAATGTACTACAAAACAAATGGATCAAGTGGCTAAGAAAAATAATATTGAAATTCAAAACAAGTAATTTATTTTAGTTATTTTAAATTATAACTTTACATATAGGTACTAAAATGCAGTGGCGTATTTACGGGAGGGATATGGGGGATAGATCCCCTTGGCCTTTATTTTATTTTTTTTATGTCTGTAATCGTATACTTTAATATATAAAATTATCTACTAGTATATTATATCTGTACCACAACTGTAATCACATGTAAACGTTTGTGACTGATTTTTATCCACAGTATCTCTTGTGTTATATTCTTAGATCATATACAAATATACAATTTTATAATCTAAGATTCTATTATACAGTAATTAATTATGATAACATATACATAATATTCGGTGTTCTGTTTATACTTTCATTGCTTAAATAATAATGCATTGAGTATTGAAAGCCCAATTTAGATACAGTAAAACTTCCTTATAACGGAATCGCACGGTACCAACTATTTTTATATTTCCTTTAAAGGAGTTTCCGTTATAGGGAGAGTAAAATATATGGGATATAGGTTATTTGGGAGAGTTGTTATTTTCCGTTATAAAGAGAATTCCGTTTTATAGAGGTTCCTTTATAAGGAGGTTTTACTGTATATTATATTAAATCGTGATTGAAAGTAATGTCTTATAGTAAAATTTAAATATATTTATATAACATAATTTTTTATCAAGTTAACCTCATTACAAGTAATCTCTAGTGTAGAACCTAATCAAACCACTTAGTTCAACCTGGTAATACACAAAGAATAATAATAATGATTATTGTACACACTGTAGTTTGTAAATAATTAGGATACATTTAACATGGTATAAGCCCTTTCAGCGATTCCATGTAGATTATTTTAATTTTTAAAAGGGCGTCTGGATATCTTGTATTTGTCATAGCTATCTTATTTTTTTGTAGTTAAATACGCCCTTTAACTAGTATTTATACTCCTGATTTTTCTAAATTTTTTGATACCAAAAACGTATTTTTCCATTTCGGCCCTACAAAATACCGTCAATGTAGTTGTTGAATTACACAAATAAAAAGTATATTATTTTTATGATTTTGGTTTATAATATAGTCATATCTACTGTCTTATTAGTACCCATGAATCTAGCGATGGGGTAGAATTGTTTGGTCATAATACCCCCTTTCCCCCCCCCTCCCAAAAAAAAGTGAACCCTTTAGTCAGTCAAATCAACATTAGTTGGCTCAAGAACCTCAAGAACAATAAAAATTTCTAATTTCTATATCCCCCCCTCAAGAAAATCCTAAATACACCACTGCTGTAATGATATAGGTAGATACAATGCTCAGGAATTGTATTTTATATACTACATTTTTCTGAGTTCTTAGTTTTTTAAAAATTAAGTAATTAAGTTTTAATGCCCATATCAAAAACTTTTTTCAGTGGTGAGAGAAGAGGTATAACTTTTTTGTTACCAACTACCTATGTGCAGAAATAATTATTTTGAATTTAAAATGTGCCATCTTAAGTTTAATAGTAATTAATAATATATAGGTAAAACCTTAAGATAATCATTTGAATAGTGGTTAAACTTTGGATTAAGCAGTGTTATGTTGTAACTACAGTAATTTATGGATTAGATAATTTCTTATGTAATATATATATATTTCTCATAACAAAACGCTGAAAATGTTAATTTATTTTTTTAAATAATTAAAAAGTTTTTAAGAATAATTGTTGTAATAACTAATAAGTAATAAAAACTAAGTTATACACATGTTTCTTATTAAATACTATTGTATCAAATTTCAGATGCAGAACTGTTATTATCACATCAGCCAGAGACAACCCATCAATAGATAATCTCATGTCCATTTTTCATAAAGAAATGATCAAAAGCAACAAATCTGTGTCTCAACCTATTTCAACTTCTATTCATCATTGTCACTTAATTATAATTAACTCATATCCAGATTCTATAACATGTGAAGTCATTGATCGTCCATGTCATCCTATATCACCAATACTAGATTTGGAAGTGCATTCAATTCCTGCATCCAAAATTGGTATTAAGATATCAAATCTTTTATTAAAACACTACAATCTAGCTAGTACAACAGTTATCGGTATTCCCATGAAGGAAGAACAAAATGCCAGTTCATCGGCAAATTATGATGTAGAAATATATCATGCTGCTACTGCACATACAAGTATTTTAAATGCAAATGTACCCAATGCCAAAGCAGTGGTTGCAAAAAAAGAAGGAGCGGACTATGAAACAATTAAATTAAAATGGTGCACACCTAGGTCAAATAACAACTTGCCAGATATTCACAATTGTACGACACTACATAGAGTCACTCCAGTTGATATAAACAGCAGACCAAGCACATGTTTGATAACGTTTTTACTAAATGGTCGATCAGTTTTACTCGAGATGATTAAACAAGGTGGTGGTAAAACCATGTCACATGTTTTAAAATCGTACAATGGTGAAATATACATACATACAGTGTTGTCTGGTCGCTCAATACTTGAAGGTGCACCAGCGATTAGTGAAGGCCTTGGAGGGAAAATATCTAAGTACAGAATAGCCGATTTTAGTAATTTTATGAAGTTAAATTTACTGCAACCAACAAAAAGAAAACATACAAATAATAAAAATAATATTGATGATGCAAAAGAAAAATTAAAGAAACAAACTGCATATTGGCCACTAACATCATCGTCAACTATTATATTTAATTTGAAACAATACACTGAACCACTGTTGTCATTAATGGTTAAAGACAATATTAGTGATCAGGAAGTAATGAATTGTAAACAATGTATTTATACTTTGATGGCTGCTGAATCAAATAATGATAACCTCATGAAACCCAGTCCATCAAATCCACGAAAATTTATGAAAAAAGTTGTCCAATACAAGACTTTGTGGGCAGAGTTGGAAACATTCTTAAAATCAAACTTATACACTGATAATCACTGTAAAGTGTTGCAATGTTTATTTGAATGCTGTGGTAAACCCGATGAAGAAAAAATCATTGAGAAAACTTTAATGCGTTTCAAGAAAACTTTAGCTGACAGGCCGAGTGTAATACGAGCTACAACTGATTCGCCTATGTCTCCGCCATTAACTCAACAGGCAGGAATAAAACATAATATAGCACATAAAGCTGTTGATGTGGGTCCAAAAAGTATTATGTATTTGCAAATAATTCAGGAACAAAACAATAGTAAAGTTAACCCTTCTTCACGACCTCAGTTTGCTGGTAGATTAAAATCTATTCAAAAGAAAAATGGAAATTTGTTTACGAAACTTTATCAACATATTGATGATGACACAGATACCAAGGGTGTAAAATAAAGTTGAAAATATCTATTGATTGTTTAATTTTGGTCTCTTATAATATTGTTTTGAATTTTATCTGTATTGCAATGCATATTGTCTGACTCAAATATAATAATATTTTAATATTTATCAAGTCATTATAAAACATTTTGTACTTTAAAATATTATTTTTTTTCTTCATATTTAGTTAGCATATTATTATTGTCATCGTAATATCACTTTTACTTTATCTCAAAATTGTAGTCAAATTTAATTGATTCAAAATATTATTAAGACTTAATTAATTTAATTTAATTTAATTTTTATAATAACTATAATTATTATAGGAATAGACAGATTCAAAATAAACTTAAAGCGCTATTTTTTGGTCTATATAGTATATCATTTTTTGTGACATAATTTTAAAACAACTCTGGAGAGTACCTACATATTTCCTTCTGCTAAAAACAATGTTGATCCTGGAGAGTTTACCACTGAAAAAACTTACTAGTTTTTAAAGTCAGGAATGTTTGCCATACAATAGGGAGAGTTTGCCACTAACCTAACAAAAAAGGTTGGCATTGGGTACCACTCTGCAAACATAGGTGTGTGGGTCAGTGTAATGGATGTGTAAAATTTGAATTCAGTGATATTATATCATTGTAAATGAAAAACAGTTCTGAGTGGAGACAGTCTGTCGACTGTCAGCCTATGTTATAAATAAGCTAAATATATTATATCTTTTACTATATGAATATATGATATATTTATTTATTATACCTTGAGGAGGAACTAAGATATTTTATGCCGAGGGAAAATATTAAAATTATGCCAAATCATAGACCAAGGCTGAAAATATATCATTCACTACAATTGTTTTCTAATAACTAGAAATACAATTATAAACATACTACATATTTATTGACTTTTAAACACATAATGATGTTAATTAGCAAAGTTAAAAATATCAAGTTAGTTCTTACTCATAGAATGTTATGTTACAATAATTGAACTGAATAATAATTATTCTGATTTTTACACTACTATTAAAGTATATTTAAGAGAGTCTCTTTTTTTAACTATTAAAATTATTAACTATAAACTTGTTTAATTCAATGAAAGAACTTTTTTATTAAAATATTTTTATATACAAATCTGCTATTTAAAAATGTATGATAGTTTTTTTCAATACTTTCTCTACACACTTAAAAAAAAATAAAAAATATAAGCATTATAAATTATTAAATTACTTAAGTTAATATTATGTTGACTGCTGTAATATAATTAAAAATTATAAAATATTGAATAATTAACTACATTTACGAATTAATGTAATATGTAGACATGTAGATACATTTCGTATTATAATACATTATAAATTGAGCGCATAGCACCAATAAACAGCTTAAACCACAAAAAATAATTTTTTTTCCTTTTTTTTTTAATTATACAAAATTGAATAGAAAAAAATACTATTGTCCACTAGTTAGTCTAGTCATTATATTTGTGTTTTAGTTAAGCAGTGTGGATGGAGGAATATGACAAACTCAGTACTAACATGACCAACGATAACCTTGAATATATCATATTATTAAATGCAGCAACTAATTATTTAACAAGTAAACTTATCAATATAATATATTATATAATTTTTTACTATGTTAAATTAATTACAAACCTACAAAATAAAACCAACTACCAAGAGTATTAGAAATACATAACAGTAAAAAGGCCATGTGCCTAAATTACAATAGATCTTTATGGTGCAATATAAAATCTTTTATTTTGATAAAGGTACACAATTTAGGACAGTAAAAAATGTAATCAAATTAAACAATTTATAAAAAAAAAAAAATCAAATCTTTTTTTTAAACTTAAACAAATTTATAACCATCTTGGTAAATATTATAATATACAAAAGTACAAAATACTATCATAATTTTTAATATATTATACAGGTATAATAATATATCGTACGTTAATTGATAATCTTATAAAAGTTATTGTGTAGCCGTGTAGGTATCAGAAATTTTAACGAAAACACACCTTCAAATGCTTCAATAAATGCCTAGTTTCACACTTTCACTCAGAATCTTAATAAGTATAGTACCTATAATACACCAGTAACCAGTAAACTTAATATACTTATACGAATCTATTAATCTTACCGTTAATTAGAATGATATGTCTATACCTACTGGCTACTCCGTGCCCTGAGGGCTGAGAGGGTCGGCCGTGCTCCCCCCAAGTGACAAATGTCAGCGTCGTCGCCGTGCCTCGACGATAACGTTCATATTTATTTTATTTATATTTATTATTGTTAATATACGTTTATATTACATTTTTATTATTAGTCTCTCTCTAAAGTCTACAATTTATATGTACAGGCAAACTGTCGACGCACTTTAATAATAGAATGACGATTAATTATTTTACGCCATGTATGATTTTATTTTTTGTTTTTCATTCTTTCGAACGCCACCATATCATAAACAAATTATGTAAAATAAAAATATTTTCTTTACTTCTAATACCAAACTTTAAATAAAGACCCACAAAAAAATTACGCCAGGGGATCAATTCCCGGCTCCCCCCTCTAGTTCCGCCCCTGATTATACCTATTGCTAATAAAGTAAATTATTTTATTAATAGTAATAAAATAAGTTTAATTAAACGTTGACGAAAAATTATATTATTGCATTTGAAAATGTAATTGTGAGTATAAAATACAAAATATAAAATATACGTTAAGTGTTTCATTTACCTATGAATAGTGGCGTCATTTTAGTTTTTGAGAAGGGGCAAAAGTTTTGACAAACCAATAATAAAACTGAAATAAAACCACTAGCTCCACTTACAAACTTATAAGTCTCATACATTTTTATCTTAATATCAATTGCCCTCTTACAAAATTGTATATTCACTATAATAGGCATAAATAACCCATTTTTTGAAGGACAATAATGACTTAAAATATAATATATTTATATTATTATTTATATTATATATGAAGGGATATATATATTACCTACTTCGTGAAGACTTGGTTATGGGGGAATTTTTCCTTCCTCAAGGTATGTCCTATTTGCGTCAATATGTATTAAATATAATTATTAATCAATGTATTAAAATAAAACAAAATATATAATAAATTATTGGAATGAATTGCGTGTAAATGGTTAATTTACAAACACACAGGCAGCTGCCTTTAATTATGATAAATATATTAATTGAAATTACAATACTATGCTATGGTCTATGACCGCAGTAAGTTGTTCTTTAAACTTAAGGTAAGTACCTACCTATTACAAGTTATAACCATAAAAGCTTCTTACCTTTTAATTTCAATATTATTTTACGTAATTTGTTTAATAGTAATATTATATAATGCAATATTATAATATTACTTGTATTGTATTATTATTTATGCTTTATAGGTACATACAGATGGGGTCTAGGTCTAGGTGAAAATAGATATTCCATTAAAGCGACTGTAAAACCTCGATAACAAATAGAGCTAGGTACGGAGGTAATAACAGCAATTACGATTTTCTCGATAGCTAAATATACCTATTAGTTTTATATTAATATAATATAATAGGGTTTAGCCTTATAAAATTGGTTTAGTTATTTATACCACAATGCAGTCTTGTAACTATATAGGTAATATTTTAATGTAAATTTTCTTTACGTTTACAAAATACAAATACACAGGGCCGGATCTAAGGGGGGGGGGGGAAGTCGGGGATTTATCCCCGGGCGTATAATTTTCGTGGGCGTATTTTTAAGGTTTTAAATTTGAAACTTAAAAATTGAAAGTGGACTTTAAAACAAAAGTCAAAACTACAAAATAATATTTTACAGGACATTTTGTGTAATATTTTAAAAAATAAAATAATTTTATTTTTATACGAGATAATTAATAAATTTTAAATTATTTTCCCCGGGTGTTAAAAAGCTAAGATCCGGCCCTGCAAATACAATACATTTTAAATAGTAATCAATTACTGAACTTTTCATACCTGGCATATTAACTTGGGCAGCCACATCTTGCCATGCTTTCTCCGTCAAATCTTTCCTGGAATACGCAGGAAGTCTATAATTATACAGCTTCTCATGCTTCTCAACCTCCTTGACAAATTTTAAGTTAAGTTCCTGGTCACTCATTTTCAGAAATCGTAAGAAACGTAAACAACAAATTGAATATATTAGGTATATATTAGGTATATTAGCACGAATACTACACGTGGTTAATTATAATAACAACGCAACTTCAACCGCGGGAAACGATTGTGTACAACTGATTGTAAACTGATTGCAAACTAATTTTAGTTTTATCGCCTCGTGTGCGGACGCCAAAGCCGTACGATACCAAGGTCACAAAACAGTTGCGTTTGCAACTGATCTGCAACTTTTGTCCCAGAACAGTTGCACCGTGTGCGCTTGGCCTTAGTGATGATATGTTTAACGTTGTGTATGGACTAGGCATTTTATGTAGGTAATATTAAATAAGTTTATTTTTGTATAAGTGCCATATTAACTTAAAATTCAATATATAAAAAGTAACAATTATAAAAGTGTATTTATTAGTTCATAAAGAGTTACCTACGGCGTATATTGAGTGGATAGAAAGACAGTCAAAACAGTTTACCTACTGGAGATGTATAGTTAAAAAGTGGGTCAAGTAGATGCCACCTTGTTGTACAGTAGGTTACAAGTAGATCACTGTATAATGGATGGTATTAAATTTGAATTCAATGATATAATATCATTGTATACGAAAAACGATTCTGAGCGGAGACGGTAGGTCAGTCTAAGATATTTTAAATTATATTGATATTGTTATTATACGGTAGCTGGTAAGATGAATTAATATTATTCATATTATTTAATTATTAATCTAAAATTATCAGTGATGCTGGAAAAATATTATAATATATACTTTTACTCGTTAAAATTGATTTTTATATGTAATTTCATCCAAATTTGAACTTAAAATGGTCGTAAAAAATAACTGTGTTTATATATTTTTTAGATTTTTTGTTTACAGTATGTACTATTTATTAGAATTTCTGTTATTTCTGTATTTTTAATATTTTTCAATTGCTATTGTAACAATATATCAGGAGCCTCGTATTAAATTTTCATGATTTTTGGCCCAAAAAATAAAAATGTATTGGTATTTATATAAATAAAAAACTAAAATAATTGAAATTTTAAAACGGTCCGTAAAAAGCTCAAAAAGAGTCATAATATTTTTAAAATTGTATGGTGTATAGAAAATGCTAATATAAACATTCGGTGACATTTTTAAGTATCTACAGTTATTAATTTTTGAATTACAACAAAATAAGAAAATCGCTACATGAGAAATCGAGTGATAACCAATGTTGTAAAAATATGAACTTCAAACGCTCATAAAAATTTCATTTGACTTGGTATTAGATATTTTTTTTTTTGATAAAGGTTGACAAACTTATGAAGAATCTTGTATTACATTTTCATATCTTAGATTTAAAAAGAAAATTTTTTATGAATTTCTACCTCGAAATAATTTGCATAGTTTCATAATTTTTACGTATTATGTCAAAATTTAAACTTTAAATGCTTATAAAAAAATATTGTGACAATTTATTTTTAATATTTTTCAACTACTATTGTAACAACGTATTAGGAGCTTTGTATTACATTTTCAAACTTTTTTACTTAACAAATAAAATTTTATTTTTATCGTTTTTTCTATAACCGATTTTGCGTAAAAATTTTCGTTTTTCCTTAATTTTTAGTTTGTTTTTCCTGGAGCTTTTGAAAACTTCTGGGAATTTTAAAAAATGACCTCCCGAATGCACCAACTAGATTCACTTTTCTATTGAACAAGATACTGAAGTTCAAAATCGAAGAATTATTTCGACTTGTTACTTTAGGAATCTGATAACCTAAATATTAGTACCTATTTCGTTTAGGTAATATAAAATTTGTCATAAGTTATGAATAATTTATTTAATTATTAATTTTGTTTTTTAAGGTATTTAATTAGTTATTATTATTGAATATCAATTATATTTAACTTATTATTTTTTAGTTATCGTACTTTTGATGCTTAGATCATATAGATCGTAGATGTAGTATTATGTATACGATTTAAGTATCAATGTATGATAATTATGATACAGCTCGCAGGGTAGGTCACGCCACCTCCCCTTGTGTACACCGTACACGCCTATGCTTATGCCTTATAGAGTCTTAGAAATATTTTTATTTGTATAAGTACTAAAAGCTGCTGAAAAAGACATTATAATAGTTATGTTCACTAAAGTTCTATATTTTGTGGGATTTTTCTCATAAATGCTGTCCTATTACAATTATCAACATAACTTTAATGTCCTTTTTAAGCTGCCTTTGGTATGTATACTTTTACAAAATTATGACAGTACAAATATTATATATTTATATATTTATACAATTATAGGATGGATTATAACAATTGAAAAAGTATTTTTTTAGTTTTTATCAAGCAAATAAGTTAAACATAATATAGGTAACATGATGTCAAAATTAAATAAATGTACCTTATAATCTAGACAATTTAAAATAATATTGAATGTAGAAGAAATGTATTATTGATACTTAAATGTGGCTTGGCTTGGCGCGTTGGCAGCTACCACCCACCAGACGCAAAATGCGTCTGAGAGTAAGTAACGCCCGCAGCTACTAGCTCCCGGATGGGTGACCACCCGGGTTCGTAGTAGTAAAACCTTATTGCTACACATACACGTATTTGCTTACCTACCGTACAACACTTTACCGTACTAACCTTACTAACCACAGATCATAATCCTCTACAACAGCTAATGGCCATAGTCGCCAAGCTTAGGTTCAATATAAAAAAAAAGATAGGTACTTAAATGACCATTTTTTATTATATTATGGTTAATTTTAACTGAGGTAGGTACCCACTAAACCTTTTGTTCTCAACTGGTGTGTCGCGACACACTAGTGTGTCACGTATTAAAGTGGTGTGTGTCGTCAAAATATTATTAATTTAAACTGTAAGCTATTTCAAAGTAGAAATGATATTATTACTTACGGCATTATGATGAAATAGTAAAAATCACAGATAAGAAAAACAATTATAACGATTTTCTTATTCATTATCCTGTAATTATTACCGATATAAAACTAGATTAATATTTAATTTATTAGAAATATCATCAAATACAACGTTAAAATCAAAATTGTATTTACGTCTCGTTTTGGATTTATTTGCAAAATGAATACGCTAGAGTGAGCAAAAAATCATTGCATATTTTGGTTTTTTTCGACATCATGCATGTGTGAATCAGCATTTTCGACATTAGAAATAACAAAAACCAAAAAAAAAATTAGCTTGAACATATTGAATGTGAATTATTATAACGCGTAAAAAGTTTGTCAACCATTCGCCCACGAATCGAGCATCTATATGTTCAGTTCACCAGTGACAAGTATTACGCACTTATTTCCTTTACAAACTATAATAGGTAGGTACTGTATATAGTACCTACTGTATTGAACTGCCGTTTAAATTTTAATTAATAAAGTTTTTTTTTTTAAATAAAATGCTTACATATTAAATGCTTACGTATTAAATTACAATAAGGTTTATAATTTTTACTTTTTCAAAAATCCATTAATTGTTGTAGGTGTTTTGGTATTACCCGTATTAGATCATAGTATCATACGCGGTAAACCAACTATAAGCCTTACCTACTTCGTAGGTACCTACGCTCTAAGTTAATGACTCTCTCTAGAATAAATTCAGATTAGCACTTGTAACTTATCGAGGCACGATGGTATGCGTTTGTCGATTCTACGTCCGTTCCCTAAAATTGGAATGACTATTAGGACTTAACAACCGTAGCGCTATTCAGTTTAAATAAACTTCATTGACTGACGACTATATGCTTGTCTGAGCACCGTTCCAATATATAAAAGGTAAGAACGAAGAAGACTTGAAATAATATATAACTCGGGTCTTCGGGTCGGAAACGCTTTTATTAAATTAAAATAAACATATATAAAACACTTAGCAAATCCAGATCGCCTAGCCCGTGCTACGATCGTTGCTATACACGTACGTTATATAGAAAATATAATAATTGTCGCCTCAGCACATCTTGCTTCACTGGCCTGACCTACGTCAATAGTTTACAGTCTTAAAATATTCCCACCTATATATTACGTATCTATCTACTAATATTATTTTGGCGACTGCCTACAATATACGACAGTCCCCATTGTTTTTTTTTTTTTTAAATGGCCTCATTTTTTAAGGCTATTGTTTTGTTACGTGAAGAATTTCTTATTCTTACATTAAATACTAACTTATTTTATCACTAGGTTACTGTCTAAGCTTATTCGCGTCGTTGACTATAAAATTATGCTTAAATGTTAATTTAATACTACTACTTTAAAATGCGCCTATAATATATAAAAAAAATGAATAAAATGTTATAAAAATCTATTGTTTGGTGCTTGTTTGAGGTATAAATTGTCTTATTTGAGATTGTTCTCGATTTTGAATTATAATATTATTATTTCGAACAATAGCAATATACTTTCGATGATTTTCCTCTTTGGGTAATTGTCATTTGTGGTAGTGTTTATTTATTAGTCTGTAGTATTTTATTCTGCTTCTCTTTCTTTAATTTCATAAATTACCTCTTTTCCTGATTGTTTTTGTTTTCTTGAATTTTGGTTTTGTCATTTTTATTCTTATATAATATACATGTCCGCTTTTAAAATTTTTGCTTGGATGGTGTCTTTGTATGAAAAATTTGTTCGCTGTTGTTTTTATAATAATTTATCAGTTTAATGCTTATTGACTACTTTGAAAATATTAAATTCGCCTCTTGTCTCTGAAGATTGTTGTGAATTGGTAACTCGTGAGTTTGTTGATTAAGCTGAAAATACATTCTATTTTGTTTACATTGTGTTAATTTAATATACATTAATACATATTATGTTATACATATGTAGTTATATTATATTATGTATTCTATCTTAAAATATATCAAATATCAGAGTTAATTAAACATAGATATGACATATAAACCTTTATACAGATAATTATAGTTTATTACATTAAATATTTTTCCAATATGTGATTGGCATTATAATATTACGGTAATTTGTTAGTAACTATAATAATTTATGTTTTCCTAACTGGCTATCGGTTTTACTGAAATGGTACTAAATTACCTACATATTAAAAAAAAAGGTAGTACCTATCATGAAATTTATCTTATTTCTAATTTAGTATTAAATTAGTTATATTAAATTTACGCGTTGAGGGGGGGGGGGTAATGTATGGTTATAATTATGGCTAGGATTTATATGCAATAAAAAATGATTAAATATACGTTTGGTTTATTAAAAATATGAAAAAATATGCAGTAAAAATATGCTTAAATAAACCAACTAATATTATTTAAAAAACACATTTTTTTTAAATACCAATTAATAAAAATAAATATGTTAAGCACTTAAAATATAAAAACATTTAAAAAATTCTAAAATCTTAAAATCTCTAAAATATTAATTGTTATAAAATTGATAAAGCTACTCAAATTAATTACATGTTACATGTAACAATTACATGATGTTTTAAATTTTTAAAAATGAACGATCTTCTGTTTAACCTCAGTATGTTTTTATATTTGCTAAAACTCCGTTCGACATCACATGACGTAATTTTTGCGTATCTAATTTTTTTAACTTCCCCAGGAGTTAGATTTGGAAAATCTTCATCTACATTGTTGCCATTTAAAATATTACGTATCGTAGACATAGCTTTTAGCCCGGTATTTTTTTATAACACATTTTTATATTTTTTGTCAATTTTTTCAGCGATCGGTCCTTTGTTTTGGCCAAGTGTAGATTTGATGTTTTCAACGATTTCCAAATTCCCATCGACTAAAAGTGATGCATTTTATAATTTTAAAATAGATTGAGTGATGAAGCCATGGCCGTATCCAGGATTAATTTTTTTTTTTTGGGGGGGGTTTCATTATAATATAAAACTATAACATCATTTTTATGTTAAAAGGATTTTAAATGTTATTTAAAAGTTATCAATTATTAAAAAAAACAGTTTAGATGGGATTAAATATCAAATTTTTAGATCCAAAAGTAAACTAAAAAAAATGTGTTCTCGTTCTATAAAAAAATAAGTATAAAAACTGGTTTAAATAAACAAATTATGATTTTATTGATTTATTCTAATAAAATAACATTTTAATCATTAAAACACATTGGAAGCAAATGCAGTTTTAGATGCAGTTTTAAGATTAAGCTCATGGTATACTATTTATAGCATGTGATTATGTCGGGGACGAGCATTGCGTATAACGCCGTACGATTATTGAACAAATACAGACGGTCATTTTGACAATATATCGATGTTCTAAAACAATTTTTTGTACATACCGTTCTAAAGATGATGCTCGTCCTCAACGTACCTAATAATAATATATTAATCATAGTACCGTATAATAATAACAAAAAACAAATAATAGTAATAATTATTATTAATTATTATGATATTAATATTATAATAACCGCATTAAAATACGTCTCGAACGCAAAAAAAAAATAAAAATAGTCGGTCTCCAATAGTAGAAAATAGTATAATAGTAGTAGAAACACTTACTGATTTTCGCCTTGTACTTGTACAGTAATGTCAGGAGACAGGAATCCAAATGAAGAAATAATCTACCAGTTAGAATTAAAAATTATCAACGAATAACGTCTTCTGATGAGTTACAAAAACAAAATAGAAAAATACTAAAAATAGCGAAATTATACACTTGTCACGAAACATTCATTCATTGTTGTGTCTATAAACCTCGGTTGGCCATACGATTACGTCTCATATTTATTATAATTACATTCTATTTTTAATTTACGCGATGTTTAGGATTATCGAGGAAAGTCAATAAAAATATTTTTGGTACATTTCGGTGGGGGGGGGTTAACCCTGACCCCCCCCCTGAATACGGCCATGGATAAAGCCAAAGTTACTTTTTATATAGATAAGCTAAATCATTTTGTATAGGTATTTCTATTTTAAAATAAAGCTACAGCATTCTTTATGGATTTTGCAGTATTTTCGTCTAAAGACAAAAGCACCGATTTTATGGAATTGAAATTATCAGCATATAATATGATGTGACTTCTAGCCAAGTTCCCCATCGGGTAAGTATTATTGGCTGTGGAGGTAAAGGTAATTCTGGAAATGATTTTTGAAATTTCATCACACGACTCGGAGCTTTAAAAATACTTTTTTTACACAATTTATCATATTATCGATATTTGGATACTCAAGTCTTATTGTTTCACACACTCTGTGTAAACCATGGGCTACACAATGTCACATGTATCATATTTGGAAATAATACAGTTAGTGTATTAGCCATTTTCACCATGTATGGTGCAGCGACGCAGCGTCAGTTAAAAATAAAAAAGGGGGTCAAGTGGATGTCGCTCCGCTTTACAGTAGGTTACAAGTAGATCACTGTATAATGGATGGTATTAAATTTGAATTCAATGATATAATATCATTGTATACGAAAAACGATTCTGAGCGGAGCCGGTATGTCAGTCTAAGATATTTTAAATTATATTAATATTGTTATTATACGGTAGCTGGTAAGATGAATTAATATTATTCATATTATTTAATTATTAATCTAAAATTATCAGTGATGCTGGAAAAATATTATAATATATACTTTTACTCGTTAAAATTGATTTTTATATGTAATTTCGTCCAAATTTGAACTTAAAATGGTCGTAAAAAATAACTGTGTTAAAATGTTTTTTAGATTTTTTAATTACAGTATGTATTATTTATTAGAATCTTTGTTTTAAATTTTCAATCCTTATAGTTATAAAAACTGACCATTTTATAATTGTTTAATTACAATGATTGGATAATTGTTGAGATTTTGATGAATTTTGTCAAAATTAAAACTTTAAATGCTTATAAAAAAAGTTTGTGCCTATGTATTTTTAATATTTTTCAATTGATATTGTAACAATATATCAGAGAGCATTGAATTAAATTTTCAGGATTTTTGGTTCAAAGAATAAAAATTTATTGCTATTTATATAAAAAAAAACTAAAACAATTGAAATTTGAAACGGTCCGTAAAAAAATCAAAAAGAGTCAAAATATTTTTAAAATTATATAATAATAATAATATAAACATTCGGTGACATTTTTAAGTATCTACAGTTATTAATTTTTGAATTACAACAAAATAAGAAAATCGCTACATGAGAAATCGAGTGAATATCCAATGTTGTAAAAATATGAACTTCAAACGCTCATAAATATTTGATTTTACTTGGTATTAGATATTTTTTTTTGATAAACTTAGGCAAACTTATGAGAAATCATGTGTTACATTTTCAAATCTTAGATTTAAAAAGAACATTATTTATGAAGTTCTAACTCAAAATAATTTGCACATTTTCGTGATTTTTACGTATTTTGTCAATATTTGAACTTTAAATGCTTATAAAAAAAATTTGCGCTTACGGATTTTTAATATTTTTCATATATTATTGTAACAATATAACATTAGGATTTAGGAGCCTTGTATTAAATTTTCAAGATTTTTTACCCAACAAATAAAATTTTATTGACATTTATAGAAAAAAAAACTAAAAAAATTGGAAACTGAAAATGTCCGTTAACAGCTCAAAATAAGTCGGAATATTTTGAAAATACTGCAGGGGTGTGTGGAAAATGCTTATATAAACATTTAGTTAAAATTTCATGTATATACGGTCATTTCTTTTAGAGTTATACCAAAAACCAAAATCGATTTTGTCGAAAATTGGTTTTCCGTAAAAATTCCCGTTTTTTCCTTAATTTTTCATTTGTTTTTCACGGCACTTTTGAAATAACTGGGAAATTTTATCTTTTGACCTGCAACAAGTACCAACAAAATTCACTTTCCTATCAGAAAAGGTACTGTTGAAGAAAATTGAAGAAGTTTTGCACTGTATTTTTGGCATTTTATAATTGATTGTAGGTAAGTACTTAACGGTCTTGACGAAACCAATACAGTTCGCAAACAACACGACAACGTATCACACACGATATACGACGATGACTGTCAAAAATAAACTTTTAGCTGTTTGCCTGTATGCTTTTATCTAGTAAGCGTACGAGTATGTGAAAATAAGTTAAGATAAGATGAAATTACATTAGGAGGGTATTTTTTGTAGTTTGTACTGTGATGAAATTAATAATTGTAATGAAATACCTATACTTTAAAACATGCACTTTTTGTGTTTTTGTAGTCGAAATGTATAAAAATATTCATTTTGTTCAAAATATGAAAAAATATGCAAAAATATGACAAATAAAAATACCACCATTTACCTCAGCAAGAGATAATTCGTGGACATTGCTTACAAAATAAGTAATCAGAAGTTGCAAAAAAAACATACCAATGCATATAAATCCTAGTCCTAGTATTATAATGTAAAATGTAATTGTAATTGTGAACAGATTTTTCTTTTGATATATTAAAAATAATCATTGTACCTATATTGTATATTACGTATTAGTATTAGTACAATAATTTTGGTAAATAATCTCAAAATATATATATTTACCAAAATTATTTAGTCAATATTCATCTTGGTACTTGAATAATTATATAAATTATTGCAAAAGTAATTTGTTTTGTTTATTTTTCATGGTTATCAGTAAGTTATCACCAATTAATATCACAGAATATTATTATTATTATTATTCTGTGTTAATATTATCTGAGTGATAGATATGATAAAGTATTATCATTTATCACTAAGCGTTCTGATATTGTATATTTTTTCAAGAAAATATATTCGAGTCTCAATTTTTCTTGTGTTACAAACTATTTATTTTCAATAGAATGGAAGATTTAAACATGATAGAAAATGATAAATGTCAGAATTTAAATGAATCTAAGTAATTATGAACAATTTATTGTGAAGTATTATATGTATTTTCTTTTCGTTAAAACCATATATCTTATTATTTTTTGAATTAGTTTAGAAACGAAGCCCGGATTATTAGTAATCAACTCCTATTTAAATCAAATAAATCCAGATTTGAAAGATGTTCAATCTGAAATTAAGGAAGTTGTGTAAGTAACTATTCAAAATTCTCAGTTACAATTTGATTGTGGTATAACATTGTAATCACAGTATTTATTATTTAATTTAGTCATTATAATTTATTATCTTAATGTTTGCAACTTATGCTCTTAAATACCTTAACGGTACTGGTTTGTTATATCCTTGCACAGGAAGTGTATAAGCTCTATAGCACCGCCACTCAGGTTTGTTATCTCGCCACCATCCATAATAAATAGGTATCTACTACCTATATCAGGAAAAAAGTACAAAAAAAAATTATTATAATAACGAATTGTATATACATATAAATGATAATGGTTCATTTTTATTATTCTGTAATAAAAGTAGGTACTTACATAAGTATATAAATAAACAGTGGTGTGGTAACAACATTTCAAATCCTACTAAGACCCACTGTGGTTATAATAACACTGTTTGATGTTTGATAAATACATCGGTTTGATTATTGGTTTTTAAACAAATCATATTATATGATGAATATCTATGGTACCTATAGTAATGGTACATTTTTTTCTATTTCAATTAAAATTAATAACTCGATATATTTATTATTATGGATATGAAATAACAAACCTGAGTAGAGGGACAAATATGGGTTCACAGGACCCGGTGGGGATATAACAAACCAGCACCATTTTAATCCAAAATATATGTTGCTTGGTGAAAAATTGATGGAATTTTATTTGTTATTGTACTTTATATATTTTTTTAATTTTAAGGTAAGAAATACCTACTTGTTAGCTATATTAACTTCAGTGATAAAATCTAATATGCACTAAACACTTTTTAAATTTAAATACTATTTAGTATAATTTTATAATATTTGTATAAATAAATATGTAGAAAGTTTGATAAATTTCTATTTTCAGTTAAAACAATAAGTTAGTTTTTGTTTTCATAGTACCTCCATTTTTTTTTTGTATTGAACATAAATACTATTGATTTTCATGTGTATCAAATTAATATACTAATACAGTTGGTATAGTGTATGTACATATACTACAGTGGTATGGTGAACATTTATAAACCATGATGCACAACATATATTCAGTTCATACCCACTTTTTATCCCCTTAATATAATAGATAATATATATAATTTTTATTTGACTTTATATTTTTAATTTGTAATTCTGTTATTGGTAAAAATAATGTATCCAGCCGGAGCCACCCCCCAAAAAAATTCCACTATGACGCCTAGGTCATAAAACCCTGTTCATCACGCCACTGATATACTATATTGTGTTTGGTTCATCAATAGATTTATATTTTACTGGTTTTGAAGATAACAAAAAGTTTTTTTTAATATTATATTTTATTAAACTATAAAAAAAAATTAAACTGATTAATAGAATTATTATAATATTATTATTCATATGTCTATTATTGTTTTGTTACAAAATCCAAAACAGTATTTTGTTAAAATCTAATATAGGTAATATTATTATGTATTGAACCAATAAATATTAATATATAACAGTTATTATAAAAACCTACTAAATCATTTAATATTTACATTCACTTTTAACTGTGTAATAGATTGAATTTATTATTGTTATTCTAATTTTTAATAAATTAATAATGAAAATGATTATATTATACAATTTAGAATCATATTCTAAAACTTATATTTTTAATAATGTAGGTATATTACTGAGTGTACTAATTCCCATTTCATATTTATATTATTAAAATAATAATAATGTTTTAGTGGCAAACAAAATTCACTTATAGATGCTATGCTCAAAGAAAATGAAGAACTATCTAATTTATTAAATGAATCAGAAGTCCAAAATATGGTAAAATAATATTGTTATGTTTTTAGTATTTCAGTTAATACCATTATTAATTTTCAGTTCTCATCTATTAAACATTGCCACGGGCAGTTGGTTGAATTAAAAAAAAAAACTCATGTTTTTACACAAGAAAACTATGACATTAGAAGTAAGTTTTATTATTATTTAAAAACTTTCTATTTGTTCTAATAATATAAAACGTATTAAAATGTTAGTAGATTCTAAACATATTCTATATGTGAAGAAGCCAAAAGGGTACCAATTATTAAAGCATTGACATCAATAATTATATAGCTAGTACACTTTATTGTTGTATGTATTTTTGTATACATTAAATTTTACAATACAACATTTCACACAGTATATTTTTTACTAAAGATTGTATTGACCCCAAATAGAATAAATTGTAAGACAGATATAAATATAATAGATATATAACACTTTATTAGTATAATGTTATAAGGATATAATAGGATTATATTGCAATAAGGTTGCTTGTAAGTTTTTACGATATAAGTAGAGCATGGATGTTGCATTTGCAACTTTTATTCTACTGTTCCCAATTTGTTACCTAAAAAAGTTCTAAATATTTTTTACATAAGTTAGAAATACAAATTAAAATATATAATTTTTAAGTGCATTTTTGGAATTTACATGTATAAATAATCAAATTTATTAATTAAAACTGCTGATTATCAAATACTGAAAAAATTAAAAATCAAACGCTAATAAAAATTAATGATATTGTCTGGTGAACTTTTTTTTTGGATTAAGGTAAAAAACCTTGTTGAATTTTGTATTAAAATTTCTAAAAAATATTATTAATATTCAACTGAAAAATAATTTGCAAATTTTTGGGTTTTATATGCATTTTGTCAAATTTTGAACTTTAAATGCATAAAAAAATAATCATGCCTTTATATTTTTAATATTTTAAAACTGCTATAAAATCAACTTATAAGAACCCTTGTATTACATTTTCAAGTTTTTTTACCAAGTAAAAAGATTTTATCGGCAATTCATAGAAAAATGTATAAAAAATACTAATATAAATATTTGGTACTATTGTCAAAAACTACTGGAAATTTTAAATGTTGACCACCCAAATGCACCAACTAGATTCACTTTTCTAAAACAATAAAAAACTGATGCCAAAAATCAGAGAATTTAAATACCCTAATAATTATTGTTGTTGACAGAAAAAAAACACACATCATTGCATATACAATACATTCATTGCTTTGCTCAGACTAAAACAAATAATTAATAACATTGAATTAAAAAATTATAACAAAACATTGTTTTTATTAATGTAAATTGCAATCAATTTTATAAGTTTTTACTTCTACAGCATCTGTGTTCTAATAAAAAGTAAAAGAAAAAATATGTAAACAACATTTTATATTAGTAGTTATTATTCAAATGCTACTGTTGTATATTCATTTTCATCACATTCATCAAGAACATAATAAAAAAAAAAGTATTATATTTAACTGTTAAATGTACGATATATAAGTATATTAATGTAGTATGATATATGTTTCTAAAATCAGTAGTTGTGCATTTCATTAATGTAATGGATTTATAAAGTTTAAAATATATATATATATATATATATTCATAATACGGAAGTGCAGGAGTGCTACCCAATCCACAGAAAAATATTTTTTAATATTTGTTATTACAATTAATTGTTGTGACTTGTGTTATAATGTATATGACTGTGATTACAAATAATTTATTTGTTATAACAGATATATTCTTAAATTAATCTCGGGATGTTTAATTGCTTGAAAATATAACAATTATAAATAATAAATGAATTATTTTAATACCAAATATTGAAAAAGATCTTGCTTTGATTTGAGTGGCACTCTTACACTACCGTTTATGGATAAAATACAAGTCTTTTTACATTCTAATGAATGTATTGATTTTCAATGATATGTTATTATTTTTTTTTTGTGTGTCTGTCGTCACCATTTAGTACAGTAAAAATGCTTAGATTTTCTTGAACAGTATCTTATCTGATAGAAAAGTGAACCTAGTTGGTACTTTGGGGGTCAAAAGTAAAAATTATCAATAGTTTTCAAAGGCGCAGGGAAAAACAAAAAAAAAAAATTAAGGAAAAACAGGAATTTTTACGTGAAATTGATTTTGGTTTTTGATGTAATTCAAAAAGAAATTACCGTAAATACATGCTATTTTCACAGAATGTTTATATTATCATTTTCTATACACGATAAAAATATTTTGATTTGTTTTGAACTGTTTTTGGCCATTTTCAGTTTCTAATATTTTTAGATTTTTTTTCAATGAATATCAATAAAATTTAATTTATTAGGTAAAAAAGCTTGAAAATTTATATATTGTTACAATGACAGTTTAAAAGCATTAAAAATCCATAGTCACACTTTTTTTTATAAGTATTTGAAATTCAGATTTTAAATTGGTCTAAAATAACCTAGGTAAGGAATAAACTATGTAAGTAGGTTTTTCTGTAACCAAAAAATCTCAAAAATATAAACCCACAGTATTTTTTTATGGTTATTTTATAATCAAATTTGGACGGAATTACATATTAAATAACCAAGAATATTGATTTTAGATATTTCGTTGTAAATTTATAATATTAATTCAACTTAACAGCTACTGTAATAAGTAATAACATTATGAATAAAATATAAAATATCCATCTAACAAAACGTCTCAGCTCAGAATCGTTTTTCGTACACAATGATTTTATATCATTGAATTCAAATTTAATACCATCCATTAATTAGTGACCCACTTGTACCCTACTATATAGCAGAGCAACATCCACTTACCTACTTTTTTAATTTTATTATTTATTTTCAATATTATTGGGAAACACTATTTGTGAATTATTTATTTATATGTAGTAATATACTTTTATTATAATTTAGAAAAGAGCTAATGTATTGCGCGTGGCCAAACAAAGAGAAGCATTACAAAGAGAACACCAGAAAGAATCGATGTTGGTACGGGAACAAGAACTTATATCAAAACAGTCATAGAGCTATACATTTTTAAATACACAGAGATAATTCACATTGAACTAAATATTCATTATTTACATAATGTTTATTGATTAAAATTGACTTAAACTCTGTATTTTATATTTTAGTTGCACATAATTAAAAATATCTAGTTTGTAAAATGTATTAGATTTATTAAACATTTGAAGCTATAATATTATATTTTAATGTACAACTAAATATATTGTTTATTTTTAAAAAGCATAACATATTATATTGTAATCTAAACAATTATTATTGAATGCATAATATACAGAATTTAACTAAAAGAACTATCAAATTTAACTATTCTACTATCTTATAACTTAAGTTCTTTATCTCATAGCAAAATTGTATCCCATTTTCTAATTTGATATTAAAAAATAAATAAAAAAATAATAATATTTAGCAATACTATTATTAAAAATGAAAATAATACTTTTTTTTTTATCTTGTAGTTCATGAATTTGATCAGTTCTCTCTGTAAGTTCTGTATATTATTTATATATTTAAACAAACTATCTAAATTGTATGTTGTTGACATTTTACTTCTTTATTTCTTATATTACTGTACCCTATTTTATGTTTAAAAAATTGTCTTGCATATATTTTTTATAAACTATGACTAAGTTTTTCTTACCTAGTATTATATCAATAATAATTAATTTAATATTTGTATAATTTAATGTTATTATATTGGAATATGAATATTATTTATTATTTTTATTCAATTGTACTTACTGATTATTTTATTATAATATTATTCGACCAATTATTTTATTTCGAAATTAAGTTATAAGTTTTCTGTCTAGTTTTAAATTTATGAAAAGTGTAGTAACGAACCATAAGTTTTATATAATATGTTGCATTAATATTTTATTGAATTGTTTATTAAAATAATACACAAGGTCTATCTAAAATATGTATTTATGTATAATAAAGTGAATAATTTATTTTTTAAAAAAAAATGTACACTTAGTAGGTAGTTATGTTATACATCTGATTTACAGTATTGTTAAGTATTCAAATACCTTTTTGGTATTTCAAATACTTTTTGACAAGTGCATTTAAAATACTTTTTCTTTGTATTCTATTTCAGAATAATAAATAATATTATTTTGTTTTTTACCGTTGCATTTCAAAAACAATATTTTTGTTTCATATATAAAAATTTAAAAAATGTGACTAAAATAATATTTTATAAATTTATAATACTTCTGCAAAGTTTTAAGATTTTATTAAATATGAAATGACACAATACCTAAAATTCATATCTACCTTGCAGATTAACTTGACAATATGATAGGTATGTGAAATTATTGAACCAATTAAAGAATGTATTTATAAATTATTTAATTTAATTATTTATTAATATATTTAAGTATACATTTGTGATAAACCTACAAACATTTTAATAAACTACAAAAAGTACTTGTGAAATACCTATTTATAATTCTTTTAAAATGTATTTGTCTTTATATTAAAGTAGACAAATACAAATGACACCAAGTATTTAATTATGTATTCTAAATAAATTAGTAAAGTATCCTTAATAAGACTGATTATATAATAGAATACATTAAAAAAAAAATAATACATATTATTATATAATATAGTATAAAATTATAATTTAAATATAATAGATCATAATGACATAAAATAAACACACGAACCCATCAACTTTTACAACACTAGTTGTTGGTTTTTTTGAGCTTTTTTATCTATTTTTTCCTTGGTCAAAAAGCTTGAAAATGTTATACAAGGTTCCTAAGTTGTAATACTAGTAGTTAATTATATTTAAAATCCAGTCACAGTTTTTTTTAATTAGCATTTTAAGTTGAAATTTTGACAAAATACATAAAAAATCACGAAAATGTGCAAATTATTTTGAGTTAGAAATACAAATTTCTTTTCAAATTATTTAGAAATAAAAATTTTCTTTTTAAATCTTAGATTTGAAACTTGAATTCAAGATTCCTCATATGTTTGCCTACCTGTTTAAAAAAAAAACAGTCTACCTGGAAGTCAAATTAAATGTTTATGAACGTTCAAAGTTCAATTTTTTACAAGATTGGATGTTCACTAAATTTCTCATGTAGTGATTTTTTATTTAACTGTAATTCAAAAATAAATAATTTTAGATACTTGAAATTTATATCATATATTTTTTTTATCAATTATACTAGATACAATTTTCAAAATATTTTGACTAGTTTTGAACTATTTATGGACATATTCTATTTACAATTTTTTTAGTTTTTTTTTTATAAATGTCAATAAAATTTCATTTGTTTGATGAAATAGCTTAAAAATGTAATACAAAGCTCCTAATATATTGTTACAATAGCAGTTAAAAATATTGAAAATACATAGGCACATATTTATTTATAAGCATTTAAAGTTTGAATTTTGACAAAATATATTAAACTTAAAATTTAAAATGATTTTGTAGTTAAAAATGTGTAAAATGTTTATCTTTTACAGGTAAGGATTGAAAACGTAAAACAAGATTCCACGTAAATAGATAATCAAATATACTTAGTACCTAATGTATCATAGACTGACTGACCGTCTTCACTCAGAATCGTTTTTCGTAAACAATGATATTATAACATGTAATTCAAATTTAATACCATCCATTACATAGTAACCCACTTGTTACCTACAGCACAGCAGAGCGACACCCACTTGCCCACCTTTTTATTTATTTACTTCTTATGTCTGAAGATACATTCTAGACTTCAAGTAGAATAAACCTCAATACATTTTCCGATCATCGTTTAAAAAAAATATAAATTCGATCTTGTTTTGAAAAATGTTGGGCTCACCACCTAAACAAAATCCTAGATGGCTAGATCCACCACTGACTAAAATAAAATAAATAATAATTCGAAAAATGAATCGTTCTTATAATTTGTTATCAGTGACCAACGTTGTGTAAAAAACATTCACCGGCATTAAGTATAACTATATATTTTCCAAGCCTTCTATCGTGTTTTCTATTTGTTATTTAATTAATCTGTTGGAACTTGGAACGATCATAGTAGTAGACATAGTAGTCGTACAAAAGACCCACGATGGGCCATGACAGAACGACCAGAAATCAAGACAATAACAATAATATGATTGCTGATAAAGTGATAACGCATTAACGCGCTTCACTCGCCGCCGCGGCTACCGACCATAATAATATTATACTGTCATTCGTCAGTCGTCACTCGGCGACTAGCTCGTTCGATAGTCGTTCCCCTGCCGTTGTCGCCGGTGATAATATAGTACGCGCGTTTCTCCTAGACGCTCTGCTGTTATCATTATTATTTACGGAATAATTTAAAAAAATAAAATTGATTTCGTAAAAACTACTATAATTTTGTCACCGAAGTCGTCTGATTTGAAAATCGATGCAATTCATGGGAATTCGAGACGGTGAACTCTCCACAAGGCTGCCGTCATCTTACGAACAATGAAGTCCGGTTGATGGACCTCGGCGTTTAAACAACAGTACAAAACGGTGCCTTACACGATAAACGAAAGGTAAATCTTACGATGCGTTTTATACATTTTTTATTTTATTATATTATTGTACGATTACATTTGTACCGTCTATATTTGTGGTGCTATTCAGCAACGCCTTTGTTAGCGTTAGTACAACCACTATTATCAACTGTAATGATATTGTGTGTGTACTGGTTGTGAACTAATGGGTATTGGCCAGTATGGAGAGGTTAGGTTAAAAAAAATTACATCAATAGTAGAAACTTACCACTGGAAGACATTTTTAAGGATTTAGAGGATTTTTTATACGCCGTTAGGTACTTGGATTCATACTTTGACAAAATATTTAATTTATTTTCATATCAATGCTAACATCTTAATTTAAGAGTAGAAACTATTACAGATGTATTTCTATTATTATAACTATAGATATTACAATCGGAATAGGATTAACTACCATTTAAACAGATTGGATTGCCTTAAAAATATTTTTCTATCTTGATTCTTGTTAAATATAGCTATTTTTAATATTTGTTTGAATTTAATTAATTTTTATTATATGTATACTAGACATTTTAATGTAAATATTACCGTTTATATAACCATAATAAATATACATAATATAATGGATACTAGGCAGATATGTAACTGGGTATGTAAAAAACAAGTTGGGTGGGATAAATATAATGTGTAAATAAATTAAATACAATAGGTAGGTAGGCAGTATCAATTTTATTTTTATTGAGTTTAGTTCAAGTCAACTATTTTGTTGATAAGTAAGAAAATGGCTTACCAAAATTGAATATGTAGTAGGAAGAAGTAAAGAAGTAGTATTATTAATTATTTAATTAATACTGAAATTATGAAAGTTGGTTTGCAATTATTTTTTCATGAATGTTGTTATGAAGGCGATGATCTAGCACTGGGGTCGGCAATAGGCGGCCCGCGGGCCATGTCCGGCCCGCGGAAGGAAAAAATATGGACCGCCAAAAATTTTCTTAATTTTCCTATATATCCTATGCATCACTCCCCCCACCCTTCATAACAAAAATTAAACTAAAATTGAAATCGATTTCATGAGGCGCTGAGACAATAATAACGGTTAATCATTATCTGTGTTGTTGTTTCAAATCTGTGGCATTTTTAAAAGACATTCTTACATATTTAAATGTACTTAATACTGAGTTACAAGGGCATAACAAGTTAATTTGTGATCTGATATCAAGTGTATCTGCTTTCCGACGAAAACTTGAAATCTTTGAAGAAGATATAAAAAATCAAGATTTTATTCATTTTCCAACAATCGTTGAATATAAAAAGAATTCCGACATAGACTGCAGTATGTTTTTAAGTTTTTTGTCGGACCTTGGTGAAGAATTTGGTAAGAGATTCAAAGACTTTGCAGAAATTGGTAAACTGTCTCAATTTTTAAAAAATCCGTTTGAAGTTTCTCCGACTGGAGAATGGATTGACGTTGCTACAAAATTATTCAGACTTCCAAAATCTTCACTTCAAATGGAAATTATTGATTTGCAAGAAGATATCTCATTGCAAATGAATAAGACTTCGTCTACTGAAGATTTTTGGATAAAACATGTCTTGGATAAATACATGAACTGTAAAACCCTTGCCATAAAATTAGCTACTATGTTTGGCTCCACTTATGTATGTGAAACTTCGTTTTCAAAAATGACGTTTTTAAAAAACCGATACCGTTCAAGATTAACAGATCACCACCTTGAAAACACTTTACGCATCAGTTGTTCTCCAAGAGTACCAGATTTTAAAAAATTAGCCCAAGAAAAAAAATGTCATTTTTCTCATTAAATTTTGTTATTATTAGTATGAATGTATTATTACTTAATAAATAATTAAATATTAAATACTGTGTCTAAAAATGTGATTTAAATACAAAAATAAATACATTAATGAAAAAATTATGTTTAAGATTTTTTTGGCCCTCGAAATTTTTTTTTTTAAATATCTGGCCCGCCATATAAATTAATTGCCGACCCCTGATCTAGCATATAAATATTAGTCTTATATTATACCTTTAAAGATTATTTAATATTTTATTAAATTAGTAACCTATTTATGTGTGTAAATATTTTGTTATAAATTATAATAAATAAATAGGTACGGGAAATAATTTTATTGTGTTATCTTTCTCCACTTAGATGAAACAAAATGAAAAGCCTTTATTTATTAACTTATGAACATGTATTTTAACATTTCTATGATTTTTCAGTTATTGCTAAGATATGGAGCAAGTTCGTAAAATAGTACACCCCAGGACATCAGGTCCAGTGGATTTGTCACTGATATTAAATGCTGCTGTGAATATGAAGATTAAACTGCAGCTTGTACAAAAGATATGTGATAGTATTGAGGTAACTTAAATTGTACTTCAAAAAACAATATTATAATTCTCAAACAGTAATATTAATAACTGTATTTTCAAATTTGATTTTCAGGAATGTTGCCGAACCCAGATTTACTTTGATAATATGCTTTTTGTTTTACTTAAACTGTTAAACTCGACTGAACCCGTTTTTAGCCCAGACAATGATGTATTTGTAAGTATTATTTAAAAGTGAAAAACTGTGAAACATTAACAAAACATTTTTGAAATTAATCTCATTTATAATTTAGCTTATAATTAAATATACCTTATAAAACAATGCAATTCAATATTTAAGGTTGTCTGTGGTAGGCATGGTGTAAATCTATTCTATAAAATATTATAACATATTAATATAATTTATAATTTTTTAAGTGTATTACTAATATTTGTATTGTATATTTTACAGAAACTAAGAAAGGTTATACTTCAAGTAATTAATAAGGTCCTTCCTAGACACGAACAATTAAAAATTCACCTTCATAGCATCTTTAAGTCATGCATACAAGTTGTTGAAACTGATAATGAACAGAGTGTTCTTTGTAGTGTATTGATCCTTAAGGATTTAATAAACTCTTTTAAACCAAAATACGATTGTGTTTTAAAAGCAGAGGTAAATCTATTAGTTGGTTTGTAGTGCATAATTTATTTTAGATAAAATATTTTTATTTTTTTCTATATTAAGTGCATTTTACAGTATAACAATACTGGTTTTTATAATTAATATTGATAATTGGTCTCATGATTTTTTTAATGTATATACAATTAATAAAACAAATGTAATTACATTTTTAAAAGTATTATCTAACTGATACATTAATTGCAATATGTAATACTGTAAAATTGTAAAAGATAATCATATGAATAATTGTGTAAAAATGTATTTGTTAAGGTTTATAGGTTGTTAATGCTTATTAAGGAAATATATAACAATTCTAGTAGTTTAGAAAAAATTTTCAATTTTCAAAAAACTTCCGATTTAAAAGTATTAATCACTACTATTCGTTTAACTACAACTGTCACAAGAAACTCTGTTAATGTAAGTATTGTTAACATTTATATATATTTTGTTATAATATTAATAGAACATAATATTTTTTACAAACTATTGTAACAATAAAAATACAATTTTAGATTTTAGATTTTCTCATACATAATTTACTTATAATATTAAATATTTATGAGTAGGTAATTCAATTTAAATTATACTACCAACATTGTAAAATTAATTTAGATTTTTCAAACTTATAATAATTGATATGATTTATCATATATTTGTTTTTAATTGTTATTATAAGTATTTTATTTAGAATTTCTTTTAATTATTAATTTTATGAACTTAATTTGAGACCAATATTCTTAATTCTTTATAAATCATGTACAGTTTTTATTTTGTTTATTTATAGTATGTCTTTGTTCCAATGGGAAAAGTATCATTTAAAGTTTTAAAAGAACTTGCATTGCTATTGAAAACATATTATACATTTTATAGTGAAGATCCAGCTTTTAAAAAGGACATTTTAGAATTGATTCCAGTACTCATGAGCTTTTTTAATTTGGATATTCCTTATAAGTAATTAACTTCACCGCTTTTATGATAAATATTAATTTACACAAATCATATTTATTTTTTGTTCTTAATTATATTTCAGACCAGACCATAGAGATTTAGTATTAGATTTAAAACATGCTCAAGTGAGATTATTGTTTTTTTTTTCACCATTTGTAAAAGGTATTAAGGATGGAGTTCGCATACATTGCCCTACATTACCTGGTAGAATTATAAGTTTAATGAACTGTAATGTAGCATCGGATATAAGTAGCATTCGTTCAGAATTGCTTTCTGGGTTTGAAAGTGTTGTACTTAATGATTATAAACATGGTATGTTCGGATTAAATGTTTGATTACCCTGAGTAAAAAAATATTTCATCTTTACCTGATATAAATTTTTTTTTATAGAATTTTTACCTTACATGGATAAGTTTTTAGAAGAGACTTTAATCACCGGAAGAAGTTTTTCATCAAAATCATCATTAAGACCTAAAGCTTATATTTATATTGATCATCTTATCACACATTTACACAATCAATTATCATTGAATTTTCTAGTTCGTGTAGTTCATTTACATTTTTCTAATTTATTAGATCCCACTCTCCAACCCGAGTAAGTTATTCCAGTATATTAATACAGTTAAATATTTAAATATAATATTTTTTTAGATTTGTATTCAAATTTTCAGTTGTTCTTCACAAATTATTGTATTTAATTGAAATATCTTATATAAATTAAATATTAGTAAAATAAAATAAATAACTTTATGGTATATTTTGATTCACACATAAACACATTTTAGATTCATACTAACTTGATATAACTTTTGAAATGGCTCTCGATCTACTACCAATAGAATCAAATTTATTTAAGTCATAAGTTTTAAATAATTTTACTTTATTTTTTTGGAATCATTTGTAAATTTATGTGTATTATACAAATATTTTAGAAATTATTACTAAATTGTAGTTTTATTTGTAAATAATGAAATAATGTGACATAAGTTTTGTTAAATTCAGATACAAGTATGATTAATATATTTATTTCTTTTTTAGATTTCAAATAAATTTGTGTAACATGGTCATGAATGTATTAAGTTACATTGTTCAACGACAAAATCAGTCGATTACAAACTTGAATTTAATTGAAAAAGATAAGAGTCCTTTAATAGATTTATTTTATCGAGTATTTCAAATTTTTGTTTTAAAGTTGAAGCAGTTTCAAAAGTTTTATTTACCACAATTAAATGAGTAATATTTTTACTGAGTATTTATATAATATTATGTAATTAATTATAATTGTTTTTCTTATTCAATTATTTGTAATATTGTAGGTTTACTATTTCAAAAGAGAATGTTAATGAAACCATTTCATCTATTTTGGCAGGTATGATAAAATATAATATTTTAGGTTATATATTGTTTTTGTGAAATACAATGAATAAAGCTTCCTTTAGATTTTTAACAAATGGTTTAATTTTTAACATTAAACTAAGTATTTACAATTTATTTTCAATAGATAAGTATTTTTTTGGTTTATCATTTAATAAATATCTTATTAACTTTATTTGATATTTCTTAATGTTTATTATTGCTAGATTTATTTTACAGATATCCACATTTTGGTGTAATCTAGCTGAAAATATTTTAATATTATATGCAATTTTACTATTTTTTGACATAAACATTAACAGCAATATCATTTTTTAATTTTTCTGCAAATATATTTTTACGTTAATAAAACCACTGAAGCCTATTTTATACAATTTTATAAGAATTTTGCCCTGTTAATTATAATAAGCTTCTTAGCTATTGAACATAATAGCTTTAACATAGCCTTTATTATCCAAAACAAATTTGCAGAAGAAATAAAATTATAACTTTTCATGTAACAATTATATATTTTCGCATATTCAGAGGACATTACACGGACATTTGTTGTCTCCGTCTTACAAGTGTGTAACATACCATATTTACACTCCGCAAATCATATTTAGCTTTATTAGTTTATAAATTATAGTGAATTGACATGTTATGAAATTTTATGGTAAGAAAATTATCTGTATATGGGTTTTTCACAATAATCAGTTTTTAGGAGAGTTTTGAGGATTTTTAATTTACACTATATAACTATTGTAAAAAAACCCACACACAAATACAAATAATTTTTTACCATAAGTTTCAAAGTAAGTCGATTCACTCTTAATTTTTAAACTAATGAAGCTAAAAGTAATCTGCTGAGCATACATTTGCCAGGTTAAGCACTTGTAAGGCGGACACAAAAGTTTCTTGTATTACTTCCTTTTAAAAAAATATAAACTATATTTAGGTATATATATTTATATATTTTAATATTCTCTTATAAGGTTTAAATAAATTAATGACGTTTTTATTTTTTCAGAAAAACAATCAAAAGATAAAGTGGATTTTAAGTATGGTTATCATCCATCACAAATAGCGTCTTATTCTTTGGCAGATTCTAAACGATTTATAAAAATAATTTTCCCAGCAATTAGAACAGTTTTCCAATTTATTGTAATTATATTTTAGTACATGATTTAAAAATAAAATTAATAATAACTAAATAATTTTAGGTTAAAATTGAAGGAGAAAAATTTTCAATTCATCGTCATTACAAGAAAACATTTAATCATTTTTTAAATCATTCATTATTGTCATTAAAAATTTGTGATTGCTTATTGCTAAAAAAAGAAATGGTCAAAGAAATACTTAATGCTGTAAGTAATTATATTTTAAATAATATTTTGCATATTATTATGTATGTTTAAAATAGATTCTAAACCAACATGTGTTGTCTCAAAATTACACACATATTACCTAGTAAATATGCATTGAACATAATCAATTATGTATTGTTAGCATATTGATGGGGTTGAAATGGGTGTTGCCTGAATTGCTGCCTAACAAATGCAAATGTCACAGAGGTTCCTTGTTAATGTAGAGTATAGGAAGCATTATTTTTAAATTATCAAAATCATCATTTTTTGATATTTTTTAAAACATCTGATAAAAACATGTTTATAATTAACTAACCTAACCTAGTTGGAAATAATATATATTTTATTAAAATTGATAGTTGGTAATAATGGCAGTACAAAAAATGTTATTAAAAATGGTTGTTTTAATATGAAATATTTATCCAATATTATTTTAAAAATAATTTAATTTTTACAAAAAATACCTACAAGTTATCAAAGATGCCATATTAGTACCTTAATTTGTGATCCTGAGTCTAATAGTGTATACAATAACTCATTACTTGTACATCTAACAGAAAGTTATAATACAAATTTAAATTTATAATCCCTTCAGTTAATTTTAACCTGCATTTGATAGAATTATCTTATTATTAAATCTGTGTATAGAATAGGTACAACAAAAAACAAAGAAATAGAAAACTTTTGATAAGCAATTTCTTTAAATATTAAAAATATGTAAAAATTATATTATTAACATATTAATTTGTATGCTTATCATATGAATGCAATAAGATGTTAAAATGTATAATATATTATTTATATTGACTTTTTTGATTTTACTATAATGATGCTATAATGTTTTAATATATTTTGTTAATAGAACAATATGTTACAGCAATGTGTTATGTAATATGATTTATGTTTTTGTTATTTTCTTACATTTTTAAATTTATCATTTAATTGTCTATGGAAACTTTTGTACATTGCCATTTTTTTTTTATTGGGTTCATTTTTTGTATCCTATTTGTATCATCTATGTAGACATTTTTTTCATAGACATTTGTACTGTGGCTTTTTTTTATCTAAATTCTTTAAAATTATAACTTTGAAACTAGTTTCAATAGTTAAATATGGTTGCTAATGAATCTTACAATTTAATATTAAAGCTTTCAAATGATTAATTTTTCTTCTTTTATGTCAAAGTCTCCAATATTTTATTTTAATAACATAATATATTTGTGTTTCGTTATAGTAATGCATTTAATATTTAATTATTTTTCAGTTTTCATGTATCAGTCCAAATCATCTAATGACATTGATCACAGGAGATCATTTAGTTAAACAGATTTATGCTAATAATCTAGAAACATTAGTCTTCGAAATGGCACTGAAGGATGAAGTTTTAGTTTCAATTTTTAGCAGCTTAATATTTGATTATATATTAAACAATCTATTTGATGAAAATGAAAAATCACGTATATCGGATTTGATTGATAAGATTCAATTAAATGTCAAACTAAACCACAGTGATGATAAACATGATGAATATATTTATAAAATAATTCTAAAGTAAATTTGTTATAAATACTTAATTAATTAGTTATTAAACAAAATAATTTTACATGTGCTCAATGTTTTAGTATGGTGATTACTTTAATGTTACTACTCAAAATTATTTTATAGATTGAAGAATAATTTACGAAGTACAGAACATCCCTTGTTTTTTATCGGAATATTAAAAACAATGCTAATTATTGTCGAAACAGCAAGTTATGAATTTGGAGAAAATATGTATTCAGTAATTAGATGTCTGTTCGGCGGTATTATAACTTTTTTTTTTATTATTTCACCATTTTGAAAAACTTGATTGGCTGGCTTAATAATAAAACACCTTAAAGTGGACACAATGCTCGCATGTGTTGGATCTGTCTTATAAACACATAACATGACAAATTGTACATTCTGAATAAATAATCCATTTAACTCTATTATGTTGAATATTGAAACAAATTGACCTATTATAAAATTTAGAGGTAAGAATATTATCTAGTGAATCTCATAGGGTTTTTTATATTTTAATTTTAAACAGAGTTGTGAGTATTTTAAAATAATTTTAATAATTATTGTAATTGATTGTAAATATACCAAAATTCTCTTTAGAGTTAAAACACAAAAAAACCTATGAGATTCACTAGATAATATTCTTATTTCTAAATTTGATAATAGGTCAATTTGTTTCAATATTAAACATAATAAAGTTAAATGGATTATTTATTCAGAATGTACAATTTGTCATGTTATGTGTTTGTAAGACTGAGACAATGCATGCCGGTGTAGCGTCCTCTTAAATATTTACTACTCATGCCAAAACGTACCATTAAATATTTGAGCAGGATGACTTTGAATTGAAATAGGGTATTTAGGAGATATTAGAAAACACCAAAATATAGAATTTGAGATTATTTAATATTTAAATATTATGAATTAATTTTCTACAAACAATTTTCTATCATAAAATTGACAAAGTTGAATAATAATATCTTATATACTTGCAATATTCCTGATATCTTTAAATAACTATTTGTTCACAAATAAGATGTAAGTACACACCAAAGTTTATAAAATAAATAAATTAACAATTTTATAATTTTCATTTGCTTAAATTATTTCTTTCTTGTTTTGCAAGTAAAATGTGAGTAAATTACAAAAACGTTAAATTAGCTTATTACTTGTGAATTTAAACTTTGTAAATTATTTAGTTAGAAAAGAAACTTAAAAAAAATTGACCCTCAAATTTGTAGAGAAAAATTTATGTTGACATTTAAAATAAGTAAGTTTCATCGCTCATGCGCTTACTAAAGCTAATAACATCAATTGCACCTTCAATTGAGTGTTTTTTTAAATTCTAAATACAAGTTTATTGAAAGTACAAGCGTGCAACACCTTCTGAGCTTTATTTTTACATTACTTCTTTGCGTAAATTATTTTCTTAAATAATTCTTTTTTATTGTTGTACAGATTTACTTTCATACCACCAAAGTTTAACAAGTGATTCGATTGAAACAAAAGTGGCGCTTGCAGAGTTGTGTTTGGCTGAGTGTATGTTTAAAGTGGTTCTTCATTCTCATATAATGGATCTATTGTCAGTAATTTCTTATTCATTACAAATACCTGAATTAACCCCACAAGTATGTACATATATCACGTAATTGTATGTTAATATAATTAACTGTACATTTATATACATTTATATGTATTATATAATATAATAATAATATAATAATATACTATTATTTTGTATGTTATATAAATAAAATAGGTATATTAGTGTAATTTCTATGATAATAATTATGACATTGATATTGGTCAATGTATATTTTAGATTCTATCTCAAAAAAAATTTTCCATTTTGGATAAACTTTTTAATCAATATTAATTTTTAAAAAAATGACTGAAATCTTACTTAATCAACAACTTATGCAAGGTGATATCAACAATTTACTAAAACCAAAACTTGATTTTTTTTATTTAAATTCCTTGGTTTCTGTTATAATTTCTAATACTTTTAAAACTGCTAGACTTCTTGACATAGTAAAATACTTATTTTAAATGTTGTGTATAAATATATTTTGAATAATGTTTATTGAAATACAGTTGTAAAATTATTTTACTTCACTTTACAAAAATGTTAATAAGGAAGTGGAGTTGTAAAATGACTTTCAGTCATAAAACATTTAATTTTCCCAACAATTAATTTTTCTCTCAATTTAAGCAATTTTTCATTTACCATTTTACTGACACAGTCAAAATATTCATTTTATTTTTTTGTGTTTTCATTTATTAAATATTAAAAATAACAAAAATTTGAAATAAATTTAACTGTCAGAGTTAATGAACACTGTACTAAATAATATGTAATAAAGGTGTGCTGGTGATAATTGTTAATATAATATTGTTCTAATTTATGATTAAGCTATTTTATTTTTTATACAATTTTATAGGGCCTTGGTATTTTAGAAAAATGTTTAGATATCTTGCCAGTTCAGTTTTTAGATACCCCTGTTCTTCCAGTTCGAAATGAAATCATGAAAGGATTGTGTGATTGTTTACAAAGTCCATATGAATCAATTTCACTGCCAGCTGTTAGGTGAATTTAATTGCTGAGAGAATATTTGGTTTAATTTATTACTATTAACATTGATATTTATTTTATTTATTAAAGTTTACTTGGAAAATTTGGAGGTCTCAATCGAAGTTCAGTTATGAATAGAGACCACCTTAAAGCTCAAGAAAAGTTTCATAAAGTTCATTCTAAGAAACCTAAAATATTTATAACGTTTGATGATTACGAGAATACCAAATTGGAAATGGATGTCGCACCTGTAAGTAGAAATTAAACAATTATTAAATGATATTTAACAGTTATATTATATTAATAAATTGGTTTTGGTTATCCTTTAAACACTTACAATATGAATGTAATAAATAACACATGTTTATATTTTTTAAATTCAATTATATACTTTTAGCCAAGTGTAATATTATCATTACTCAACTTTAAAATATATCCATAGTTTGGAGGATAGGTATTATAGTTGTATGAAAGATTATTTAAAATTATTTGTATAAGTTAAATTTATACATGTATGGTAGAATTTGTTTATTACCATATTCCGTATAAAATATTTCCCAACCATGTACTTGGTTGGTTTTATATCTCATATGCAGTATGTTTTTGTCATCAGAATGTGACAAAGTTTGGATATAACAATCTGATTTTCTAGGTATTTTGGAGATTGTTATAAGCGGATTTTACTGTAATGCATTTGATGATTGTCATAAACAATAGTATATTAAATTAAGTATTTGGACTAAATTAATTATAAGTTAACTTACCATAATTTTTCCCGATTTTATTTAGTCATTAACATTTTTCAACTTCATTTAATTAAACTGTAAATTATTTAAACATTGTATTTTAATTTATTAATGTGTTATAGGGTGTGCATACTGCTCTCCAAACATTAATCATGGATGATGATAAATTCAATAGATTACAAAGTTGGAATGTTATAAGAGGTTATCTAGTGATATCAATGGAATATGATTCTAATAGAGTTTTGCAATTACTGTCAAATATCAAGTATTATAATTAGCATTTTATAATTATTTTAAAGTATTCTTTCGTAAATATTATTTTGTAAAATAATGATGAAAAAGATTTATCATTATTTTGGTCTGCAATATAATACTCATTTCTTATATTAGCAGTCCTGCAATAGAATAATAAGATATTTTTGTGGCTTGTTGAGGCGTATTGGCTGCTGCTAGTCGCGCGATACAACTGGGAATAAGCAATGCTTGGTTTAGTGGTAGTAAAAACCAAATGAAATATGCTTAAATTGATTAAGCTTATAAGCCGGTTATTAAATTATACTAATTTATTATATTTAGTTTATAACACTATACATTTAAAGCATAAGGAAAAATTTAAATCCTATAATTTTAGCTTATTATCATAAATGTTATTAAGTATAAATGATTTTTGTTGTAGGGCATGTATGTTGAATGCTATTATTAATAAAATATATTTATAAGAACTTATTTTGATAATGAATGAAATATTATCTTATATACAAATTATTTGTAAATTTCAGATTGGAAACATTGATAAAAAAGTTTGCAGATAATGAGTTACAATATACTAATACTATTACTGATGAAACATATATTAAAGCTTTAACTGGTAATTACAAATTTTATTTTTTCTATGAATATCAAACATGAAAACTTATTTTTGTTGTTGAGTATTAATATTTAGTCACCTCTTGGTAGTTTGATGTGTAAAGAAATTGAAAAAAATTGTAATCTTCAAAAATTTTGATTTCACAAATTAAAAAATGCTTTGGTTGTTAGAAGATATTTTCAATACAACATTTATAGAGATTGATTTCTAGCTATTAGAGGTTTAGCTGTATTATAACATTTATTATGTTTATCAATATTTACCATTTAGGTTTAATGATTTGCTGTGACGATGAATATTTGAAAATTGACGCTTTACAATTTTTTACTGAATTCTTCAAAAGAATTATTTATATTTCCATATGCCACTTTAGCGATGTTTCATATGGATACGTTCTAAAAGTAAACCCTTATATTATAACTGATGCTATTTGTGCAGTATTATCAAACGAAAAGGAAAATATTTTTCATTTTGGTGTAAAAGCTACAGAATTTATCTTAAGAGAATCGCACAATATCTTAGGAGATAATGTATGTATTAATTTTTTAATTTGATTGTAAATTATATTTATTTTAATCATAATAACAAATGTATTGCTATTTCAGGTGGTTTATTTCCCTTTTATTACTTACATGTTCAGGCATTTTTGTGAACTTTGTTATGATTTAAGTTGGATTCATAAACGTGGAGGTTGCTTGGGACTTCAAACATTGTTTTCAAATTTACTAAAAGAAGATACTGAGGCTAACGATTATTCCAATTGGTTTATTAAACATTTTAATAATACATTTAGAGCCACGCTGTTCATATTTTTCGACTACAACAGTCATGTATTATTCTTAATAATTTGTATTTTATCAATGTTATAAATATATTTATAATTTAATTATGTACATTTTAGTTGACATTTGGTACTCTAAAAATTGCCGAAAGTAATTTAGATAACATGTTAAACTGGCTTTACTGGGTTAAACCAAATAATCCATCACATGATTTGATACAAGACACTATTTTGATGGAGATTACTGACTACATAACTGGCCCAAACGATTTGCTCAGAGAACAGGTTAATACAATTATTAAATATGAAAATACTTTTACCTTTTAACTTCCTGTTATTAATAAGTCATCATCAGTTAATCTAAATCTAAATTATATTATATTTTTGTTATAAGTATTAAATTTTATGTTTCTACTGATTCTAATTTATTTGCAGTCAATAAAAATTATTAATTTAATGGCAAGAAAACAACAAAAATCGGTTTTGGATATTTTAGAGCCATACCATAAGCAAATTCAACTAGCAATTCCAGGAAATCGATTATTTGATACTTATACTTTTAAATCTCAAATTGGTATGATGAAAGGGCACTTATTTTGTGCATTGCATTCTATTCCTACTGAACAATTTGGTAAGTTATTTATACAGATTAATCTTTGTTATAATATTGTAAAATTGTAAATCTCATTTGTACTTATTTTTATTTTCAATTTTAGACTTTTTAAATAAAATAAATGTATTTTATTTCAATATGATCAATATTGTATGCAAAGGTGATAATAAAGATATTAGCTCAATAAAGATGTTGAAATCCTTAACATCTACACAGTTATTTGAATTTCGTAAAACAGCCATGGAAGTTTTAGTACACTGTTCAAGTTTTATGGAAAATTCAGATAATATTTTGATATTTGAAATATTTTTAAATGCACTAATGAGTTCTGATATTAAAATGCAAGAAATAGTGTACCAATGCTTAAAATCTCGTAGTATAAATCTGATAATAGAATTAAAAATGGTAAAATTAATTAAATGAAGGTTTGTTTGGAAGTAAATTTGTAGGTTAACTAAACTAAATTTTTGTTTAGGTGGATAAATTATTGTTATATTATAATGATCTTTTTCAAGACCCAGAAAAAGTTACATTCATAAATATCAATTACATTTTTTATGTAACAAAATTATTTCCATCTAGTCCAAATAAGATGTTTTGTACTACTTTATTAAATTCATTTAAATATTTATGGAACGATAAAAATCGTTTTATTCATAGTAAGCAAATAGTTATTATTCTTATTTTAGTTTTTAAAATAAACTTAAATACATTAAGAAGGTAAAATTGCTAAACTAATTTAATACATACCTTTTAATAATATTTTTGTTTTAGGAACATCCATGTATGAACTTGAACTTAGTTTAGAGAAAATTTTACAAATAGTTAGTCAAATAACAGAAACACAATTTTTTCATATTAAAGAAATCTGTGAATTTATTTTAAATCAAAATACTTTAAATGTTGAGTTATGTAATAGATTATATCCATTTTTGACTGAATGTTTGTTGAAGTTTCCAGTAGAATGTGTACAATTATTTTTTTTAGAACAAAATATCAAGGTTTGATTTTTTTTTAAAGTAACATCTTAATATAGCATGGTTTAAAAATAATACATTTTGATGTAATCATAAAAATTTATTTTAGAACTCGAATTGGACTTTATTTTTTAATTCAATGATACGCAATAGCAAATGTGAAGCTCTTAGAAATGTGATGACATCAGACTGTACACACCTTGAAACTTTATTGTCAGCTTCAAGAATTGGTTAGTTTTTATTTTTATTTTTCAATGTACATTATTGAATCAATTGTATTTTAATGACATTTTAATTTGATAAAAACATAAAAATGACTATACCATCTATAAATAACATATTAATAACTATTTGTATGTGTTATATTCTATTTTTGGTGTTTAAAATTATGATTTTACTTTGAATTTTTATATCAGTAAGGATGGTTAGGCAGAAGCACAAACACAAAACCTGTGTTTTATAGATTACTGACGGTAAAGCAGTAACTGTTTGATTTTTAGGATTTTACTCATTAATCTAGGTAAATCATAGGAAAACAAAATTATTTCAATCAAACTCCTGACTAATTATTGTATTATGTTTTTACAAATGAGAAATGTTAAATTTTAGAATAAATGTAAAATATAAAAAGGTAAAAATCATACAATTCGATTGAAATAAAACTTTGTTTGTGCTTCAATATGATCAGTAAAAATTAATAATAATAATAATAATAATTAGGCCAAAAAACGAAGTATCCAAATCGAATAGAATTGAACAAGTTCAACGAAAACATGAAATTCTGATATTTAATAGCAGTAAGGCTAGGTTTCATCGGTAATTAACAGGGCTCTGAACTTTATGCGTTAAAAAACAATGAAATATATGCAGTATAATTATTTAAAAAAATGTTATTTACAAATTGTTTGTGTATATTTTTTGTTTATTGATCTTAAAGCATTATTTCTAATTCTAAATTTAAAAACAAAATATCTTTTATTGTTCAAAAAATGTAATAATACGACAGCGCTATCATATAACTATTTACAATTAATACTCAGTTTATAGTATAGTTAAAAATATAGACTGTGCGGTAGCTCTTTATTATTAAATTATTGAAAATTTGTTTGTTGTTGATTGATAAACATTATATGCATTAGTATGCAATTAATATTTATATGCAATATCATATAAATTTAGTAAAATATGAAAAAATATGCAACATATATTTGTATTTCCATTGTATGTAACGAATTTGTTTTGAATCAGATGTCGAATATGCAGCTTCCTAAGAAATTACTGAATTATCAAACCCTGGTATTATACTTTTACCGTAACATATATTTTATCCATTATATTATATTATTTTGTGAGGAAACAAAATAAATGGTATAGGAATTGGCAGTATGTGAGGCCAATGTTAATATGTTTACTACTTCAACTTTCAATTAAATAAATTTACATACATTGTCATATGCTAACATGTTTTTAGTTGTCATTAGTATCTAGCGTTATTTATTCATTGTAAACTTAATATGTTTTCTTTATTTTTTTTATATCTATTTAGACCCATCAAGAACTATTCAATATGAAAGTATTCAAATAATTTATAATTTGATACAAACAGAAAAAAAATGGATTTTTAGTTCAAAAAAAATTATAAGCATAATACTAAATATTTGGACCAGTCCTCAGTATAAAGTAATTCTTATATATTTTTATTTCACATTATGCAAATTAATTTAAGTTGTTTTATGTATCATAGTGAAACTTTCATAAAATAAACAAGTTTCACTATATTCCGTGAAGACTTAGAGTTCTGTTTTAGTGATCTAGTGGTTCCGCAGACCCATCCAAATTCAATATTATTAACTCCGTTGAAATTTATCATTATAATTAATTAAATTTTATATTCTGAGCGGAGCGATGAATGTATTGATTTTACAATGATGTGTTTTTTTTATTTTTTATTTTTTTATTTATTTTTTTATTTTGTGTCTGTCATCGCCATTTATGATATATTGTTACAATATCAATTGAAAAATATTAAAAATACATAAGCACAAACTTTTTTTATAAGCATTTAAAGTTTTAATTTTGACAAAATTCATCAAAATCTCAACAATTATCCAATCATTGTAATTAAACAATTATAAAATGGTCAGTTTTTATAACTATAAGGATTGAAAATTTAAAACAAAGATTCTAATAAATAATACATACTATAATCAAAAAATCTAAAATATATATAAACAGAGTTATTTTTTACAGACATTTTAAGTTCAAATTTGGACGAAATTACATATTAAAATCAATTTTAACGAGTAAAAGTATATATTATAATATTTTTCCAGCATCACTGATAATTTTAGATTAATAATTAAATAATATGAATAATATTAATTCATCTTACCAGCTACCGTATAATAACAATATCAATATAATTTAAAATATCTTAGACTGACCTACCGTCTCCGCTCAGAATCGTTTTTCGTATACAATGATATTATATCATTGAATTCAAATTTAATACCATCCATTATACAGTGATCTACTTGTAACCTACTGTACAGCAGAGCGACATCCACTTGACCCCCTTTTTAATATTTTAAATTGATATTCTTGATTTTGGGCTTCTTTGATATTTTTTAGCTACTTAATGGTTACATGAACAAAAAAGTTTTTAAAAACCATTGGTTATTCTATTAAGTTTAACCATAATGTGTGATGCTACACAATTGCAAACTTTTTACCTTTTTGATAACACATTGCAAACAATTATAGGTGGATAAAAGATATAATAATTTCCTAAATTCCAAGGAACAATGTTAATTGTAATTTTTGAATAGTTGTATAATGAGAGTGATAATAAAGAATTAAATACTTTTTCAGTATCATAAATTGTTATGATTATAATATAATAATATAACATTCAAATTTGTAATTTTTTTCAAAATCCATTGATTATCAAATTAATATTAAATCTTTATGTTAAACTATTTGTGTTCATGACTTTTTAAGGAGCGTTATAAAAATTTAGCTGCTATTAAATCAACAGAATGGAATGAACCCAAAATGCTATTAAAAATTGTACTGGCATATTATCGAGATCACAATGAAGAAGTATTTATACTCTTTCAAATACTTCCTGTGTTTTCAAATCGATTTCCTATAGATATAAATGTAAGTTTTATTTGAAAGATTTTTAATTTTTATGTGTACATATTATTTTTACATTTTATTGAAACAGTTTTTCAGAAGATTTTTAGAAAATGAAATAATACAATCAAGTACCATACAATGGAAACGAATGGTATTTTTCAAATTTATTGAATTGTATCAAAAAAGAACTGTAAATACTGATATTTTGGGAAAAATACTTCAATTTATAATATTACCATGTTTTTCAATGTGTTATAAGAATGGAGAAAAACAACAACTATTATGTACATTAGCTAAAACTGATGAAAATATAATAGCAGTTGTTTTAAATAAAGTAAGTTTTTCCTTTTTTTAAAAATAGTAAATTAAACAATACACAAAATATGTTCATGTACAAATATTATGTAGGCTGATTTACACATACTTTATTTTCATGATTTCTTTATGTAAATCATCAATGTTGATTCAGCTTTGTTTGTAAACAAGCATTTTTTAATACATGTATTTATTACACATTTTTATATTTTCTAAAATGGAGTTGTTTTAAAATTCTGAAGGCTGTTATTTGCGGTCTATAGATTAAAAGTCTTGAGGAAAAAATAGATTCTTGAGGGCCCACCTTCATTAGTGAGTTGTTAATGGTAAATTATAAAATATTTTGTTCAGTATTAAAAGTTATGTGTGTTGCTAATATAAAATAAATCAAAAACTATTCTTCATCTTAGACAATACCAATGTTAAGTGCAAAAAATAAACATTTTTACCCAATTATTGAAACATAATATCAGAATATAAGTACAAAAATATTTTATGTTAATTAAGTTTATCTATAAGCTATAGAACAACAATAATTTGAATGCTTTTGTACATCGGTATACAGTAAAATAAACTATTTGTAGTATTACTTTATATTAATTATACCTTTCTATTAATTTATGTATTTAGATTTTTAACAATATTCGAGTTGTATTGAGTGGATGTGATTTTGATGGAATTAAGGTATTCTTATGCCAACTTGTTTGTCTGTTAATTGATGATTTACTGTGTTTCAATGACAGTATTTGTGACTTGATATATAATTCCATAATATCTTGCACATGGTTTAAATGTACAATGGATATAAATGTTAAATATCACTGCTATTTGATCTTAACATACATAATGTTATCTGATAATCCTCCAAAAAGAGAAAAACTTAATCAAAGTAAGTTGATTTGGTTATCATTAAATGTTCATAACTTAAATACAATGTTCTTTATATTATCTATAAATTATGATTAAAACATGTTGTTTAAAGGCTAGATAGTCTAGAGACACTGACACCAAAAGGGCCAGAGTTGAAGGAGAGTTTTAAGGGCACTAGTCTTGGGTGTGAAAACAAAACATTTTAGTATTGGGATAAATAAATAACACCACGAGCACTGCTGGCATATCAAAATGTCCGCTAAAGTAGGATAGATTTTTTTCTATAAACACGAATTACACAATTGTGAATACGAAATGTGAATAAAACTTCTTTGAATTTTGTTAATTCGTTACGTTACTTGTATTTTAATTTGTTTATTAATTGTTATATTCTAATTTCTAACATTTCCAAAGCTCTTCCTTCAAAAGCCTAACTTATAAAGGTTATGAGACCTCCAGGAGATTCTCCGAACATAAATTGTACAGTATAGTTTGATTTGTTATTACTATAAAGTTTAATACGACACAAAAGACATTTGGGTTTTTGAATTGTGATTTCACTACAGTCCAATAACATTGGGAAAATATTTAAAGCAGTTTGGGAAGTTTGATGCAATTTCATTTCTAGTAGGCCAGTAAATACAATTCTTTAGAAGACAACATAGTAAAGGTACTGTTGATAGGTATATTCGTCTACAAAAAGAAACACTTATATTTTTAAAAAGAACAGCTAAAACAGCAAATGATAGATCTTGCTTGAATTTAGTAAATACTAATACTATATGTCCTTTAATATCTAAGTTATGAGATATTTTATCAGGAACATTTGTGGAAAAGAGTTTACATATTTTATTTAATAAGCTAAATGGTGGAATACAAGTCATGGTGATTAATTCTGAAAATTTTTTTAACTTTTGATAGTAAATATTAATTATTAAATATTCAACTTTCCAAATGGAAGATGATACAAATTAAATTAAATGAAACAATGCTAAAAATGCTTACAAGTTATAAGTTAGAAGTATGTATTCACTATTTACTTATGTAACAATATTTATCTATCTACTTGTACTAGTTGAGATTTTGTACTCCAGAGAGGTTTAGACGTTCGAAGTGTTATTGATATATTTTTAAACAGTGCGGTGGTAGTGCCTGGTAAACCAAGGTTTTTTAGGTGTGATCTATTGACCTGCTTCTAAAAGCCATCCGATTTGTATGATATAATTTTTAATGTACTATTTACAGTATAATTAATTTGAAAGTATTAATTTTAATTAAAGTGTATTTATAATTGTTTATTAATAAAACAGTCTGAAGGTACTCAATTGCAATATGGTAATAAATAATTATGAAGGCTTAATAAAATTATTATAATATTTCTATCTTTAAATGAATTTTTAAATTGTTGGTATAAGAACAGCTGTATTTTAAACTTAAAATTAACACATTTTTGGTAGATAGTTATAATGTGCAAGTTTGCAACATTTTTATTTTTTTTCTTTACTAACATATTAGGTATTTTTTAAATTTTTACTGCTAGAGGCCTCAAAAAATGTTATGCCTCGGCATCTGAAAGCAAATTTGGCCCTGGATGTCAGTGTTTGTAATGTGGGCATGGGCATACTACAGATGCCTTACGTAGTTCTCGTATTATCAACATTAATGTCCATGCACACTTTATCAACACAAATATCTGTGCATTAGTCATAAACAAGGATGTCAGTGTCTCTAGACACAGCATTGTTCAAATGATTTTTTTCAATTTTGTATGTTTTACTTAATTATTATTATGGTTCTAGTGATACATTATGAGCTTTTAAAAGCTAGTTTTAGTGAAGCTTTACCAGTAATAAATTATTCATTAAACTTGATAGTTTCTGCTCTCTGTAAAAAGAATGGTAATGTACAAGGTTTAGTTGCATGCATTAAGAAAATATTGTTCAATGAATCACAAAATGTGCCGATACTACATCATATTTGTTTATTTTTAATTAAATATAATACAGTAAGTTATATTATGATTATAATTTTCATGATTATGATTAAAACTGAACTGTTTGTATTTATATTTTATTTTAGTTGTTTTTCCCTTTCAAAGAGTTTTTGATTAATAACATCATAAAAGCTTTATTTCCAATTGCTAAAACTAACAATATACCGGATTTCAAAACTACAGCAATAGAATTGGCATGTATGATAATAAGCTGGGAACTTACGGATAGCCCTTCAAATTCGGTAATAAATTCAAAATTGTATTTTTACCAAATCATTATAACTTTCTTTTTTACCATTTTTATTAAATAGACATTAACATTGCCACTCAAACGTTCTATTGATGATGCACAATCTAAAGCAGAGAATAATAACTCGCTGCCACAAAAAAAGAAATCATCCCAATGTATTGAAAACTGTTTGAACTTTTTGGCAATGGTTGGGTGCCAGGTACTGTAATATAACAACTATAAATGTTTATTATTTTTAATCTAATATAAATTTATTTTAATGTAGACACATGATGATAAACCCGAAAGCTTGATAAGTAAATTAGCAATACGCAGTAGAAAGTTATTTAAAAATATATTAACCACTGAACCAATCGATACTATGATACTACAATTAAAATTTGGATGGTTTGAAAAACTTTGCGACTCATTTCTTAAAAAAGAACAACTTTTTAAACAAAACCCAAAATCTATTCATGGTAACTCTTCTGCAAGCTTAATGAATTTGTTAGCTGCATTTGAAACTATGTCATTCTTGCTAAGTGTTTTACCACAAGACACAATGATAGAAGCTATGAAACCTGTTGAGGATCATCTTATCAATTTTCTTCAATTTGCATTTATTGAAGTAATATTATTACTCTTGAATAATTGAGAAGTTTTGTATGTAAACTTAATAAAATTTGCAATATTTATTTCATTTTAATAGGGATCTACTTTAAGCAGTCCTCATTGCCATAGAGATATTTTAGTAACTAATCGACATCTCACTGTACTACAAGTCAAACAAGTAAGTTATTTATTTTATAAATAGATTTGTTGTTTAAATATTTAAAAGTCAATGAAATTATTTAGATTATAATGTATTTAATTTAATTAATTTTTATGTTTAGGTGAACGAAGGAACATTAAAATTAATTGTAGATATTTTAAAAACTTTTTTATCAAATGAAGGATTAGAAAAGCTGCATTTATATATACAAACGGTATGAATGAACTTTTCAAATGATATGACTCAATTGACATTATAAATTTATGTTTTAGATAATTTCAGAGGGTTTGAGTAGTAATTGTTCAAACAAATTAGAAATCAGTTTGACGTTATTAAGAGTTTCATTAATACATTTTCCAAATTATATGAATAATGAATTACTTAATACTATGGGAGATATAATGTTTAAATTTAATGAAAGTTAGTATACTGTTAATAAATATATTATGTAGAAATAATAATAATTGGCCAGTTTGATAAATTTAAATATGCAACTACCTACATATTTGTTATTAAATCAAAAATGTACAAATATTTTTTCAGATAACAGAAATCCAAAGGTTAAGGTATTATGCTTAGAAATACTAAAATGTCATGTTGATACATTACCACGTGTTGGTAAACAAGTTTTTATTGAAAAAGTAGTAATTGAAAATTTGGATAGAGCAAGAGATTTTGAAAACAATATACCATTTGAAGTACAATTAAAATGTTTCGAATTTGTCATTACTTATATAAAAGATATATCTGAAGCTGCTGAAGGAGTATTATTAAACTCAACACTTCTAGAATATATAAAAACCACAACTGATGAACGTATAATGATAATAATTTTAAATGTAATTTAATTAAAATTATTTTTATCAATAATTTATTGTCATATTAAATAGTTTGTTTTTAAAAATATTTTATTTACATTTCTTTATTTTATGATTTTTTAATTTTAATTTATTTTTCTAGGTAATCACTAAATGGATTGAGATTTATAGGGACGAGGCTGTGTTTTTCAACTGTCAAGTTATTAAAATTTTAAAATCCATCACTTTTATCAACCGCTTTCCAAAGTTAACAGATTATTGTTATAAATTGAACCTTGAAATTTTCAGGTACTTTGTGTTAAAAGCTACTATATTATATTTTATTTGTTTTTTTAATTTATGTCTAACAGTTAGGGTTATGAGTTTATGTAATAAATTTTAAAATAAATTTATTCATTAAAATCAATTATACTAATAAAATAATTAAAAATATTGAATGAAACCATTAGAATTTAGTTAATTACAAGAAAAAAGTTATGAATATTGGCTATATTTTCAATAAATTAAAAAAATTGTCAGCTAATTAAAACTATAATATTTATGAATTGTAAAAATACAAACATTCTTACATACTACAATAAATATCATGAGAAATGAATTTTAACAGTGCTTATGGCAAATATGTTTTGATTTAGTAGTGATTATAATATTAATAAGTAATTTAAATCATATAATAATAGTGTTATATTAAATAAGAATTTAATTTATTAACTTAGGAACACTTAGCAAACTTTTAACTATTTTTTGCATTTAGGTGTTAATGTAAATTACTTTATAATAAGTATTATGACTTTAATCAACATAATTTATGCTATTTTATTAACTAATTGACTATTCAATTGTTTTCCTAATTTAAATAAATATGACATAGCCAAAGAGTTCCAGTGCACTACCTTGTTATACAATTTCAATTTATTAAATATTTTTCCAAGTAATTCATCCCAAAATTATAAATCCTATCAACTCGCCATTGATTGATTTTGAAATTTTATAATTGTCCATATCTATTAGTAGTATCATTAAAATTACTCATGTAATTTAAATTTATAATTTTCAGAAATTGGTATTTTTCGGAATGTATAGAATATGGTATCAGTTGCAAATCTTCATCAATAAGATATGAATTTTTAAATTTTTATGATACATTATGGCGTGACGGTGGATTATGCATAAGATTGTATACTTTAATGTCTAATGAATTAAGTTATAATTTAGATGCTCCAATTGCATTTTATGTTCAACTGTTATTGATAAAGATATCCAAAAATACTAAACTCCAAGGAGATTTTCCATTATTAGTCATAAAGAATAGTGATAAAACTGTAAGATGCATTACAAGAATAATTACATTCCTTTGTTATTTTTATTGCATATTTTATATTTATTTTTTAGGGTACCATTTCAACAACTAGTAGTTTTAGAATATCATATCAAGTACAAAATATTTCTGCTTTTGATATGTGTTTTTCTATAGCACAGTTGTGTTTTGTTGATGAGGACTTAGCTAAATACTTATGGATGTTATTACTTCCCAATGTTTGGAGTTTGTTTAATGATGACCAGAGAAATTTACTATCGACAAGGGCAATGAATTTTTTAGCAAAAAGTAAACTAAGAAATAACTTTATGACAGCATTTTATGAAGCTATTATTCTTTGTAAACCAAACATAAATTTCAAACCGTATGTTTTTTATCTTAAATAATTCAATTTATCATAAAAATGTAATACAGATAAATATTTATTTTAGTTATCAAATGGTACATATCGGAAAAACGTATAATTTATGGTATTTAGTCATTGATCAAATGGAAAATATAAGTAGTCAATACGTTCATGATAAACATAATGTTAGTAATAAAAATTAAATACACCTATTTTGTTGGAGTTCAAATTTTGTTTAAACATATTAAAAATTATTTTTAGGAAGCTGTTGAAGGACTGATTCAGATGTATTCTCTATTGCGGGATGAAGATGTTCTAGAAAGTCTATTTCAAAATACTATAAAATGTGAAGATACTAAAAAAGCATTATCTCTTGAGCAACAAGGATACATTAGAGAAGCTTCACAAATGTACATTGGTTTATTAGATAAAGAAATAAATGGAACAAAATTTTACCAAAATAATTCTCATAATAAAGATAGCATGTTTAGAAAAATTCGCTTAACTAAGTAATTATTGATTTTGCTACATTGCTATAGTGGTCTAAACTAATTCACCTTTTCATTATACACGTGTTACAGATGTTTAAGGGAGTTAAACGAGTGGCGTTATTTAACTGAAAATATATTAGAAGATGATAATTTTATGTTAAATATTGAAAATAGGTGGAAAAATGCAATTGAAAAGTCTACTTGCGATGATTTAAGGTGGTATTTGGAAAATAAACAAACTATTTGGCCATCTAAATTAGTTTGGAAGGTGATTTTAAAATAATAATAATTAATATTCATAAAATTAAACTTTTATTATGTTTGATAATTAAGTATTGATGTAGAACTTTTATTTTATTAAATGTTAACATATATTTTTATGTGCTAAATTAAATAATTAAGTATTATATTTGTTTTTTAAATTAATGAATTAATAAATTTTATTTTCATTTTTAGTATCATTTTTATTTGGGAATGTTAAAATTAAAAGAATTAGATCAACAAGTTATGTTCACTGTCCAGGAACATATTGACCTTGCTTCTACAAAAATTATAGATGAATGGAAAACATTGCCAAAGTATTTTTGCAATGCTCATATCCCTTTACTTCAAGCCACCCAATTGGTAAAGTTATATTTGATAGTAAACTAAAATTGTTGTGTTATATTACTATTAAATTACTTTGTATAAAATATATAAACTGTTTTGTACAGATAGTTGAATTAAGAGAAGTACTTAATATTCAAAACAGTTGGTCTAATTCACCAGAAAATATCAATAATATTGATACATTAATCCAGATTTGGCATAACAGAAATCCGTGGATTGGAGATGGTTTAAATGTATGGAGTGATTTGATTTCATGGAGACAAACATATTATTCATTTTTGAATCAACGAAATTTAAATTTTAAAACACATTTCATAAAATCTGCTCAGGTTATTATTTGTAAATATAAATTAATATCTAATAAAGTAACCATATTTGATAAAAATTTGCAGGATAAATCGAAATTACTTTTTGGAGAGATAGCATTAAAGCATAACATGAGTGATGTATCGATTAATATATTAGACAATATCAATATTAGTAATATTACAATATCTAATTGGTTGCATAAGATGAACTTGGAGGTGAAATGTAAACAGTCAAAAGTTATAAAATTCAACAAAGTTAGTATAATCAATATAAACTAGAGAATAAAAGTCGCTTTTTTGTATATACATCTCGAAAAGTACTCTATAGATTTTAGTACAACTTTCACTAATGGATTTTCCAATTCGTGGAAAAGTTTATATTTTAGACAAATAATTAATTAGGATTGTCAAATGCAAATCCTTTTCTGGGTGTAATATGAAGACCTGACAAATAAAATAACTTTTGTTCTAATCAATATTTATATATTTTTTTTATATATATAATTTACTAATGCAGTACTAATAAAATATAAAATTTTTATTTTTATTTTTATTACTGAAAATTAAAAAATTTAAATCCGATTTAAATTTCTTTTGAAAACTCCATAAAATTGGTAAATCTGGTTTTAAGAAAACTTTTTTATTGTAAAAACGTGTAAAAACATTTATCTAAGTCAAGTGGTTTATTTTTTAGAAAACCAAAATGTTTTGAAAAAGTAATAACTTTTTTAAAAAATGTATAGATTTTTGCAAGTATCTATTTCAAAAATTCTTATAAAATTAAGTTTATACTTTTTGAAGGTTAAATGTTTTTTACTACTAGATTAACTTAACTCAACATGTTAATTGTGTATGTATTTTTGCAGTTTTCACCCAATGTGTATGTTAAAAGTAAAGACAAAATTCTTCTAGAAAATAAACAAAGAAACTGTTCGTAATATATTATTTATAAAAAACATGTGTTTGGTCCACTTAATAATAAAATAACATTCAGCTACGCGCGTAAGGAATAATAAACTATTTACTTAAAATGTATATTAGACATCAAACGAGTTGCTGATCCTCATGACGCCAATTTGCGTCAGTATGTATTCAACTTGTTAACAAATAAAATAAGATTACAAAAAATTTTAAAAAATAAATTTTTTTACAATTAACACTTGTAAAAACCAGATTTACAAATTTTAATTTTTTAAAAAAAATTATATTAGTATATATTTTTGTATTTAGGTTTGTTATGTTTCAAAATAAATGTAAATATTATTTTAAATATTCTACAGTTGTAATTATATAATATGCAAATGCAACAAGTCCCAGGCCCTGATTATAACTGTATTAATTATTATTAAAAAAAAAAAATGAAAATCAATAATTAGTTATAAATTTATGATACAGCGAAACTTCCATTTAACAAAATTTTCTGGTTAACGAATTATTTTTGAGAACTATGACCTGCATTGTTAATCCTATGTAAATTATATGTTACGAATTTCTTTATATATTACAAATTTTTTTTGTTCTCCATAAGACTTCGTTATATGGAAGTTTCACTGTAAAAACTAATGTTTTATTTTAATATATATGGAATTGCAATAACTTATTTTTTTTTTTAGAAATTCAATGATCTAGCAAATTTGCCATTAAACAATGGTTATATGGATGACATGAAGCCTCTGTTATTAACAATCATAGGTAGTTTACAAGATTATTGTGGTAATACAGATATTGCTTCAAAATATTATGCCATGTTTTTTTCTACTGAAGAAAGTAAGAAATCTATTGATTTGGAATGGCAATGTGTAATAGAAGACAATTTTAAATTGATTCCTCTACGTTTGCATAAATGCTCCAACCTACAAACACAATTAAATACATTTTTAACAACATTAAATTGCAATGAAATATTAGAAAATGCTTGGCTTCAATGGGCAACATTAATTGAACATAATTTTAATCAGTCGTCTATTAAAGATGTAAATATAGCATTATCAGCTATTAAATGCTACATTATAGCATCTACATTTACTACTAATATTAAATGCAATATTGTAATAGCCAGAGTAAGTATCAATTAGAAAGTAACAAATTATAATTATTTTTTAATAAGTATAAATTGTTTTTATTCAGATTTTATGGCTTTTAACGTACGATGATAATAACTATACATTATTACGCGCTTTTGAAAATTGTAATTTTATATTTTCCGATATATGGATTCCTCAAATGTTAAATACTTTTGTAGAAAAAAATATCAAAGCCATTGATAAAATTATTTCAAAGGTAATAAAATATATTTTATTTATTCAATATTGATCCTGTCATAGAAATTTAAATTTAAATGTATGATTAGATTTAAATTCAGTTTTAAAATTATTTACTATACTATGCTATGTTTCATTGAATCACATTTACTTTACTTTTGTTATATTATTATAGATTGGACAATGGTATCCACAACAAATTTATTTGACTTTGAATAGAATGTACCTCACTGAAAAAATGAAAAAAACAATGGTAATATAAATTATAAATATTAGATAATATGCAATTATAGTATTTTTTATAATAAAATAAAACGATAAGTATTAATATAATTTTTCTATAGGAAACTATGTCCGCAAATACATTGACATGTAAGTACTTTATTTTTCACATTCATGACTTTGATTAATTTTTTTAATATGTTTTAATAATATTTTGTCATTTACAAAGCAGATGATGTTCGAAAAAAAACATACCAAATGTTAAAAATTGATAAGATAAAACAAATGATGACTGTGATGCAGAAGTATAATTTAGGTTTAATTCAACTTGACTATTTTGTTGATCAGGTTAGTTTAATACAATTTATTAATGAGAAAACCTTATTATTTATTTAATTCTCAATTTAATACTATTAAATATTATAATTTATCGTCAATTTCTAGAATCTATTGAATCTAAACTATGTAAAAAATACATTTTTTGGATTATATTATGTCATTAATATCACCTGCACAATAATGTTCAAATTATAAAACATTTTGTAGGTTAAGTTTCTAATAAGTAAATCAATCAACATAGTAATGCATTTCATATGAGAACATTATATTTATGTTTTTAATGTTATTTTTTCATATATACTAATCTTTTAGAAAGAATATTACCTTCACTATTTGTTAAATAACTATATTTTGTTACAATTCAAGCATTAAAAATTTTTTCCTGTATTTAGATTGTACTTGGCATAACATATTATGATAAAACATCTTCAGTTGTAGTATATGATGCTTGAATCTCTACTTGTGTATTGAAAATATTCATAAAACAACTTTAATATTAACTCAATTTTATACATCCAGCATATAATCGTGAAATATTAATAGTTCTATCATTTAGAACATCATAAAAGTGTAGGGTGATAGGATAAAAATGATTATATTAAAATTAATCTTATTATATTATATTATTCAAAATTTTGAATGCATGTATTATAGATCTAGAATAGAAAAACAGTATAAATGAATTATATTAATTAATCATTTTTTTTTACTATAGATAACTTCATTAGGAGAAAGTTGGGATGAAGAACTACGTCGCAAGTTATATGAGTGCTTATATCTCAGTTATGATTATGCATTTGAAAACAAAAATTTGAATGTACGGGTTCCAAGAAAAATTTCAAATTTCATTAAAACAATAATTATTTCGTTTGTTGCTGAAGATGTGAACACTAGTATGTACATTTATTACTTGCCTATAACAATCTAATAAAATGAAAATAAAATTTGTTATTCTATATTAATTTCCTTAATATACAAATAAAAAAAATCTGTATGTTTTGACTATTTTTGGGCTATTTATAGGTATGAGAAATGAGATTTTTAGTTTATTTTCAATTATTATCGATAAATACGTTTTTTCTTGGTTAAAAAACTTGAAAATTTGTATTAATTATGAGCACAGTTTTAAGACAATAAATTGGACTTCCTAGCATAGTGGTATACACCATAATCACAATTTCAGAGAGACTCTCTGAATCTCCGTTCAATTACATTGTAAATGTATAATAATATATGATAAACAATTATAATATATAAATACAACTCTCCCCTCTGTTATAAAAAATATTCCCTCATATTTTGAGCTTAACCTTAAAAAAATATATCATACATTAACAAAACTTGACTATACGGCACATTACAATTACTGGAATAATTATAAAAAAGAAAAAAATCAATCTATTATTGATATAATTAGAATCAAAATTTCATTTGATTTATGTGAATGTAGAAATTGTGTTTCAATTACAATTTAAAAAAAAAAAACAAGTATATTTTCCTCAAAAATCCAAGCCCTAATCATAATTTATAAGTAGAAAAAAGAAAGTACAATATTCAATAAATACAATCGTTCAAATAGAGTATTCTGTGTATTTCGCAAAATAATTGGCCATTATTCACAGAAGCCCATCAACATTTTAAATAAGTAATTGTATGTTGTGTAAGTTGTAACTAACAAATTAATCATTCAACATTTAATTTTTATATGCTGAAATACTATTAAAATTATTTTGTTTTGGAATATGAAATTTAAAATATAATATATTGTCATTCAAAATGATAAAAATTGTAAAAATTATGTGTTTCGATGACATAGAATTATTTAAATAATTTTGAATAAATAATTTTTTTTTTTTTTCAAAATTCACATTTACTTTATTGTTACTAATAACATAATAAAGAAATCCATTTCCTACATAACCTAAAATAGAAAACAAGGAATTCAAATATTTTTTCTAAATTAAGATTGGACTCTTAGACCTATATTTTTTTTTTCGTTTATTGGTCCAAATTCAAGAAAAAACCACACGCTCTCATAGCCTTAAGTTACATAGTAGAATGCAATTAGATGATTGGAGCCAGTAATAAAATTATATTTTAATAATATACAGTCAGTGTCAGTTATAACTATTTTAACGTATGTAGTATACTAGTATAAAGTACCTATTCAATTATATAATACTAATTGTTCCGTAAAAACAAATTTTGACACGGGATACGCCAAGTATAATGTATTACAATTTTTACTCATTTACAAAATTAGATAGTAAGTAAACAAAAAAATTATACTCTTTTTTTTGTGAGCTGGTAATTAAGTTAATGTGTGAGCTATACTTCAGCTACCTACAAACAGGTTAAAATATGGTAATATAGGTATGTTATATAATCCTTCACCTATAATAGATTGTAATGATTCAGAAAGTTGTGTTGAGTTTGTTATTTTATGGTACCTAGGTTCATAAGTTGTAGAACTTAAAAAATCAAAGAAATCTGTAGATACCTATTTAGTAAACATACTGTTTATGCTACCTCCGTCCTCCATATTCCTTAATTATAGTATACACATTGCTCATTATAAACAATGTTACTTTTCCAAGAAACAGGAAAACCTTATTGACTTGGCGGTACTGGTTAATTGTGTCCCACTGCATTTTACTACCACTGTTACTTTTTTAGCCTTCTATTATGTAAAACTAACATATTTACAATGGTTTACCTTAGTACAATTGCAAATGAAGAAAACATTTTTTGTTCCGGATTATTTGTCAGAATGTTATTCATTCTTCAAGCAAAAGTTTTCGTCGGATTTCAGCTCTGCTTCGGTTTCTACTATCAAACTGATGATAATACAACTAAGAACATGGATCAAGTACATAGAAGACAAATCTAAATACCCCGCGAGATTTGTTCATCATTTTCGATGTCCTACAATCCATCAATTTGATTGGTCTGTAATAAGGATACCCAGTGATCATTATATCGACGTAATGATTTAAAAATTAATTAATAATATTACTAATTGTCAATCAACTGTTCTATAAATCGATGATAATATTGTAATACTTTTTGTTACTCCCAATGTATTAGGATTCTTCTGGGGCTGTCAGAATACATAATTTCAGTGGTCATGTACATCTTATTGACAAAAATGGCACTGTTGTTAAACAGTTGTCTATTCGTGGAACTGATGGTCATATATATACCTATAATGTTTCAAAAGCCCAGGCAATTGAATCCGAAGATAGAATTTTTCAATTATTCCGAGTAGCAAATAGTTATTTGCTTGATTTTAAAGTAAATTAGTTTATATAGTCAAAATTTCATATATTTTCATATTTAACTAATAAATAACAATTTTACTGAACTCTACAAATTATTTTAGGAAACTGCTAAGAGATATTTAAAGTTCTTTATACCAAATACATTCACAATTGGGCCGAATTTAAGAATGGTTGAAACTAAAAAGAACTCAATATTTTCACTCTTTGAAATATATACAGAAATGAGTAAGAAGACTCATAAGCCAAAAGCATCATGGATTCATGAAGATATTGATTTTTGGTTTTCAGTATTAAGTACATGTATTATTGTAGGTCAAATATATTATATATTTTTCAATTTTAGCAAAATAAAAAGTCTGTTTAATGATTTTAATAGACTGAGAGGACTAAGCCTTTAACAGAATGCTTAATTGCAGTAAGCGGCAAATATGGTCCTGATGATAAGTTGAAGAATTGGGTTTCATCGATATATCCATTGCAATCGGATTATTGGACATTTCGAAAAACTGTAAGTGATATGTTTGGAATATTATTTAATTTTACTATTTTATACTGAAACTATACTTATAATTATTTAAAAAATATTATTATAATACATTTATCTTTAACGAACATTATTTTCAGTTTATTGAAAATTACTCACTTCTTTGTTTATTTGAGTATGCATTTAACCTTATCAAATTGAAGCCTGAAATGCTGAATATTGACAAAAGTAATGGAATGGCTGTTGCTTTATACTATAAATTTAATTTGAGTGAAGATCATGGTCAGTATCTTTGTTCATTCAACATTTTGGGTATATTTGTGGCTTGTGCATTAAAAAACAATATTTATATTATTGCAGGTAACTTAGTTCAAGATCACATAATACCTTTTCGTATAACACCCAATTTGACAAAGTTTATTACGCCTTATCGTAAATTTCAAATGATAAATTGTTTAACTGTAACTGGCTATTGTTTAACCAACAGCATCGATGATATTAGTGTTGTACTAAAATTATTATTGAAGGATGAATTTATGGCTAATTATAATATTGTAAGTAACTCAATGACGTTTATATATTCGAGTATGTTTTACAATATATTATTAAGTATTTAGTACTAATTCAACCCTAAAACTTATTCTCAATATTATTTTAATACTAATAGTAATTTATATAGATTTCATTCAATATTATATTTGTAGATATTGAATACATAAAATAATATTAAAATTAATGATAATGTAGTTTTCGATGTATTGTAATACAACAAAATAATGAAACCAAATTATGATTGACACATTAATTCATTTGTATTTCCATTTAACTAGATTTTGATTTTTTAACTGTTTATCTACTGTAAAAGTGTAAACAAATAAATCTTATTGTTATAAAAATCAGACAATAATATTTTATATTGTGGATTAACTATTAAGTACACTGAAAAACGAATTGCAGTATTTTATTCATATATTATTGTGATTTATTTTAGAAAACTCATAAGAAAAAATCAAGGAATGAAACACACGTTTTGGAAAAAGTCCATGAAAATTTGAAGTATATATTGAACAATTTCAATAAACTAAAACTTTCTCCAATATACAATCCAGTAATACTATTAGAATAATAATATTATTATAGTATATCCAATTGTTTTTATTTTATTACAATTATTTGTGTTATACTTTCAGATTCCTGAACTCCTATTCCGAGCTTACCAAAAAGAATTATTAAGTTTTTCAAGTCCAACATGGCGTGCCTGGTTGTAATGAACTTACTAAAGAATTGTCGGTATTGATAATGATAAATTTTGGATTGTCTTTTTTACTATGTAATTTACATTATTATTATTATTATTATTTTTTTTTTTTAAGACTGTTAACCGTAAACTATTCATATGAATGTCACTTACTTAAAATACATTTAAGATTGTAATGTTTTATAACAAACTTAATTTTTGAACAAAAATTTATACATTTATTAAATATAATCTCATTTATTATAGCTGGTATATTGATATATAAATCTTTACTATCTTTTATACTTTTAAAGTCCAAGTATTATATTGTTAAAATCAAATTTACAGTTATAATAATTTATGTATATTTAATGATAAAAGAAAGATAATTGACCCAGGTTTTTTTATTAACAATAATATAGCTAAACTGTAATTATATTTACTAAATATTTATTTATATTAATAACTTAATAATGGCTATATTAGTGTCAAACATTTTGTAATTAACGTCCTAAAATTTAATTCCCAGAGCGTAGAGGGTATTTTAACTGATGTTATTTGTAAAATGTAATTTTTTCTAAAATATTTGTTAAAAACAAATCAAGTTTTGTGATAAAAAAAATAGTAAAACTTGGACCTGATAAAATTAAAAAGTTTTATTAAAACTTACTTAACGAGAAATTTTATTGAAGATTTGAAAATTTAATTTAAATTTATTAGTTACTTTTATTAATTCTTGAGTAATGACATTAAATAAATTTTTTTTTTTTTGAAACAAGGTTATTTATAGACTAAGTATAAGCAGTTTAAATTAAGTTATTTCTCTCTTTAACATTCAGAATAGTCAAATTGAATGACTTATTTGGATAGGTTTTAGATACATTTTTATGAAAATATCACTGTTTTTATATTTGTATTTAATGTTTAATTTTAATAAAGACAATTAGTAATACAATTTAAAATAAATTATGATAAAATATCTGTATTAACAAAAATAAATAATAAATGATTTAAAATTATAACATTATTATTTTGAAGTCATAAACAACAAGCATTTCAATTTTAATACATAATTAAATAATAGTCATATTGTTCAAATATTTAATTTTAACAATTTTTAAAACTATCCATTGGTATTTGTATCAATTTCATCATTTGATGTTACTTTCCTTTGTACAAATTCTTCTTTAGTGGAATGCAATATTTTGGAATTATCAGTTGAAATTGCAATTTCAGTCAATTTTCTATAAGTAGAGTGATCTAGCATATTGTGTTTTGACATGTATCTGCAAGTTTGAAACATGAATAAATATATCATTTATTTTAATTATTAATTTTCTTTGTAAAAGAACATTAATATAATCAAGTTGTAATTCCTTGGCTAGGCTATTTACTTCAACATTAACTGTATATGAGTGGTGAGGGCACTAAATTACAGTGGATAATACCAGGGGCGGCTCCAGAGCCTTTGTCCCCGTGGGGGGGGGGGCTAGGGCCCCCCTGGAGCCGCCCCTGGATAATACTTTCTTCAGCTTGTACCAAAGTATTTTTTAACGGCCGACATGATACTAATGTCTTAAGAGGACAGCACACATGGCTACATGTTATTTTTCCGTCTTACAAAAGTAAAACATAATACATTTTCATTCAAAATACCAAATTGCTATTGTTACTTTTAAACTGTATAGTGAGTTAACCCATGGTTAAACTTGAACAAAAAAAGAACATTATGAGTGTTTGTACCTACGTTGGTAAGAACACTTTAATATTTAAGTGAGTTAAGAGTATATTTAAGTTACAATATTTAATAATTTACATTTACATACACACAACTCACTTACAAATTTAAATATTGTATAAAACCAACGTAAAAACATAGATCATGTTGTTATTTTTAAGTTTGATAATAGGTAATTTACTGCGATATTAAAGCTAACAATACAAAATTAATTCTGCTAAAAGCAATATAGTATATACTGTATTGTATATTTGTACAACATAAACAACACTTGTGGATATGATATGTTGACCAACTGTTCCACTTGCCTCATGGACGGGATGACTTGTTTCTTGGAAAGCAAGACTTCAACAATCTCTTCATGAGCTGTATTCAATCTATGCAACATGTCAAGCGCTATCTGATGAGCTGGTGAATAAAGTGATTCCAAAGATAATAATAAACAAGCCTGAAATAAAATAGTTGTTCTAAATTAATGCACAACTTGCTCTTTTAAACATTGCTAAATCTATAGAACTTTTGAATATTAAAAATAACTAGGCAAAATATGTTGATGATTTGAATTTCATTCAACAAACTTCTCATTCATATTCACCAATGGCTTGGAATCTATAACAATGTGGTATTGCACCATCTGATGAAGCTGATAATACATTTTATTGATTACTAGACAGTTTATGAGTAATTCATAAAGGAAGTGTTCAATAGTTATTTTGTTATCTGTAAGCGATCGTATGTATTCAACTAATATTGAAACTGTAAATTTTTTATCGTCTGCAACACAACGGCAATCGAATATTTTAATGCTTTATAAATTAGACCAATACAATATTCTTTTTTTAGATAAATTATTATTATTAAAGAAAAGATTGTCATAAACTTAAATATATTTTAATAACACACATTTTTAAATGATTGCGCACCTTTAGTATTTTCTAATTTATCTACTAATTTTACAAACACATGCTTGTAAACATCCAACTGTTCTATAACGACTTTACATTGCAATGATTCAGCAACAATCATATAGTCATTAGGTAATGGACTCGTGTTCATAATATGATTGTTGAGATGTTTCTTGTAGACAATATTCAAATGATCAAAAACATTACCTATTTCAATCAAATTACTTCTTTTTTGTAAAATCATATGTTGTAATACCTAAATTAAAAACAAATATAATATAATTAAGTACCCTTAATAATGAATACACTTATAAAGTTATAAATATATAATGTATAATCACATGTTATACCTACATATTGTAATTTAATTTAAGTATCCAGACATAGAAATTGTAATATAACTTAAACAATTGTTTATCTTAAACATACAATAAATGGACATAATATATTACGCTGAAAACATTTATTATAAAATTATTTGGTTTTTAAATTATTATTTTTAGAATATGAGGTATGTAAATTATTAAATACATACATTAGTATGTCTTATTTTATTGTTGGGTCTACAATACATTTCGATGGCTGGTCAGGGTATAACGGACTTTTGAACCACAGGTACAATCACTACCGTGTATATTATAGCAACAATTTTGTAGATCCATTATCAAAAAGGCACATACCGAAAGATTGAAAGTTTGTGGCGTGCTCTGAGGCTAAACATTGTAAAAAGTGTGTGGTACAACACTGGATTTTCTTCCAAGGTATAATATTATAATATAATAATAATACTTAGGTATATATAAATATAATAACTATTACATGTATCTTATTGAAACGCAGTAGAGAGGAATGAATATAAAAGTGACACGTTTAACACATTTCTGAAGGACATGGCCAAGTATTTAAATATTTATTTATTTAATTTTAATTTTTTTTTTTATAACTAATAACTATTAATGAAACAAATAACGAAACGGTGACAAACGGTGCATTGATAATATATAATCATTTGTAATACCTATAATATTTTACTTATTTATAAAAAATGTTATTTGTCATTAAATGACTTTTATGATAATATATTGTCTAAAATCTAAATACATTTGTAGAGTGGCATACAGTACGGTAGAGCGCATACGACAAGATAGAACAATTTCAGTACCTAGATACATTTTATGATATGGACATTTATTCCATAAAATAGTTCAAATTTATATTTTTATAGAAACTTAAACATTAGTATAAATAATAATACCTCCAAAGTGATATCTTTTGATTTTGGACGTAAAAGAAGAAAATCAATAAGTGAACATTTATCCATAATTATTCTGGACACAGCTGCTAAGTTTAGTTTGAAATGCCTGTAAATAAAATTAAAATGTTAGATGATTCAACTTAACTGAATACATAAATAAATGAGAAATATGTTATATAATCTATAATATTAAGTTTCACAAGCCAATCAAAAACTGTATAGAAAACTGCAGTTTTCAGCCACATCCTCAAAAATGGAATGTGCTTGTTTCTCTTGGCATAACTTAAAGGACAGTTGAGGTCCTATGACTAAATATTTATTTTTTCAAGGGTTAGATTTGGAGGGTTTGAAGTTCTTGTGTAATAGCAAAGGCTGCTACCAAATATGACCAGATTTAACCAGATTAAGCTAATTCTGGCCTAATAAGGCTCGACTGTACTTAATTCTATTAATTTTTAGAGCATATATTTTATATATTTTTCAAGTTGTTAGTATAAAATTAGGTAAATATTGTCTCAAAAAATTATGTTTAATTTATTATGTCCACAATTCACAAGTATAAAATACTAAAGTTTAACATAATCTTAATTTTAAGTTTATGTATGTTTAGAATAAACAGTACAGCCCCAAGATTGTTCACTTATAAGTAATAACCAGCCGTCACCCATGAGTTACACGTTAACATTTTTTTGATGGAATTAATGAACTTATTTAAATATTAAAATTTATTATGTAATACAATTTTAAAAATCAATTTTTGTAAAACTTTTTAAGACATTGCTTGTTAAAACAATTTTTTAGGGCATTTCTGGATTCTTTTTAGAACATTTAAATACAATCTCTAGTACAGCATTACAAAAAAAAAATATTTAATAAATAAATTATTTTGTCACGGTCATAATGATTTATTAATAAGAAACAAACAAATTCAATTTATCATTATTAATATTTTTTTATTCCATAAATATAGAGAATAGTTAAAATATTGACAATTAAAAATATTCTAAGCGAAATAATGAAAGTGTTTCATTAAAAAACTTAATATTAAAACTGTAGATAAAATCTGAGGTACAATTTTTTGATTTATTTTAAATATATAATTGATAATCCTAAAGGAGTATATATTTTAAATAGGTAAAACAGTATTTGTAGGTATTTGCATCGTACATACATTTTATTAAATATTTTTTAAGTTTATTTATACAAGGCATTCAATCCTTTGCATTACTTATAAATTATTATAATTATATTAATTACAATGTTATTAAAATCCAAATTATAAATGGTAAATTGGATATGATGAAAAATTATTGTTAAATATGCACATCAAAAATTCAAAAAAAATGCAAAAAAATTCTTTATTGTGTTGTGTGATTAAAAAAAAAACTGAACATCTTAAAACAATTATACTATATAATATACTTCTTCTTACAAATGTGAACAAAATATACATTTATACATTTGCTATTAATCATTGATTAATAATAAAGCACAAGAGGACATGTTATATTAAGTTGGTATGTATCAAACACTTATTTTGCTCGTGGTTTAGTTAATTATATGTGGACCTTTTGTGGCTATACCAAAATCAAAAACACCGAAGTACCAAACAAACTAAAAATTGTAATATAAAATCAAGAACATACCACAGATAACCTAATTTAGCATCTATTATTATGTTTGGTTGAAATGAAATGCAAATGCTTGAATCTGTGATAAAATATTAAAGAACTTTAGGATAAATTTGTATCTTATAATAATATATAATTAGTAAAACAATTTCATTTAGTATAGCAGAACTATTTATAAATATTTTTATATGAATGGCAAAGACCAGTTTAAAAAATAGGTTACCAAGTTAAGGTGCGGAATCATTTGTATTTGTGAAATAATGAAAATATCATGATTGAAAGTAAAAATGACTGTAGTACAGAATTTATTTTGAAATGTTCTGTTGAAATTAATACTTTTGGTACCTAAGTTTATAATCTTTTTTTTCAATTCAAAAGAGTGAAATAGAAAAAACTACAGCATATAACATTTTTTTCTAACAAAGTTTTAAATATTCATTGGTTGTAATTTATATATTAGAGACTATATTATATTATATGTAAATACTAATGTACTTATGCCATACATAATATAGTACTAGGGATGGTTATATATTATCTCAACTACAAAATCGTTGCATAAAACCATAGACCTATAAAAAAATGAATTGGAAGTGAGGTACTTAATCCAACATTGTTAGAAGGAGATAAAGCATAAAAGAAGATATCATAGAAGAACAAATGATTTTTCATTGATCACCATCTACAAAATTTGATTATTATCCCATGATATGTAGTTTTTTTTTATGATTTTCTTTAAGTATACTATATCTCTTTCATATCCATATTAATATATCTATGATCTCTTTCTAACAATGTAGGTACTTTGCAAACCTATAATATGGTACGGAAGACTAGTAGTCCATTTTATTTTATAGGTCTATGTATAAAACGTATAATTGTTTTAAACACAATACTTATATTATTTTAAATAACTAAATGTAGTCAAAATAAGCACTTAATATGAAAAAATAACAAAATACCTATGCTCAAATTTGAAAAAATAAAGTGTAATGTGCCAAGTATGAAATGAAAATGCTGAACTCTTAGTATTTTAATGAAACAAATTTCTTCATCTTTAGATGACAAAAAAAAAATGAATTTAAATAAAAACAAAAATACTAAAAACTTTTTACTTAGGTCATAATAAATTTGAGAACTAATATTTTTTCTTATTATTTAAATTAATTAAAAAAAATTAATAATAAGATAATATTTCTATAGCTATGAAGTGGGCAAGATAAATAAATATTTTATATTTTGACTCAAATATTTATTTTGCCTTAAAAATTTAAGATTTAGTGAATATAATTAAATTTAAATTGCTTTATATTTTAATTATAAAAAGGATACATAGATGAGAAACAAAATATGATCCTCCTTCTCTTGGAACTGTTCTTTTAATTGATAGATCATCTAAGATAGGTAAATAATGTGATATTGTATGTTCTTTTGCGGCTTCCATATATATATCGAATACAGAAGAAGACTAGACAATAAAAATTATATGTTATAGAATAATATACTATATTCATAAATACCACAAGTTTAAAGACAAATAACCTTTGTTTGTTGGTAATGAACGACAATCAAATTATCAACTACATTAATCAACAATTTACCATTGTGTGTCAATCGTAGAATATGTGATTTTTTAAAAGTCATCATTCTGCAATGGAAACAAAAATATTATTGTAATAAAACATAAAATATGTATTAAATGTATAGAAATAATTAAACTGTTATACACTATACTTGTTTAATGTATAAACTATTATTTCATTGCGACTTTGACTAGTTGGTAAAACTAATATCCTGAGTATGTTGTACACAGTTGTCATTACAATATTTCGTTCACTAATTGATTGATTTGGTATATTTAGAGAAATATCTAAATCAACTACGAAAAATTAAATAAAACTATTATCATTATTATTAATTAAATGATTTTGGTAATACCTTCTAATTTTGTCAGTTTGTTTATATTTCCAGGTAAAATATGAAGGGGTTGAAAATCTCCAAAAGAATTCATAGACAGAAGTAATATTTTTGAGTGATTTGAGTAAATAAACCAATTCACATGCAAATTTATAGATTTTGAAAAAACTATGCGTTGCTTAGGTACTTGGCCTTCAACCTAAATAAAGAAATTATATAAGCATGATTCAAATAATAAGTTTAAAGTATTAGAGGGTTAAATTTACCTGATATAATTCTACACCTTTATCACTAATTAATAGTATTTCATTGTTACCAGTCCAAATAAAACCTAACAATTTGGCACCTTTGAATTTACAATACAAAAAATAAGGACTTTGTAATGTATTTTCTTTAATATCCATTAATTCCTAGAAATGATAACTACTATGTAATAAATTACATAGGTACAACAAAAATAACAGTAACATTTGTAACATACATTTAATATTTCAATATTTAACTATACTGTATTTCATTATTTCAAATCTATAAAACTTAATTATAATATTATACAATAAAGAAACAAAACTTATTTTGTTAATAACTTAAAAAATTGCTTTATTTGAAGTTTGAACTATGAAACTGTAGTAACAACTATATTTAAATTTATTTTCAATACCTAATACTGAAGAATTAAATATTTTGTATTCTTATTATACTTAATATATTAGTTGTATAGATATTGCAAATTATGCAGCTGTATTATAACATAATGTAGCAAATAATAAAAATTAAATATATAAAGATTATAAACAAAATAAATCAAAAATGTAAATTGTGTTTGTCATGATTTAATAACAACAACCATTATATTTATGCTATACACTTTTTATTTTTTACCTTACTATTCAAAGTCATTTACAATATCAACATACTATATTATGATTAAATAAATACAACAACTTACCACAGATAACGCTGTTCTCATCATTGTTAATATTTTACAGTCCAGGGACATTTTTATTGAAGATATTGGTCCCCGGTCTTCTATTTTAAACACCATATTTTCTCTGTAGCGAGTACTTGATGTTATAATTATTTCAGTCAACTCACCAGAATGAACAGTAATAATCTAAAACAGTGTATACTATAAATCTTAATAAATAATAAATAATTGGTATTTACAGTTTTAAAACTATTACAGGAAAATCATTTAGTAAATATTATGATAAATTTAACAAAAATATTAAATCATAAATGAATAACACTATTCCATAATTAAAATCTCGTTTTATCAAATGTTTATACATTGCAAATGTCTCGTTTACCTGTCCAGTTATCTCATCGTAAAACACATTTGTTGTTTTGCTTACACTTGCAGGAACAAACTGAATTGGATCATCATTCAGTTGAAGACAGTTATCATCATCCATGATTAAAAATTAAAACTGCTGACCAAATTATTGGATTCACTATTTAAATATTAAATCTGAAAATATTAACAGACTGATTAAAAAATGAATAATTATGGATTTTATAGAAACTATTTTTCTGAATGGCCTAGTTGATAAACAAATTGTTGTGCCTTCCTCTCCACATTTAACCATTTCAACGATGGTAAGATAAAATAAGTCTGAGTAGTTTATTTACAAATTATTGAAAAATGATATTGATACAATATTAGAACACTGGTGTTACAGATCTCTATACTACACTAGATAAGGAACTCATCATTTAATTAATTTAGTAGACAAAATTCCAAAGATATGTAAATGTTCTATATTTTAGTACGTTACCTGCCTAAATAATTAGTAATTAGTAATTTTTATATTAATAGACATTTTGCCTACCCAAAACATAATGGACGGGCTTCAGTTATTTTGTTTTCGTTTTATTCAGAGTTCCTAATCTAGGGTAGTATAGACATCTGTGACTGGTATACATACATTATTATTTTTACCATGATAATTTAAATGTCACCAATAATATGCTATTGTTAGTAAATTGTTCAATAGAATATTTGAGTGCAACAAATAAAACATTCTATAAAAATGTATTTGAATATTATTTCCTGTACATATACTACATTTTACACAAAATTTCTAACTCGGGTAGTCGGATGATGGATGACAAATACGGTCGAAGATAGTGCAAGACACGATTGGCCAAACACTGAAACGAGATAAAATTCAACGTACGTTCTGCAGCAAAATGATCAGGGCACTGAACTCGGGATCATTTACATGGACATTGGCGCAGGCATCTATAAGCAGGTATGAGACGTCAGTCTGTCACATAACTTGCGTACGAGTAGTGTTTCAATAATGCACGAGCAGAATGTGTAGAAACAAGAATAAAAATTGACTAAATGTCAAGCTTGAAAGTATTAAAAACTAATTTAGGTACATGATTAAGTAATTAAGTAATTAATATCTATCATGTTAGTTTAGAAGGTACTATCACATAACAATACTATGGTACTATTCTTCTAGGGCGATTGTAACTATTATTATAAATATTATTAATTTTACAAACTACGTAATTTAAATTTTTCCAAAGCAAAATACTGATAATTATTTTTTTGATTATTCGATTAAAATTAATCTGATAACGATAACCGATTGGATTTCCTACAATGTTGTTACGCCTTGCCCTGTTAAGCTTTACCAGCCCTCCAAAACGACTGATGTTTTAATATTCAACTCCGAATTCCTACTATGATAATAATATTCTAAGTTGTGCATCGATATCTTTTTGAAAGGTTAGCCGTAACCAAAATAAGCGTATTACTACGAGAGATGTTCAAAACATCGTTTTTTAGTATTTTCTAAAATAATCTTTTTTTATTCAATTAGTAAGTATTTTTTTTTATTCTGTGATTATCGAAAAATCGATAATCTTATATGTAGGAATTTGGTTAAGAATTGTTATTTACATCATCAAATTTATTTTTATTTACGGGATACGGTTTCACCTTTGGCTACATTATAATTATTTTTAGTATAGTGATTTGTATTAAAATGTAGGAGTACTTAGTAGGACGGTAGTTAGTACTGCATTTGACACAATAATAATATCATTATATTATTATTATAATAATTATTAGGTAGGTATTACAAAAATATAAACTATAATATCTACAATAATAATTGTATTATCAAAGTATATTGCTATTTACTTATGATAAGAAATACAGATTAGACGTACGAAACGTTTCGTTTTGTTATAAATTGTTTTATTTTGAAACGTTTCATCGAAATGTAATGTATAAACGAAAACTAAAAAACTTTCAAACATTTCAATAAACCTATAAACTTATACTATGCCTTGTTATAAAAATATTTAATTTATTTATTACCTATCGTTAAATTTAAAATAAAATGATAGTGACACCCATGATGTATAATTGTATGCTTTTATAACTTGACAGAGAAAACTAATACATTTAATCTAACAGTAAATTTTAATAACAGAGTGCTATCGATACACCGACGAACTCAGAAAATTCCATATTCCACCCAACATGAACGAAGCATTAGGACCAGGCACCGAAAAAATATAAAATATATTAGTGTTTTTGGTATAAGAATTATGGCGGTCTCGAATGATAATGTTGTTGCTGGCATTATGGTTTATGGTTTTAAAATGGGAGTATTATCTTCTAAATTGATTAAAGAAATTATGGTACCTAGGCTATTGGAACGCCTACGTAAGTTTCGTGTTTTAGACCTCGTTTCTCTACTAGTTATTTCGAGTGAGCTTACTTTAACGTTATAGGGTGGAGAATAACCAGGATCTGGCTCAGGATGATCAGAATTGCCTTCGTCACTACTACCTGTATACGTTGACATGCAATTTTATATTTATATGATTTAATATTAACAAAATGTGTGATATTTTACTTTTTTTTTAACATATTATATATTTTTAGTACTTTAAAGTATTTATTTTATAAAAAAGAAATTCGCTTATGATTCTATTGATAAAATAAAAAAAAATAATTACCTACAGTAAAATCCATATGATATTTACGTATGGACAGTGCATTTTTAATATTTGATATTATTCTGATTACGGCGATTACGCTACTTGGCGGCGGCTACTGCGATGATGACGATAGTGACTTAGCACCTCTAACGTACATGGAACGAACAGTGGGCACGTTGTCCTCGCTGAGAATGTTTTAAAGCGCCTCCGTGTGCAGTGGTTACCGGATGTCACACCCGATAATTTTATCAAATAAAAAGTCATCATGAAAATTAATTTTACGACTCGTGGACAAAAAACCCAGTTGACCAACTTTTGGTGTTTAGTGATTATGTATAAAAATAACAAACTAGTGCCTATTGATTTTATTTAAATAAGTAGGCTATAGGTACGTATACAGAGCAGAGCATTAGAGCAACATACCCTGTTTTTTACTTACTTAAATCAATGGCGTTATTTGGGAGTGGGCAATGTTGGCATTTGCCGCTGTCTGATTTTAAAAGCAGCTCGATGGACCGGTGCCCGATTGTTTCCGTTTAATATGCATTTTAGTAGCGCAAAACTTGCCTAAATATAATATAATGTCTTAGTCAGAAAATATTACTGACACAATGATAAATCGATAATTATTAATTAATACTTGGAATATATTTATATTTAGACGCATGCGGGAAAAGAGCATAAAAAGTTAGTTAGTATATTTGTTTTAAAGAAGAAAATGGGACATAGGTATTATTGTTGTATGTACAAGTCTACAATTATAATAATTAATAATTAATATAATCACATATAAAAAGTTTTATTTCTAAAATCAAAAATGAACACAAATTCTAAAAACCACAACCTATCGGCACTTTTATTTATTATTGATTTCAGACTTCCCTAAATATATTTACATAATATATAATTGTAATTATTATATGGCTGAATGAATGAGTTAAGGTATTTATGAGATCTTTTTAAAATTAAATATATTTCTATGTTTAAGACTTTGAGAGTACTGATTTATTGTATGTACTTATATAATTTATAGCATACATGTTTTGTTAAATTATATTTATATCATTGTATGTTGAACTACAAGAGGATACCTTTTTTGTTTTTGATTGATTTTAGTAGGAAAAATCTAAATGATAAGACATTTGGTAAAACATAACTATTCATTATAGTTGCAAATAATTAATTCTTTATTTTAGGTGTATCTTATCCTATCATATATATTTTAGACTTTAGTATTAGTAAATAACATTATTTTAAAATGGTTTTATGAAAAATAATTATAAAAAAAAAATAAATAAATCCTGTTACCTGTAAACCTAACCTAACCTATAGGGCTATGGATAATTATTACAGATCAAGGTGTCAATAATGTGTTTGTATTTTAATTGTGTGTATTTCGATGTATTAGTATTTCCCGTGTAGGACATATGTAGGTACGTGGGAACTCTTAAGTATATGGTTATAATAGATTATTGTTCAGAAATATTTAAACAAAAATCGTAATTGATTATTACCAACTAATTTGTTATACTTGTAATTGTTTTTAAAATTTGAAATTATATATATGTTACGGTAAATGATGTTAAATTGAAATTAACGTAATTCACCGGTTATTAACGTTATTTACCAAATACACAGGTAATTATCGTTATAAACCGGATAATCACATCAATGACCAAATACACAGGTAATTGTTGTTATAGACCAGATATGCACGTGAATCTCAAATACCTACTACAATTTTAAAATAGGTATTTTTAAAAAAAATGCATTATTATTTTTTATTTGTTTTTACAATTTGTACTCCCATGACATTTACTATTACATAATTTTTTAGCCCCACGGCAGGCACAACGTTTATTATTACAACCAGTCTTGCAATGGCAACGCTGGTACCCTTGAGGGCCCGCAACCGAGCTATTTAGCTGCTTCCCTCAGTGTCAACTATCATGTCAACTTCAATGTTCTACAATTTTATTACCTAAAGCTATAAATTTAGTAAATTCAACAAAAAATCAACTAATAAATCTACAGTCTGAAGAAAATTTTACATATATTTATAATGAAGCAAAAATATGTGCTTTAAAGAACCAAGTAACCATAGAAAAAGAAGAAGAAAGAAATATTCGCCTCAGAAAAAAATATGAACCATCAAAAAAATTTGAAGACTTTTTTATAATGAGTACTTTAGGTCAAACAGGAACTAAGCAAGCAAAACATAATGGGAAAAATGTAAAAACTGATGTTTTGTTCAATGTCATAGATAAGTAAAAACTTAAAATTTAAAAATCATCTATGTGCAGCGTTGGAAAGTATTTATTTTATAAAATTTTTAAATATAATAACTACTGGCTAATTGCTAATTGCACTTGCTTTCATAAGTATAATATATTTATTTTAATACATTTTAGTAACATTAAACTTGAATAATTCAGTCATTTGCAAATCAGTAACATCTGCTTTGCTTAAAAATAATTATTTAGTGTAAAGTTATTTCAAATATTTTAATATTTTTTCAAGTATTATTAGTACTATTTATTATTTTAGAATATAACTCAAGTTCACTGTTTAAAAAATATTTAATTAGTATACAATTTGGTTAATTCTAAATAATATGCTTTGCTTGTTAGTTATAAATTATAATTATTTTCAGGTTTGTTTTGCAACTGGATGAGAGATTTTCCCAACAAGCTACAGATTTTTTTAAGTTATTTGAAGTTTTTGACAGTTCTAATAATTTTTTCAATCCTAATAGTCCATATATATCATCATTTATAAATCATTATAGTTATTTTCAATTTAACAAAATTAAAATTGATTCAGAATTTCCATCCGCTAAAACGTTATTAACTAATAAAAACAATATAGATTTAGATACTATAACATTATGTCTTAAAGATTATCCCGAAGCATTTAGCGAAACTTTAAAAATTATTTCTATAATAAAAACACTACCAAATGAAAGATTTTTTTCATCTCTCAGAAGAGTAAAAACATATTTACGAACCACCATGGGCGACAATAGATTAAATGATCTAATGGTTATTGCAGTTGAGAAGGAAGAAGCAAGTAATATTGATTTGCAAGAGGCTGTAAATGCTTTTGCACACATTAAAACCCGCAGATATCTGCTAATTTAAATTTAAAAATAATTTATAATTTTATATTTTGTATTAATGATTTTTAATTTTGGAATTAAAGTGTATTTCATAATACCTTATTTGACTTTTTTTCAAATAATAGTGAAATGGCTTTAGCTGCTTGCTTTTATTGTTTATAAGCTTTTAATTCTTTAAATTGCTAGCTATTTAAAATTTGCATTAGTCGTTATAAGTAATTTCAATTAGAATTATAAAAGGGAAGAAAAAATATTTACATAGGTTTGCATGGGTTACCTATATGTATGTATATACATTTTTTTTTTTAATGTCGTGGTGAAATGTCAAAATTGGCCTGCCTAAAAGTTCACACACCCGGAAAAAAACTGAAATGACGCCCCTGCTTTCAATAAGATCATAGAGTTTTCCCTCCGTGCAACTGATATAGGTCATAATCATTAATCTTATTTTCTGTTGTAAAGCCTGGTTCCTTAGCTTTTCACGTACAATGCGTTTTTTATTCTTTGTTATAAATTGTCTGTTTCATCAATAATACCCGCGTTGTTGTCATTATATTGTATGTTGAGTTGCCTAACGACCTTAAAGTAAGGCACTTACATAGGGTCATTGGCGTACCTATACAAATCTGGTTCCCTCCAAAAGTCTTGTTCCGAAAGTTTTCAATCTTCTTCGATAGACGAACTTATTACAAGTTATGTTTTGCTGTGACTCATAATGGCTATGCAAGGACAAACTTTAAAATTTACCAGAGTTGATTCAATAAAAGATTGTTTTACTTATAATTAACATTAAGTTGATATTCATAAGGTAAATTCTTTTAGCAGTTTAGTAATTTTAGCCCCTGAAGGAAAGATATCAAATGTACTTATTACTGTTATTAGTTTATAAATTATAAGGCCTAAATACAAATTAAATTTCAAAAATTGTGTTTAGTATAAAAAAAATTTAATTATTTGAAATTAATTTGGCTCTTGTTTATTACTTGTCTTACTCAATGATCATGTTGCAATTCTGCCCAAGTTATCGATCTCATCATATTTAAAAAAATTGGGTGTAAATTCTTCTACCTGATTCCTCTTTCAGATATCCTAGTTTTGGTTATCGCTACAGTGGCAGATCTAAGATTTTGTTTGGGGGAGGGGTAAAAATGTTTTTATCATGTTATTTTATTACTAATAATAATAAAAATACACTCCATATGCTAATACATCTAATTGGCCATGTGGGAGGAGGCAGGTTTAATATTGCCCTCCTTAAATTTGCCACCGTCACTAGTAACTAACATACATATTTCAAGTAATAGGTGACAAAATGCTACCAAACAAATAATGATATAAGTCCATGTTCACAATAATATTGCTTTATGTTACTGATCAATACAAATATATTCAACTATAACATAGGTATTACTAGTGTATTTGTAATGCATTTTTTAGTATAAAAATCTTTAACTTTTAAAATATAATTAATTTTTGGTTAGGAAATTGTTAATTATTATTAAACCTTAAAAGGTTTGACAAACACATTTATCATTAATTTAAATACATTAATAAAATATAATAAGCAATAAGTCTTTTTTTGTCATGTACTAAAAGTATTTTAACTTTGGTTTAACTACGTAAAAATAAAACTACTAGTTTTAATCATCCATGGGACAAATCAGATCACCAATACTCAATTCATTGTTATGTTTCTTCCTCTTCAATGAAAATTGTGATTTTTTCTGAATCTAAATCATAACAAATATATTTTATGTAGTCTTTTAATGGCTAAAATAAAATGTATAAATTATTATCAAAATATTATATGGTTTTTTCAAACTATTATTATATATCACTTACTTTAGTCTTAGATGATATTGTCAAAGGCCTATATTTTGGTTTGCACTGATCATCTCTTTTTTTTTGATTTAAATCTCTTCCTACCAACTGGCTGAACTGAATGCTTAAATGACGTCTCAACAATGTTTTGCTCTGTTGTATGAATAAAATATCAGCTAAAAGCTCAGAAGTAAACCTGTCATCATATACTATTAATCCACCATGAACACCTAAATTATAACAAATAAATACTTTTTAATAATGTACAAAAAATGTTTAGGTAGGTGTTTATAAGATGAATTAAGTTTTTTAAATGGAAACTCATATTGATAACATTTAAAATATAATATTATATAAAATATTTACCAGAACCCCTTAAATTAGATGCATATTCAGCCAAATTGACACTACAAAGCCATTCCATTACTCTATGTGTTGTCCATAGTGATAAATTACAATCATCATCATTTTTGTTAGTATTAGACCGACGGATCAAACATTCAGGATCAAAATTATTCTTTCTCAACACCTATAGGTACATAACATATTATATTCAGTATTTATTAATCATAAATCATCACAAGTATTCAATTAACTATTAAACTAACCTTTATCCCATATCGAAGACTAGAGAAATGTAAATCTGAATTTTCAAATGGCATCATTAGAAAATCGTCTTTAGTGAGTCTGTGTAAAAGGGTACCATTTATAGCTGCCTGGGAAAATGGTTCTTTATACTGTGGAAGACCTATGTCATCTAACCATTGCAGTACCCACGACATATTTAAATATCTTGCTTTGGCCAGATATTTGTCTTCATCAAATAATTTATTTGGATCTTTTTCAAATTGAATGGCTAAAATTAGCTTTTTTCTATGTAACCAATGCTGAAAATTAAAAAATTGGTAACTATTTTAAACACTATATATATATAAATTAGAATATGGTTACAAGTACAGGAGAGATGAACATTTAAAAGTGTTCAACTTAATTCATTGGTAAGTAAGAATATAGTTAATTAACACAAACAAACGGACAATTTAATTAGTTTACTTACTTGCCTAGTACAAAGTAAATGATTAAAACATATCATTTTTATAAAATATCATAATGCGTATAGCTTAGGAATACAGGGTTATTTAATGATTCATCTGATTTAAAATACTTATAATTTTTAGTCTCTAGGATTAGAGTAATATATTGTAATCATTGAACTATAAATATGATCGACTAAAGACTGACAAACTTTTCTCACTAACGAACAGCACCATATTGATTTAGTTTTCATTATTTTGTATTATAAAAAAAATACATATATGTATTCATTATTACTAAGAATTTAACTTTATTTGATATTATAATTCCAATGAAAATATATCTAATAGAATTAAAATGTTGGCCTCCAATAAGGAGACACTTTTTTAATGTACAAATTATATAAATTGTACATTCTATATTTAAAGTTCAGTGTATATGATACATGAAATAAAAAAATAATAGTTCAAATTTATTTAATAATATTTATGCATGTTCTGTGTGCCTTCATTTGGTCAGACAATAACAACATATAGTTGGAACTCAATTTCATTCCATGCATATCCAATATCAGTTGTCATTGACTCTGCTAATTTTTTAGCAACACAATTAATGATAATTCACATACACAGTATACAGAAATACATGCACAGTTAGTAACTTGCATCTTTCACATATCCCCAATAGCAGTATAATCACATGGCGTAAGAAATGGCAACCTAAGAAGTCAGGTGTAAAGCACGATAAAGAAAAGAGGTATGTCAGCAACTTTGTGGTATGCATATCCTCCATATTGCTTTTCCCCACAAGGTCTAATACATAGACAATGATAATACAATTGACGGAGAAAAGCAATATGGCTGCCTGCGCCATACCTAACACATAGGAAAAAGTGGGAATGCGTAAACAGGATTCAAATTCGTATTGATGCTGGCATACCTCTTTTATTTATCATGGTGCAAAGTATCAGATGATTCATTTTAAATAACTCTGTACAGTAATAAATATTTATAATTGTATAAAAGTTTTTATATCAACATGTTTAGCAATGAAAAACTATATAATATGGAAAATATCATGATATAAACATTGTATGATTGCAAAAGGCCAGATTTGGTTCAAGTCCAAGCAGAACGTCACTTGCTTACCCGTATTATCATACTGTCATTAAATTATTATTCCTATACACTATACTAAGTCAAATGCTTTTAGTTATAATTTTTTGTAATGTTTATTGTCCTAATAATAATAATTATAATTGTTAGAACATTTTATAATTACATTTATAGTATTTTAATTAGTCCTAATAGACTAGACTAAGGTTTTTTGCTGAGATTATTTTAATCACTTATCTACAAAAATAATATCTTAGATTTTGATTGATTTGAGTGTAGCAAGATTGAGAAAACTCAACTGTAGGCTATTTATTTAAGTGGTTATTAGTTATTTTCTATAATGTTAAATAAACATAATATAGTTTATACTTATATCATTTATAAATATCTTATATAGCATACATGTTTAATGTAAGTATAATGTAGGTATGAACATGGTTATTTTAACATACTTTAAATTTAAATTTTTCATCAATTTCACCGATGGAAGAAGAAATCAATTCTTTTCCAGAAGTAGGCCATAATTTTGATCCTTCTAAAACATAATCAATACCTTGTTCAGAAAACCAATCTCGTAACTGTTGACGATTTAGCTCACTCAACAGTAAATTTGAACTAAAACATTCAAAATAAACGTTAATATTTCATGTTTATTTTTAGTTCAAAAAACTGAGATCCTTACTTTTGAAAAGAATAAATTTTGGTACTGGAAAAGAGACTTGAAGTATTTTCTAATTGTTCATTTTGACAGTCGTGTTTTGAATCAACTGAACAATAACAAAATTTAATAATTATAATATTTTATACATTTGATAAGGTAAATTAGATGTTTGTTTATATTTTAAAACAAAATGTAACTAAGCTTAACACAGAACAATATTTTAATAATTGTGTGACAATCAATTTTCTAATTTGAAATTAAAAGATTATTCTTTAAGTTTCAAATAAATTATGAGTGTAATATGATAATTTTAGATAATAGTATTCATAATCAATTCAATGGTCATCATTATTATAATATTCTAAATACTCAGTTACCTAAATTTGGAGCTGAAGAACATTTGTCAAATTGTGATTTTCTGTTAATTAAATTTGCACATGATTCAGTAATATCATTTAATAACTCATTATTAATATTCTGGTTTTCGTTTTTCTTTTTTGATATATTATGTCGAGGCAAACTACAATAGAAACGTGATCCGTGGTTTTTTGAACGATGGAACTGAGAGTTCTAAACAAATAGTAATACCAATTATAATAAGAACTACAGATTAGTGTTAAGAACTGTCTAAAATTACAACCAGTTTTTATATCAAAGTATATATTTTTATAGGTAAATACATTAGAGTTTAATATTTTAAGTATAAAAATGATACTTATATGATCATCAAAACTAAAAGTACATGAGAGCATAAATATTATGTTACTTGGTATGAGTCAAACAATATTTTTAAAATATTATCCGAATTTAACTAATATATTTGGTTAAAGTTAAAAATCTCAAAAACATAAAAAGTCAAAAAAGTTAATAATATTAAAAGATAATTGTGTACAAAATATAAATTTTAAGTTTATGTAGACACTATTCTTGTAAAATTTGATAATTAAGAGGATGCCATATGGGCATCCGTTGCCTACGTCTTACAAACGTACAATACAACAAATTTTATGTTCACAATAACTCATTTTACTCTGTAATAACTTCTAAAACTAGAGTGAATTTACCTCTAATAAAATTCAAAGATAAAAATATTATCCAGGGCTTTTCCGAGGATTTTATAGATATTATTATTTTTAAGTTAGTTAAGGTCATTTTAAAATTTAAAAAAAAATGTAGTTTAAAAATGTCATAACTTGTCATAAGTCATAACTTGCTTCTTAATAAAAATATCAATAAAAACCCTTCAGTTGCCGTACATTATGATCTTACCTTTAAATTTCATAAGAGGTAAATTCACTCTAATTTTAGAAATAATGGAGTAAAATGTGTATTGTAAACATAAAATTGCTATGTTGTACGTTTGTAAGACGGGGACAACAAATACCCGTATGGTATCCTCATAATCCATCATACAAACAATACATTTCTTAAAACTTACTACTACTTCTGATGCACATGATGATGTCATTGATTTCTGTGCATTTTGATGATTTATTATCATTTCTTTAAGATCCATGTTTTCCTTAGTTAGTCTAACATTTACTAATTTCAAATTAGTTAGCATGGCAATAACTTCAAGTTTTTCTGTTTCTAGTTTTGATTTTAAAATCATTTCCTTCAAAATAATATAATTATAATGGATTGTAATAACTAATAAGTAATAACTAATAACATATATAAAATTTGAATATTTACCTCATGGAGCTTACTTTCAGCTTTTTTTCTTAAATCATTTTGTTGCAATAGATATTTTTCTAGATGATTTAATTTTCTTAAAAGAATATCAACTTGATTATTTAACATAGAAACTTGGAGCTTAAATGACTCTAAATGATCAGAAGAATCATCAACATTTTCCTTAAAACATAAATAACTAATATACCAAAATGTATACATTTTAATAAAATATTAACTTTAATATTTACCTGTTGAATAAAATTGTTTAATACAGTCTGTCCATTTGAATTCGTGATACATTTTGAATTTGATGTTGGCTCTAAAAAATGTATTCATAGTAAGTATATAATACATACACATTTTAATAATAATTATACCTCTAAAATATTTACAATGCTAAATGAATAATAAATATATTACAATTATACTATTAAAATTTTTAAGAATTCCTTAAGTGCACATCGTATTGTATGTCTTGTCTCCGTCTTACTAATGCAAAATATATCAAAATGTACATCTAGCGAATCCAATTTTGTGTTGTTAGCTTTAATAATAGAGTAAATTGATCTATTTTCAAACTTAAATGTAAGAAAATTATCTATGTTCTATCGGTGGTTTTTTACGATATTTTAGTTTTTAAGTGAGGTTGCGTATGTAAAATATTAATATTCTAAAATGCTCATAATTCACTTTAAAAACCATTGAGAGAATACAAATAAAATTCTTACAGTATGTTCAATAATAGATCAATTTGCTCTAATATTTAAGCTAACAATACAAAATTGGATCTGCTGATGTACATGTTTGTGTATTATGTATTAGTGAGACAGAGACAGTATATAAGTGAGTACATTGTCATCTTAAGAGGACACCATACCCATATGTGTTGTATCAGTCTTACAAACAAACAACTTAGGAAATTATACGTTCACAATACTAATATTTAACTGTTATTTTTTAAAAATTAGAGTGAACTGACCTAGTTTAAAATTTAAAAATATTATCTAGGGCATATTAGAGGCTTTTCTTGATTTTTTAATATTTCAGTTTTAAAATTTACAAAAGACGTAATGTTTTTAAATGCTTTGCAATTAAAATATCAACATAAGCTTACTAAAGATACTCTTACCATTAAATTTCATAATAGGACAATTCACAATTCAGACTAATTTTAAAAATAACAGTAAAATGGATTTATTGTAAACATCTAATTATCCATATTCTATGTTTGTAAGACATCCACAACCCAAGCAGGTGTGGTGTTACCTTAATTAAAGTATATTATTCAAATATATACCTATCAGAAAGTAAATTAAATTAATAATTCTTTAATGAAGTTAAATGTTTTGAAAAAAATTATAAGATAGACATTGATGCTTAACTATTGCAGTACTTTATACTAGCATAATTTTATAACTAATTATACATTTTAAGGTATAAAATGAATTGTTAGAAGACTACCAATCTATTATTTTGCTAATAATAAAAAGTTTAACACTTTGATAGAAGTGTTACAAAGTATGTAAATTGTTAAACTATTACTTACATAGATGATTGTGTAAAAAAAAATTGAACTTCAGAATTATAAAATAGTTTAAAACGTTCATAAATATGATGATATAATTTTACATATACAATGAATAATCTGAATATAATTTGTGTTGTAACAGTTAATTACTAGTTTTTAAAATGTTAAATGTTACTCATAAATATATGTAACAGGAAGACCTGACAAAGAAAATAACTTTTGTTCTTATCAATATTTTTTAATATTTATTTCTATATAATTTATTGACTTGTGCGCTAAGTGCATACTACAAAATTTTTGGTTTTTATATTTGGTTTTATTAAATTCTGAGTAGAGCAATGAATGTATTGGTTTTACAATGATGTGTGGTTTTTTTTTGTGTCTATCATCAACTTCTGGGACAGTAAAAGCGATTTTCTTCAACAACATCTTTTTTGGAAGGAAAATTAATCTAGTTAATAATTTGGGATGTCAAAATTAAAAATACCAAAAATTTTATTCAAAAGCGTCAGGAAAACTAACAAAAAATTAATGAAAACTGAGATTTTTTTCACAAAACCAATTTTTGAAAAAATTTGATTTTTTTTGTGACTGAAATTACTGATAATAGAATTGAATAAAATAAATAAAACTAATTGAATAATAGAATATTAGTCATTTTCTATAAATCATAATATTTTCAAATTATTGGGACTCTTTTTGAGTTATTTTAGGTATAAGAAATTTTCAAGTTTTATTAGTTTTTACAATTGTCGATACAACATTTTTCATTTTGTAAGAAACTTGAAAATGTAATACTATGTTCCTCATAAGTAGATGTTACTGACAATTTGAAAAAAAAAATTGAGCTTAATCAACAATAATTTTTATGAAAATCTGGTTTTTAGAAAATTTTTATCTAAGTTCAGTAGCTTATTTTTTAAGTAATTTATTAATTTTAAAAGCAATAATTTTTTAAAAAAGTAATAAAAATTTCTCATAAAATATGTTAAAAAAGTTTATATTTTTAAATTTTTTTAAAAAATGAACTTAAATAAATGTTTTTTACAATCAAAATTTTCTTAAGAACCAAATTTACAAACAGTCAATTTATATCAGATTTAAATTTTTTTATTCTCAGTACTAAAAAATAATAATTGTTATAGGTACCATACATCTATAAATTATATAAAAATTTAATGTATTAAAAATTAAAACAAATGTTATTTTGTTTGACGCCTTCGTGTTACATTTAAAATGATTGTTAAATTAAAATTTTAAACTTTATAAATAATAATTGTTAAAAATGTAGAATCAAAAATTAAGTTATAACTTTAAAAGCATATTTGTTTATCCAAAAAATGTTAACAGGCCAAAAAAATGTAATAATATATTTTGTAGAAACCATTTACACTTCTTGGAATCTAATAACAAGTAAATGTTTATTTGGTTATGTTACTGATTTAAAATTATCCATGCAAAACGTTTAAACTACCAATTTATACAGTACTAAGCTACCTAAAGAAATTATTAAGCCAAAAAAACATTTTTGTAAATGTGAAACTACGTAAGAGTAATTAACTAATTAATAATCCAAAATACATTGAATATAAGAATAACATATAATTTCAAACATAAATGTACCTATAGATAGTTAAAATAATACAAATCTATACTTATAAATGAAATACTAACATCTACTATGCAAGAATTACAAGTATACTTAATTTTATAACTAGTTTATAAATTAATTCATTGATGTGCCTCTCACAAATATATTTGATTTTAGACTTTGAATTTATTGAAACAACTATCTAAACACACATTGCATAGTTAAATATAACAAAATAAAAATAATAAATTTTTGAAAACAAATTAAGAAAAAAATTAAATATCTATAAATCTAAAACAATATGCAACAAATGTAGTATAATCAAATATCTTAATTAAATCTCACCAATAGTATGACTTCAGTAGACTGAATTTGCCTATCAATCATATTAAATGAACATTCAGGTAGTTCATAATATTTTTAATTAACTGGTTTGCAGTAAGGTTAATCTTACTTATATTGTGTCAACCTTCCAAAATAATGCTACCCAATATCTAATAAATGTAAACAAATAATGCTACTCAAATTTGGTTTAACAAATTATTTAGTAATGTACATTCAAATAATTTATTATGCTTCAATAAAATATTTAATTTTTTTGTCAAATCAACATCAATACGCCTCACATTCAAGATAGTAATTGTAATTACTTATGATATATTATGTGACATTCCCTATAAACTTATTAGTAAATAATGATAAAATTACTAAGCACTTAGTACATAATAAGTTTTTAAATGTTTACCTAATTTTAGGTATTGTCAACATAGGTACTTACTACTTAGTATTAAGTTGGATTTTATCGTATAGTTTTATTAATAAACTAAATTAATTCATTAAGTTTTAAATTCGATTTATTTTCAGTGAACATTTAAAATTGCAAACAAGACATAGGTACCTTTCATAGGAAAGAAATTAACCAATTATAATTCATATGTATGAAAAGACAGCGGGACATCTCCTTCAACATTGCATATTATGTCACACGCTTGCAAGAACAGTAGAAACCTAACTTCAGAAAATAATGTAATAGTTTACAGTATTTTTAAAACTTTGGGACTTAAGGTCAATGAAGTAGATTATCTCGATGTTTAACATTATTATATCTGAAACGAAACAAAAAGTTCACAAACTTTCAGATCAACATACCCGAAGATATAATTCCATCCATTTTTTGTAACGCTCCCTCCAACAGTTTGATCGCATCAAAATGCGTTTTGCTGAGCTTGAGTTCTTCGTCTTGATCGTTGTTCATCATTTAGTCGTAGGAAAGTGTCCGTCAATGTCCTACATTAAACACGAGTACGTTTTAGTATTTCTTGTATATTTTATTGTAAAAGCGGAAAAAACAAAAATCGTAATAATGACAGTAGGTAATAAATAACGCCGTCAGCGACCTGGTGCCGTAGCGGCGTAGTCTTAAAATACTGATGCCGGGTTTTAAAAATATTTTATTTATTTATTTAGCTAATGTTATATAATAATATTATTATATTATAACATAACATTATATTGTTAAATTCTTTAGAATTCCGTCGCCCGTGCCGAAAACGATAAGTAGATAACAGTAGTGATAATTTATTTGAAATCACGGACTATGATAATATTATTAGTCCGTGTTTGAGACATAGAGTAGTACCATTGTAGTACTATATTTAATTATGTTCTGTGATAGTACTATAGTTTGAAATCGAATAGATGATAACAGATCGCGTGCATTATATTGCATTTGAGTGCACATCAAGGGGTGCTATATAACGGTGTGTTTCTGTTTCTTACAATCATAGTTTGGTGTTATTATTATTTTTTTTTATTCATAAATCAAATCAACATTTTAAAGTAAAGCCTAAAGCCATACTCAATGTGTTCAGCCGGGTTGCCTCAGATATAGATTTCTATTTCGAAAAATATTTAAGATGCGTATTTGAATACTCGAAAAAAAATAATTTTAGTACGATATAGGTAGATACTTTCAATTATTTTATAAAATTTTTTTTGTACCTTTTACCTTATAAATCAACAAACCCAATTTCTAGTTTTACGTTAATTTTATTGATGATTTTATGTCTTATTATTTGGTGGAAAATGATATCCAAAAATTCCATGAAATAATTGCACTACATTTGTATTAATTTCGGGCACATCTGATTTTAAATCAAAAAAGTGATTCCTAAAGAGCATTATTTAGAAGCTTATAAATTCAACAATTTTTTTGAAATTACAATCAAACTACAGGAAGTATGTTTAATTTACTACAGCTTTTATTAATTTTTATATGTAGCAAACGTAAATATATTTCATTTTTCGAAACGTATTGACATGTGAGTACGTGTGCGTGAATTGCATCTGGCGGCTGTTGTCCCACGTAGCAGTATGGCACTACAGTGATTCTCGAAAACACACACTAATGTTCATTTACTACACACACAAAGACATAGCCCAAATGTTCACGTCATAAGTCTGTCTGAATATTACTACCTAAAGGCTAAAACGTGATACGCTGGAGCCCCTTAAGAGGACGTGGTACTCGCGATGTGTTGTCTCCGTCTTACAAGTGCGTAACATAGCAAATTGTTCGCTCAGTAGATCACGTTTAGCTCTGTTAGTTTAAAAATTAGAGCAAAGTCACCTCTTATAAAATTTAAAGGTAATATTATTATCTATGTAATCTCATAGGCTTTTTATTATATTTAAATTTTAAAGCGAGTTATGAGTATTTTAAGACGTACTAATAATTTACTATTTTAAAATACTCATAACTCACTTTAAAATTAAAATATAGGTAATAAAAAGCCTACGAGGTTTCCTAGATAACAATATTATCTTTAAATTTTATAAGAAGTCAATTCACTCTAATTTTTAAAATAATGGAGCTAAACGTGATCTGCTGAGCTTACAATTTAGTATGTTACGCACTTGTATGACGGAGACAACACATGCAGGTACCACGTCCTCTTAACACCACACCTATAAAGCATAGAATTGTTAACAATTTTGGGGAATAACTTAATAAATAAGTTACAAGTAACTGTAACAAAATTACTTTTACGATAAATTAATTACATTTTTTTGTTTATAAATTATACGTAATTTAAGTAACTTTTTTTATTTTTATAGTAAAATTAGTAAAATACTCATTACTATAATTTATTATTTTAAATACATTTTAAGAACCAATTGATAATATAATATAGTGTAAATACTAGCTAACCCGGCTGATGTTGCCTTTGTTAAAGATTTGTATTTTTGATTAATATATTTGTAAAAAAATGTATATGCCATATATTTTCTTCTAACTATAGTGGTAATATAATATAAAAAATGGCATATCCATTTGGATAAACAAAAAAAAAAATGATAAGCTGAAAAAAATCATGTGTGAGCTACCCTTCAGCTGCTTATATAGGAGTTGAACAAATAAGCTATATGAACACTCTCCAAGTATTAAGGATGATGGAATCTATTGATACCACTTTTGTTTTAAATGGTATCATATAGGTTTTGAATCTATTTCCGATAAACCATCAACCATTTATAGCTATATAACCAAACTTTGCCCTTGAAAAAATTAAAATATATTAAATATAGCGCTAGATTATAGGTGTATCTTGATAAATCGTGTACCCTGGCCAATTTGCGTCGGTGTACTTCACTTTGTGAACTAATTCTGGCGAGATGAACAATTTGAATTAGGCGTTATTGGATATAGCAGTTGGTAGAAATCGAACATTATTCAAACTACTCTCTAAACTTTTTTGATATCCCCATATATATCACAACATCGGTTAAATAGTTTTTGAGTAGGTGCTTTATAAGCTACATTATACGTACATTCAATTTTCATATTTGTTTTAAGATATTTTACGTCTTTATTTGAATTTTGAAACCATAATCGCAACTATATGGATGCATTATGCTTTTACAATCCGACAAACCAACGGCAACCATTTATAAGCAAAAACATTTTTTGATTTCCATCATAAATCTCAAAATCCTTGTGTGAGCTTTAAGAAAGCATTTTTCCGAATTGGACCTACCGGCTTGAATTGTGAATCGAAACCAGTCTTGTAAAATGTACTTTTAAAATTGTATTGACATACAGATACAAATAACTCTATTCAGAAAGTATATTATAAATACATTTCAAATACATTTATAAGAACAATTATTTAAGCATAAATACAAATACTTGGCATGTATTCAAATACTTTTGAAATACTTTTTAATTCTACTTAATATAAGTTAGTTTGCAAAATTAATTTTGTAATTACTATAATTTAAAATAGTGTAATGTTATACATTCAACTAGGTATTATTAGAACTTTTTGTACCTCCTTTTTAAATTTATACTGAAAAATAAAAATAAAAAACTTGTTATATAATAATTTTGAAATACTTTATTATTAAGTAATTAAACAGTTGTTAATAAAATCAGAAATTAATTTAATTATATTACTACATAAGCAATTATTAATTCAAAAGGTATGTTTAATTTTTAAAACTGATTTTAATTGATTAACAAGCGTTTTGGTTTCCTACTTCCTATAGAAGTCCCGGAAATCGGTACCTATATTATTTTTAATAATTATAAACGAGGCATCGCCAATAAGGGCTCTCGACATTTATGAGTGAACAGTGAACAAATGTTATAAATAAAATAAAATTATATAAATATATAATTATTATCAAAAAAATCTAACCCGTGACGACTGACAAATAATTTTTTTGAATTTTTAAAGTATTTAAATAAAATTATTTGAATTTCAAACACAAAACGTACAATAAAGTATTTAAAATACTTTCCAAATACTTAATTGATACTAAAAATCTGTATGATCGTATTATATATTATTGCGATTAGGTGTCTACTGTAAATTTGTTGTAATTTTTGAATCTTGTTTTATTTTATAAACGTATGTGTTTTTTTTTCTTATTACCTACAGATAAAATGGTGTGTTAAATTTGAATACAATGATATAAAATTATTGTATACAAAATACGATTCTTTCTTTCATTATGTTTGAAATTAACAAGCTTCTCTTTGCCTCAATGGTAGGTACCCCTAATATAAGTTGTCGTATAGGTATGTTGGTAGGTATTATAGCAATTTAAAATTTTATTTGAAAAGGGTAATCATACAATAATAAAATTAAGGGATGAAAACCAAGTGTTAAAATGTAATTAATTTAATTATTAATTTTAAAATAAACAATTGTCATTTCTTAATTTTTATTCTACATAAATATTTTGAAGACTACATCATTGTTTACTGAATGTTGTTCAACAAATTCGAATTTGTTTTTTCACAATGATATGAATGGTATTGACTGTCTAATTAATATGAACAAATTTAAACATACAATATTAATATACACGGTTTCAAAATATTCATAAGGCATTTGTAACTTTTACCATTGATTGTGAATAGTAATACTATAGTATCAACATACTATAGTATATATAGTATAGTATAGTATAGTATAGTATATAATATAGTATTGTATCAATATACTATATTAATCAATGCTTTTACTTATCATTATTTTACTACTTAATTACAATTAAATTAACCTTAGTACAAATATTATGTTATTTGCAAGTATGCTCATGACTCATGAGTCATGAGTCATGACGGTATGAAAACCAAAATGATAAATATTCTTTTAATAGAAAATTTAGAATAAAAACCAATTGTTGATAAGAATTTATTTAATTATATTTGTATATAGTCGTATCTGTATAATGTATATGTTACAGTTAAAGTGTTAAATCTGTTAGTTCATGAAATAACTAGGTAGGTAATTTATAAAATAACTAAAACGTGTAGGTAATATAGCCAATATAGGTATATAGTTTATACTTCAATTAGTTATTTTATACATTCCCTGGCATCACTAATGTTAATGTGTCAAATTGTACGAAACAGGGACTGGAACCTTGATGATTTTTACGGTTCCGGTTCCGGTTCGGTTCCTAGAAAACCTAAAATTTCTGTTTCGGTTTCTTTTCGGTTTTAAAAAAAACTAAAATTTCGGTTTCGGTTTTTTTCGGTTTAAAAAAAAAACTATAATTTCGGTTTCGGTTCTTTTTCGGTTTTTAAATTTAGGTTTCGGTTCTTTTCGGTTCTTATGAAATGAAAATTACGTTTCCTGTTTAGGGTTTTTAGTTTTATACTTAAAAAATTTGATTCAATTTCGATTCTTTAGAAAAATATTAGTATTTTCATTACTTAATAATTGATATCAATTACGGCAGGTCAATAACAATTTTCAACCAGATATTTTACCAGTTGCTTAAAACTAATGAGAAGACTAAATGATTAAAAAAAATTTTACTACTGTCATTGAACGGGGGCATAACCTTTTTTTCGAATAACCCTTTTTATATTTTTTTTTTATACCTAGTTTATACTTTATACTTTGATTGCACTTACTCATTACCACTTATTGTATCAAAATTCAGTATTTTAAATTTTAAAATATCACTATTTTTTTTTTTTTTATAATTACTACATACAATATTGTCTATATTTGCTTAGGCGCCAGAGCTCTGCACTCTGCAGTCGAGAGTTCTAGTTTCTAGTAGATAGTAGATTGGAAAATCTGTTCTAATTTCACATGATTTTAATTTGAATCAGGACTTAACTTCATGACATAGATATATAATAATTATAATATGTTCTTTATCTTAAAATAATCTGTGATACCTAGATGAATATTAAAACATTTATGGATACATCTTAATATTTAATAATAATAGTATAATACAAACTATTAAAACTATTTTATTAATTTATGTTGACTCCTCCATAAAATCAATATAACAAAAATAATAATATTTAAGATAATAATTAAAATAAAACAAGACATTTTAATATTTAATAGAAAGCTTAACTTAAACAACATCATAAATAATAATAAAATAGTGTGCAAGTTTTAAAATAAAAAATAACCTTTATAATTATAAGTTGTATGTAACTTATATATAACCTAACTTATATGTAAATGTAAACATCATAACATTCGTAGTTATTTATAAACATATTTTATGAATTTCTTATTAGTTATTATTGTGGTAACTGGAAGTGGCAGACCTACAGGACCTGGTGTATATTGTGCAGTAAATAACGACTTTTATTTTTGCTGGAAATTGCTATTATTACATTATCAGTTGTTACGTAGAAATATTTATAGCTTATAGTGCTTATAATCAAGTGTTCACTGTTTAGTCTTAGTGACACGTCTCGATGTCTCAGACGCTTGAACTCTGTACTCTGTAGGTAATTGAATGATTATTTTTGAATATTATTAATCGTCGTAATAATAATGAAAAATAAAAATAAAAATAATAGAATTATTACAAAACCGAAATTAATCGTAAGAAACCTTTAAAAAAAAGTACCGGTTCCGGTAAAGTTACAGTTTTTAAATTAATTCAAATAAAGGTTCCGGTGGGGTTCCGGTTTTCAAATTAATTTAAATTAGGGTTTCGGTGAGGTTCCGGTTCCCATTATTCAAAGGGTTCCGGTTCCAAAACCGGTTCTTTTAGGTACGGTTCCAGTCCCTGGTACGAAATATAATATGTACAATATCGTTATTTTACTGTTCAGCATAGTAACAAATTAGATAATTACATTAAGATCTGCGGCAACTGCGCAGTCACTGGGAACTAGTCAGGGGTTTTTTAAATGCACTTGTACCAAAAAATGTGATACAAAGCAGTGTCTCTGCGAAAAAAAAGAAATACTGTGCAGCTCTAAATGCCACAATAGCCTTGCTTGTACAAATAAATAATTAATTCAATTTAAAATAAATAAAATATTATAATATATTTTAAATTGTAATTTATTTTATACTTTAACGTAGGTAGGTCCATAAAACTAAAATTGTATAGAATAACTAGTTAAAGTCTAATTTGTATGTATGATTTCATACATTAAATAAAATTCGTAAAAATGATAATTCATGAACTTCTTAATTATTTCATAAAATAATGGAAATCAACACTTTAACTGCAACATATTATAATATTATATGAACTTCTATGCAAAATCATTTTCCATTATAAAGCTAAAATTGATCTATAATGTGAACCAAATTCAAAATAGGTTGCTTGATGATTCACACGAAAATGAACATGAATTATTTTCGTTTTTACATTTTGTATTTTGAACTAGGTCTTAAACACTATTCGAAGGTTTCTTTTAAAAAATATCGAACACAATTGGCATGTATCAAATGGTTTAATAATTTAAAATGTATTAAACTTATAATTCTGTGTACTTAATATTTATATATATAAACTTATAAATAACTGATTTTAATCGAATAATTACATAATACTTTATATACAATTATTTATTGAATACTATTTAAATTTTACTACATAAAAATTGACAATAAATGAATACAACTTTATTAATTAATTGTCAATTTCTAATATTTTCACAGTAATTATAAACGTAAATAGATTGAACAACAATTAATAATAAATTTGATTAAAAATTAAAAATTATTATTTAATATTAAAATATTGTCGTAGGTACACGAGTTGTGTTGTGAGGTAGGACATAACTCGTTATAATCGTAGTAGTACCTCTATTATATTATTTATAAGTTAAAAAATAAAAAATAAAATTATAATACCTAATGTGAAAAACTATTACTAACTATACCTATTCGTTATTTTAAATGTATGTATGAACATATTTTAAGATTTCAGATATTATTAATTAAAATGGATCTGTAGAAGGTAGGTACTAAAAACAATATAAATAGGTATAAGGTAGGTACCAACCTACTTGGTATGAAACAATAATTATTTTTATTTACAATTTAATCATATTATATACGTTGGGAAAATTATTAAGTTATAATATAGTACTTAAAACAATAAAAAAAAATACAGAACAATGAACAGTGTTAAATGTAATGTACATAAATAGTTATCTACTTAATATTATGAAGTAAATAACTACCTATACGGTACCTACCTATATGTAATCGAACTTCTGCAGACGATTATTATCGTCTTAAGTCTAATTAATACTCAAACAGACATGTATTAATAATATAATTATATATATATATTTATAATGCTGTGTTGTCATAATCGCATAATATAAACGCTACAAATAAATTTATTTCAATATTGAGCTCCAAGTGCTTATTGTATGCATATACGATTTACCTACTATATAACTTATATATATATATATATATATATATATATATATTAAAGTGTGTATCATACGCGTATCCGTACATCTGATGGCTAATAATAATGATATTATATTATTATAACATTCTATAGTGGCACAAGACCGTTTCTGGCTGTCGGATTTCTGGTCATGTATATGTCCATATCGTGATCGGTCCAATTGTCCGACGTGTCTCCTCCGCAATAATTGTTGAGCGTGTGATGGGAACCGGTGTGGCTGTACCTGCTGGGCGGTCTGTTTTGAGTTCCCTCTCTGGTCCTCGAACGTTGCCTGGGCTTGTTACGGGACGTGTTCGTGCGGCCACTGCCCGGATAACTGATGTGTGACATCCTTTCGGAGACGGCCAACGACTGTCGTGACTGCCTCAGTTCTACCGAACAGATTAATTCGTATTTTGATATAATTATTATTAGTTTTTTTATTAGTTTTTTTTATTATGAGGTTATCGGCTCGGCCATCGACTTACCGGGTCTGGAATTGACCAGATCGGACGCGTATGCATTGTTTCCGCCCAAATACCTCATGGAGTTGTTCGAAAAACTGTTCTGCGACTGGCCGTCTGCGACCGAACGCATTTTCGGCGGTTTTGCACTGAAGTTTGAAATGTTTGAGTGTAAATCTTCGTTCAGTCCTAAAATGAAATAAATAAATTAGTTTGATATTATAAATGCACCTAGTGGTTGTCAGTATACAATTTACGAAACAATTTATAACTTTACTATTACCTATCGAAAATTTACGTGTTTTGATTAGATTTTTAAATTATTAGATATTTGGATAGTTAAATGTTCTCAAAAATTAAATCTAAAGTAAATTTAAAAATAAATAGTCATTATATTATTAAATTTTTAACAGTTATTTATTTTTTTTAAATATTGTTGAAAAATAAACTAGCTGAAAAATAACTTTTCCTATAATATCTTTTTGAAATTGGTAGACCATCATCTTAAATGGAAAGATGGGTAGATTATTAAATGTATTAACATATGACAATTAGGTAGGTAAGTTAATAATGTAAAGATATAACTTCTATAAGTTAATACTTAATTAATATAGAATACTATTATATTATACTCTAAAAGTTTTAAGTTAATAGGAATAGGTATTATATCACTTAATTAAGTTAAAAATGTGGATTACCTCCTGGGCCACACACATTGATTGTAAAACTAGGTATTAATTGTTTTTTTAAATTTACAACCAAATACTTTGTAAATGCTAAAAAAAACCATTCCTATTCTTACGGCACACTAGGTGCACAACTTGTAGCATTTTTTAGGAAACTATACGTTACATAGTGTCAACCTGCATTTTATTAATAACATGACTGTAATTTAACGTATTATATAAATTAGCTGGAAAAGGCTATGTTGTTACAACGGATGCTTTAACTAGGCAGGTAGTACAATTATTGAGTCAGTTAGATAGTTAATTATCTGGTTAAAAGTTTAAAAATTATTAACTTTTCAACTAGGTAGTTGAGGCTATTTGCATTATAAAACTCTTATAACATTCTCACCTTGTCTACTATCGGCCACTCGATACATGCGGGATGGGTTAAGACTCCGATTGCTGTACACCGAACCCTGATCCCAATCCTTGTGACTGTTGAACGCATTTAGGGCAGCCAACGAGGACATCTGGGCTGCGTTTGGTCCGGCGTAGCAGTTCGTCGGCAAGGTGCCGACCGGGATACCGGATTTGTTTGGATGGCAGGACGCCACCGAGTTGTGCAATGTTTGGAGCTTTTTGGCCCGACGCTTGCTGGCCGCAATGAACACGACGACGGCGATCAAAACCGTGCCGCATATGGCTGCACTCGCCGCAATCGTTATTCTGTCCATGTTACTCGTCATCGTAACCGCTGTCCGTATTTCCCGGCACTGGCTGTACGGCACCGTGTCCGGCGTGATGGTTATTTCTTCCAGAGATATGACGCACACGATGATACATTCCTGCGTTAATCGTAATAGTTATAAATCATAGTAGATAACGACGTCAGGGCCGGATTGGTTAAGCGAGCTACCGAGAAAATCTCGGTGGGCTGCTTAAGTTTGGGCTGGTTGTGTAAGTGTGGGTGAAATTAATTTTATTTTTAAAATACGATTATCCACCTATAAGCTAGTAACAATTTTAGACGTAATTTTGGGCCTGTGAATATGTAAATGGCAGCTTAAAAGTGAAAAATATCGATGGGCTGATACATACCAATCCAGCCCTGGGTAACGTGGATGCAACTTATAGTTTAGTCTAACCCTAAAGTGAGTATAGTGATTCACATGCATTGCATAAGGTTTTGATTATTAAATAAGATACCTACCTACCTATTTAAGTTTCAGGGACCTAATAGTCTGGAGGGCTTGTTACTGAAATTAATTATTTTGGTTTACGATTTTGAAAAAAATATTATATAATAATTTAGAATACAATTAGATAGTTACAAATAGTAATCAGGTACTCATATTAAATAATATAATTCCAAATAAATTTATATTTTATAGAGGTTTTCTTATTTTTTTTGAATATTGTTTTAATTTTTCCCATATCATTTTTTAAAGTGTCATCTTTAATTATAAATTTAATTTATAGTTATATAAATCATGCATGAGTGACCACTAATTTGATAATCGCTAGTATAACCAATGTAATACATGATATTATGTGATCGTTATTTTAAATTTTAACCAAAAATATATAATGCATATTATTATTATGCCGGGTATTAGATTATGTGTAGGTATCTTCACAATTTATTACAAACTATCAAGCATACATACGGTTTTAAATTTATTTCGATTTACCTGGTATGGTACGTTTTTAATTTTAAACTCTCGTTCACTGGTTTCAAGAGGTGGCCCCTGTTTGAAAGTGCGGTCGCCAAAAAGTCTATATACAACTCGGAATCCCAAGATATTTGCTGTTTCGGAATCCCATTGAATTATAACAGAATTATCTTGCCTGTGAACACTCCTTATGATGACTTCTTGAACTTGTTTTTTAGGGTAAGTACCTAATATTAGCGGTGGTTTCTGGGACGTCTGTACTGACTGTGGTCGTGTTATAACTAAATTGGGTTTACGACTTGTGCTCATTGGTTTAGTCTGAAAAAAACGTTGTTTTAATGTTAACTATACCTGCTTAATCCTCAATGTTATTGGTTATTAAATGTACTAACATTTGTAGTGTTTTGAACAAAATACTTCGTTGTTGTTTCAATCGCAACTGTCGTGCTCTCCGTAGTCGAAGGAATAGTTCTTGTAGTTTCCATAATTCCAAGTAATTCAGATGAATTAGTGTTTTTTACGACTTCTACTTCTGCTATCGGAGGATTCTTTTTGAATTTATTTTTTGAAGTAGGAAATATCTCTGGTGAAACAATTGTAGGACTAGCATATCCAACACCAGTTCCAATCGGATGTTGGGAATCCACATCATCTTCTTCTATAATCGATTCTAACATCACCGACGCATCAGAAGAACTTTGGTCGTTATCGCATACCATTTCTGTAAATCAAAATATTAATTATAAAAAAAAAAAATAAAGACGTATAATAAACTTATAATATATTACCCGAAGGATCAATTTTATAGAAATGTTTATTTTTAAGAAATGACGGACTAGCACAAAACTGCGGATTTCTTTCTCTGCTGGTTACTTGTAAATCACCGTTTTTGATCCATTCTATGACCCATCGGATTCGGCAATCACATTGTAAGTATCGTCCTCCTAAGCTTAACCCACGCAATGTAGTGTTTAGGTGAGTAAATGCTTTTTTAGGAATAGTTTCGATAGGATTTCCATCTAACGCTAATAAGGTTAAAGATGGATTTGCTAGGAACGCGTCATTTGGTATTTCTTTAATGAGGTTAAAACCAAGATCTAATACTCTAAGTTCTGGTAGTTTACTAATAGCTAAAGTCGGATAATCGGTGAGCAAATTATTGAGCAAACTTAGTGAACTTAGTGTATTTTTGACACCATCAAACGTAAATTCTCCCAAAGACTGAATTACGTTCCTTTCTAAGTTGAGAGCTGTCAAAGCTCCTAATCCTTGAAAAATATGTCCAGAAGTTCCCGGTAACTCACTTAAAATATTTTGAGCTAAATCTAAAAATGCCAAATTTTTTAGATTTCTTATAGACTCTGGTAAATATTTTTGATTTGTTCCTTTTAGATTTAGATTCTTCAAACTGTTTTCGAGACCTCTAAATGCATTTTTAGACAATGTGAGGTTGTTATCTGCTAATTTTATTGTTTGTAAATTTTTTAATGAGGCAAACACATCATCTGGAACTCTTGAAATTCGATTTCTTGAAAGGTCCAATAATGTTAAATTAATAAGTCCTTCTAAATTAGGTATTTCGTCTATTTTATTGTCTTGTAGACTTAAGTGTCTTAAATATAGCTCCAGTCCTTTAAATGCAGTTGGTGATATTGTTTGTATTTGACAACCCGATAACTGTAAGTTGTGAATTTTAAGATTGGCGAAATTAGAATCTTCAATAGTCTTAACTGAGCTATTATTTATATAAAGTAAGTCCAGTGTTCCCTGTGAATATTTATCGAGTGTTTGCATTAATACTTCATAATTCACAAGATCACACTGTACGGATAATTCTTGTGCGATATTTGTAGAACATATACAGGATGATTGAAGTTCTGCGGATGATTGATCTGTTTGCCATGGACATTGAGCCTTTGATTCGCTTATGCAAAGACATACCATAAGGCATAGTAGTCCAAAATAATCTCTGTAAAAATAAAAATAAAATAATAAAAATTTGCTATTAATAAACATAATATGATACAATAAAACATTTACGAATATTAATATTTAATTTAATATTCGTAAATCCAGTACTTTTATTGAATTTATTATCTGTTTTAGTGTTTAAAAAAGCTAATGAGTAAAAGTTTTCAAAACCAATATATATATAATATAGGTACATGATGGTGTCATCAGTTATATATAAATAATAATTTTAATCATCCTTCAAAGAATCATTTACATTTGTACAGTATCAATAATGTGTATAATGTATAAACAAAATGATGTGCATAAACTTCAAAAATATTATATTAAAATTGGTCAGTTGCACATTAGCACTCCAAACACCCACATTTCTGACAGAAAAATACATTTTATTAAAATTATTTCAACTACCTATTTCCTACCGTGTTATGCCCAATAGTAATTGAGTAAATTATTGAGAGTTAACTTTTTTTGAGTCGTAGCTATTAATATAATAAAAAATAATATGACGAAGCAAAATTTTAGGAATCATGAAAAACAGCAAACGTTTTTTAGCTCGGAAATGAACATTTATTTTCTTGGCAGTAAGAAAAAAAATATTTAAGAAAAATAGGTCGGAGGAAGGAAATCACAGTTGATAATTATGTATTACCGTTGAAAAAATATAAACGCTTTACCACTAATATTTAATTTAACAAAATTTTAATTTAATAATATTGGTACGAAAATTGAAAATACAAAATAATTAGGAACACATACTTTGAGCGTTTTAAATTTCTCTAAAAACCGTTACGATAAAAAAATAATATTATAATATTGAGTACCTTTATTGGAAATGTAATCATTAATTAAATTAACTAAATAAATCATAAGTTGTAATTAATTAATAATTAGTAAAAAGTATAAAAATAAATATAACTACTGATTTTTCAATATTTATTTTGTACATGGAATTATGAACATACACGACAATTGGCAAATATAACATCTTAAGGATTATAAATTTCGTATAGAAACCTAAAAATAGCACTAACTTCTATAATATAATATAAAAATAAGCATAGGTGTTTAATATTAATTTTGAATTTTTAACTTTTAGAAAAAATAATTTAATAAAAACTACTATTGTCATTGTTTCTTAAAATTACAAATCGTTTTTTTCTTAACGTCCATTACGCTTGAGAATATATTTTATACGTTTGATATATTATGATGTGTAGGCTCACACATATTATCATTATGTCTATGTGTGTTCTATTTGCATAATGTTTAGCTCGATGAATAGTTGCTTAAATAATGATATCGTCGTTCTGTGTGTCGTTGAGAGATATCATCAATATTGTTAAATGGTATAATATAGGTACCTAGGTTATGTAAACGAACGTAGTGCGAATTGTAACTTTTGTAAGTACCTGGTGAAAAAGAAATTTACTTTTTCCACTGAAATGCGAGAAAAGATTCATTTTTGAACAAACGAGAATGAAAATCGCAATATTATATTTAACAATATTTCGGTCATTAAACAATTATTAATTCGGTATCTTCCTACTGTGAAATCAAATCGAATTGGCAGTTATTTGTTATCGTAACAATTATGTATTATTATATTATTTTTGATCATTTATTACTTTCACGATACCAGGTAAAACAACATAAATCGTATTTAAACAACTGTGCGATCGTATTTTTCAGTTTATGGTATAGTTTTACCGTGTCTTATTATTCTGTATTAGTTATTTTCAATAATTTCAACACTACGAAGACGTACCTACCTACAAGCAATATACCTAATTTAATTATTATTTGAGAGTGAAAGAATATAATATACAAATACAATAGTACAATAGTACAAATGTACAATACCAGCTATACCAGGTAATACTTTGGTGCACATACTAATATACTATATCCTAACCTATATTATTATAACATGGGTATGTATACCTACTACCTATACCTATGTTGTACAATATTTTCTGAAATAGAGAACACGTAATCGTTATGAGTGAAAAGTATCTTATAATCTATGTCGCCCATGCAAGACCAACATGAAAATCTTGGAGCTTCAATCAAACAGGTGTGATCTAAAAATAATTAGAAAAACATATTCATAACTGAATATCAAATACGAAACGTACATGTTAGATATAATGAGCACACGATGAAATAATTTATCGACCATATTTTGTTGATTATTAGGAGTTGATAATATATTCATTAAACGCATATTATATAGCTACGGTTTAATAGGTTACAGCTTACAATAAAGTCAGCGCTGTTTTCTTGCACTACTAATATCCTACTTTCATCTTTCGTTAATATACATCTGGCACGTAAATAATGTGTTGACTATAATAGTATTTTTTCGACAATACGTTTGTCGCTTACTAACTGGTTATCGAAAACCCAATGCTCTATTGATTAATAGAAGTAAATCAACAAAGTCTATTGACTAATTGAATACCTACTATAATAAATTTTAGTTTAAAAACTTTAGAACTGTTGAACCTTATTAGTATATAGGTTAAGTATTATAGACCTATGCCAAGGCCAACTATTATGATTTATGAGCTATTATTATTATTAACAAAATACACGATTCGACGAAGCTGAATAACAACAATATAACGCATTAAAAGTTAATATCTGTACAGACGATTGGAGTAACCGATATACATTAAGTTTAAGGCTTATAATACGAGTTAATTATAGACCAAAAGTTGACTATAATAGGTAGGTATAAGCAAAATACGTCAAACTAATCGTAGCACAGACGCACAGTGCACACCAGAGAAATAACACGTCAATTTATTTACAAAGATAATATTATTCTTATAATCTCCTATAAACCAATAACCATTTAAATAGGTACCTCGGTCTCTAAGATGTACATGTAATTGTATTATTTTTAAACTAAAATATTGAAAAAATATTTTACTCTTAAATTGTTTTATTTAAATTATTTGAGTTATTTGAGTTCTATTGACATAAACTACCTATCATTTTAATAGTCTTGAATAAGATTTAAATAACAATAATTTATAAAAAATTATAAGGATTCTGTCTTCAAAAATGTGTTTCAGGAAAATACGATAATATATGTGTTTACCGAACTCTGGCGTGTTTAAGTATAAATGGTACAACACAAATAAATAAGTACAAGTCATGCGAGTTTAAAACAATCAATATAGCATTGCCTAATACATAGGTATACTATAATAATATGCGGAATGCAAATTATAATCTTTCAATAATTAAAAACGTTGTCGGTACCTACTATATTAGTACTTATGGAAAAAATATGCATAATATAGTTATCTAAATCACTTAAATGCACATTGTACAGCTATGATTATAATAAACGCTCGTGTATACGCCTATTCCGGTTATCCGTATGTATACAACAATGTGCGCCTACTTATTATAGCACTTTACCATACCTACTGTAAAACTGTGTATATTGTAAGTGTATTACTTATAATTAGGGAACGGATTTATTTAACGCTCTACACACATAAAATACAAAACTATGTTTCTAAAATCATTTAAAATAAGTTAAAAAAGGTAATAAATATGAATTTATATTGAAATATTATCCTCTAAATTTATGGAACTATGTAATATTCATATACAACTGTTGAAAAAATGGAAGCAACATATTGTTATATTAAAATGGTTCAATATTAGTTTAGATCTTTGCGAATGTAGTTTTTGAATATCGAGTTTCTGCTGTTTCAGCTAGGGACAAGGTATCGGTACAAGTGTCAGGTACATTAGAATTTACAGTAATATTATTTTGTCTTTTAAATTTTAATAATTAGTCATATAATACATTAACGTGACTTTATAGACTTATAACAGTCGATAGACGAAGACGTAGTTGTATAATTGCCACAACAACACTATTACCTATATAATACACACAAACGTAGGTACATATTATAAACGTGTGTGTGGTGTGTACATAGTTATCGTGCAATTTATAACGGGGAAACGACGTGTTCATAATATTATACGTACCTACCTATATATGCGTTCCGGTCAAAGGATGAACGACGATATAGTAGCTGTGAGCGTGTATTTTATATGGACGCCTCTTCCCTCCACGTCTCATACAAGGTATAGGAGGTACGTTACATGATTATTATTATTGTTATTAACACACACTGTTCGTCTTGCGATCGTTTTCGTTTTAATTACCCGTCTTGAGATCACGGTCGCCAAAACCAGTAAACCGGATGACCCGAAAACGGCGTGGTCAAACTATACGGTATATGTAGGTATGACGTATTATATTATTATTATTGTAGGTACTCGTCGCTCATGTGTATTATGTTAGCGCTGTGCACGCCGACCGTGCCGACGTATATTGTGAAGAAGAATTAGGAACGGGTGCATTGTAATTTTTTTGTTTTTCGTTCTACGAGACTATAAAATTGTACACACATTGCAATCGACTTGTAAATTCTACAGATTTTTAATTATTTTAAAGTTTACAAACCACATCGTAACCTACACCAGGTAGCAATATGTGGCAGCACGTACAAGAACTTCAGTAGGCTAGCCTAACCTGACAGTAGGTACCTGTCATAATAATATTTGATAGTAAAAACTGCAGGTTTCTTTTACCGTCATTATATTAGGTATTATAGATGATACATAATAATTCATATGTATTATCATAATTTGTACTAATAAGACAGTGAGATATTTGAATAACACAAGTCAATAAGAAAAACAAATTTAAAAATATAATAAAATACACTTCTGAATTTCAGGAACCTTTCGCCTCTCATCACACATACACGAAAATACTGGTTGCGTCATTGTCACTGATTTAAATAATATAGTGACAATGAAACAAATATAATATAATATATAATAATACTCATTAGGTATTGAAAATAATCTTGTGAGTGGGTGTTTCGCTATAGTTCTATACAGTAGATACTAGATATACACTAGGTATTATATTATTAATATTTTCGGTGACCCGGAGCTAATAATATTAGCCATTATAATATAGTCTATAGCTATTATTCAGGTAATACAATTGATACCTAACTATTTCCACTATTGCCTATAATATATACCTATTTAAGTTATACTGCACTCGCTTAAAAGCACATAATAATATAATATACATTGTAAGCTTGTAACCATATGTAAACAGTATACGATGTTCAATAACAATGAACTGGTAGTGTTTACTTGATCACTGTTTTTATAAAACCCATATTTAAGACCCGATCAACTTTGACTGAAATATCTTATTACCTTTATTAAAATATATTGTACATAGTTTTGGTGTTATTTTCTATTGAAATATTAATATACTATAAAAGTCGAGGTAAGACTTAAGTGCAAAGCTGGACTATGATGTTGTGAGTACTGTTGTCACTTGTGGCCAAAAAAATCAGAATCTTTTGTACATTTTAGCTGACCAAAATTATTTATTCCTCTCAGTCACTGATGGAGACTGCAGTTATCACATAAAAGTTAATGGGGGTATTTAGATCTTTATAATCTCCTGATAAAACTATATAGGGCTTTGATTAAATAAATAATTACATTTTTTAAACAGAGTCATTAAATATTTTTCCATGTTAAAAACGGAGAGATTTTCGATTTGTTTTTTAACTGAAATATTAGGGATTATAAAAATGGCATTTTATATTTTTTATATCATTCTAAGTGGCATCAAAAACGTGCCAGCAAGTACGAATGAGCACTTTAAATAAACCAGTCATTTATACAGGTGATACAATTTTTTGATTAGACTCGCATACTACATTGTAATGTTAATTTAGTTGTCACACACTGACAAGTCACCAAAATACCATCATATCAATATTAGCCCATATATATTTTTCCTAACATGGTCTAGTGCAGTTCTCTTAATGCGCTAAACCGATAAATTAGTGTAGCTTGGTACTGAAAAAATCGTGTTTTGACACGTAATTTTTGGACACTTGCTATATCGTTGCATACATTTTTTTTTATAGATTTCCTTATATACAGACAATAGCCATATGACAATTCAAATATAAAAACATTAATAGGTTATTAAAATGACCTATTTTGTTAACATTTATTTCTGACGATACGCCTTCCCTCTCAAACATTAATAACATAATATATCCAATATTAAACACGCAACTCCCATACATAATTTAATAATACATAGTTGTCTACGAAATTTTTTTTTGAGATCCCCTGTATACACTAAAGCTAATGTTAACTATTAAAAACTGTATTATCAAATGAGTGCGATATTAATTTGTTATTTACACCGTGGTCCGTGATGTGTAATGTGTATAATGTATATTATAATATATACATTCATAGTGAGTAATGCGATATTTAATTTATTAATATAATATATATACTGACGGGAAGTACAAAATTAATTATACTTCTTCCTGCAACGGTACAATTTTATCTTATACCTATTATTGTAATTGTTGTTAAAATTTAATAATATTCACATTAATAAGTGGGTCAATCGTGGCAGTGCAGTAAACGTTATTGTGTACTACATGCGTGTGTACAGGCGGAAATATAATATAATATAATACCTACAGTATATATGTGGCATTTTAAAGGCCAGAACTGTAAATAATAAATCCAGACACAAATACACAATTGCATGGACAAATTGGGCAACGGTAAACGAGGATGACTCCCATACCGCGATGCCACTGTCCAATGTGTGCATACATTTATATACCTAATATATTATCCGGCAATAGCTGGACAACTGCACGAGCGTACAGACTTACAATACATGCCAAGCAAATAAATAATAAAAATATGATAGGTAGAGGTTCTCCTCGTGAATATAATATAATATTATAGCTTTACTCGGTCAACGGGGGTTCGGTCCATCCTGCACTTCGCCTGTCGGTCTGCGGTCAGCTACCCATAATAATAATATTATATCGTTCACCGTTCTGCATCACCAGTTGACATAAGGATGAGTACATATTCTACATAATATCTTTGTGATCTGACAAAGAATATTAATTAGTGTAAGACTTATAAGTTTTAACTGTCGTTCAATGTATGCACACATCTGCTGTTAAATAAAACTCAACGTCTGTTACCTTTTTTAGGGGCGATAGGGGACAAATGCACATGGAGAAACACGTTCTTTTGCAAGTGAAAAAGTTAAAATAATATTTTCAAATATCGTTTATCATTATTATTATTATTATTATTAGTTAGAGAGTATATTATATTTTATAAAAATGTATCGTATGCATTTTTGATTTCCATAGTTCTATACATGTTGTAAACCATTACAGGTAATAAATAAATAGATATTTTGTAACAGTAACTTTAGTCTTTACTGTTGCTTCAATGTCTTGGAATTATATAACATATTATGATCCAGGTTGGACAATTTCCCAAAAATAAAATATCAAAATTCTAGATATTGTCAAAAAACGTTCAATGATCTATTTAAAACTGTCATCACTCGTATACTATACGTATTTTTAATTTTTTCACTCCCTTGGGCCTAGAGCTTTGAACTCTTAAGTCAGCGAAAGCAGTAGACAACATATTGTTTTCTATTTGTGTTTTATTCACAAATAAGGATTTTTTCATTTCGTATTAACTGTTGGTTTTTAATAGATAGTGTATAGTATATATAATATAACTCTACGTCTTATAGATCAAAGTTATCATCGGGGTATAAAAAAATCGATGGTACCTATTATTATTTCTATTATTAGAAGGTAAATAGCTTATAATTATTTTTTTAATAAATAATATTATTATTTTTATTGCAATTGATCAAGAGTTTTATTGTTTTGTTAATAATAAAGTAAAATGGCGCAGTCAGATTCGTCTTCGTCTCAAAATTGATAGTTAATGACCCACTCTCACCTGCATTTGTCCGATGTTATGGTTCAATCAACATCACTTACAGACCATAATACAATATTCTGTTGATCACCACTGACCACCTTATATTATGTCTTACGGACTAGCCAATGGCGTAATTACTTCAATACAATATGATATTTCCGGGGTCTCAAAACGATGTTAGTGTTCCCTCTTTTACGAGAGAAAAAAATACCAACAAAGTCAACTACTCGGAGTGTGTTCTTATAACTTTTAACACGTTTTATATACATGACCGTTTCATAAGAATTACTCTCGGATGTGATTCGGTGGAGATGTGCAAGAATAACATATTTTGTGGTGTTGATTTTGGTCTTAATCATATAATATTATGTGCGATAAATCTAGCTGTTCTATAAACATTATTAATTTATTGAAAGTAATGACTTGTCGGCTTTTGACAAAGAAGATAGTTAGAAATAGTATTATAGTATAAGTCCACATGAACAATGAAGGTTATGCGATAACAATTAATATGATGGAAACTAGAAACAAAAAAGTTTTATAATAATGAAAAAATTAAAAAAATTAAATTGTTAACTCGGTATGAAAATCAATTATGTTGTAAAATACTGTAATATTTTGAAAATGTAACCGATTACGTAGGTAGGTACTATTTGCCTTCCGCAGTTATTAACTACCTATAGGTTTATGGTTGCATCTCAAGGCCCAACAGTTTTAGTCAAATATAATTGGCACTATGGACAATCCGACTGTGTACATCTGTAAGGTCCCATATATTAAGTTTTAAAGTTCACAATATATTATATTTTATAGTTCACAATGAGTGACTTTGCCATTCTGTGCTATAGGTACGTATGAATATAATTTGATATATAATTTGTTTTATACATTTACAGAATTTTAAGTTCACCGATGACTAATAGGTATTCATAGGCAAAAATCCATTACAATTTCAGAGGGGACTAATTTTTTTACATCAATATGAGCGGGGGTTGTCCTTCGATCACACACAACTAAAAAACTGAATATTTTTGGGGGGTTGGGGCTAAGCTTCCTTAAGCCTCCCTGCTTTCTGTCAATCTTATTTATGACTATTCAAATACTATTAAGTTTATCAATATTTATATTCTGCCAATGTTAATTTAACCACGTGTATATTAAACTTATATTTTTAAATTCAATTAATTACAAATTGTGCATAGGTACTTATGTTAAACAAAGCCCAGCCCGTTAAAATATTAATAACATAATAAAATATACAATAATAATTAGACGAATGATTTTTATCATTTATAGTTCTTCCCCGGATCGTCTTAATTTATCGAATGAATGACAGATATCGGAACGATAAAAGCACTCACACACATACACACTCACACACATTCACTCACACACACATGTGATATGCGTGAATATAAAAACATACTGTGTATGTCTTATGACATGGACAGGTATAGCTGGGCGAGTCAATGACCTAAAACTCCGTGGAATGACGAAGTCATAACGGTACTCGCTTGCCCAGTGTGCTCACGAGAAATGAAACATTCTAATGCCCTACCGTTTTTTTTTTATTATTATTATTCTTTAACACTAATGATTTATCCACGCATTTCATTAAAACGTTTATAGATATAGACTCAATGCTCATATAAATTTACTATTATGCAATATATAACACTTCCTCCGACACATCCGACCGGATATATTTTTTATTTTTTTATTATAATGCGGCAACGAATGATTACGAATATGATAATAGTTTAATACTTTATATTATGTATACCATGTAGCATTATTGATTTGTGCTGCATAAAGATGATATATTTGAAAACAATTTAATTGTTCAGCCATTTTTACTAGGACATTTTCGAAATTTAATAATTTAAAAATGAAACCATGTCATTTTTTGTCACAGAGAATTTATGAGCATTTCCTGAATTGAAAAATATACCCATTATAGAATGTAATACACTGAATACTCTGTATGCTGTATGTATGATATTATATTATCATGTCTTTTGATATTTTAGAAAAATGTATAGTTATCCGACAGTCGAAAATTTCCCATATTACCATCAATAAATTGTGTGTAAAACGAACGTAATACCTGGTGTACCAGGGAGTGATTATAAAATGTAGTGAATACTGATTGTTTCAGTTGAACTACAATTGTATTAAAATTTATTTGAAAGATTTGATTAATTTTTAATGACATTTCGTATCGTGATGTAACGCCTGTTAAACGAATTTCGTTGCAAAGCGTGTTATATAGGTACCATTATATAGGTATATCGAGCTGAAAGGAAAATTAATTTGATCTGTTATTCAACACTCAAAATATATAAACCACGGTGTGTTTATATACCACGGAATGCGTGTAATCTAGTATAATCTCAATAATAGACTAGAGTCGGTTACCGAATATATTTTCTTCAAAGACTCATAAACGAGAACTATGTCACTGTCTTTGCAGATTGCGTGGGTCGTGTACAACGAACAATCTTTTTCTTTTTTTTTCTTTGTCAAAGCAATAAAAACAAGAAGTGAATAGGTACCTACATATAATATCATAGTACCCATGTATACAGTTTGTCATAGCCAATTTGTGTCGTTATTATATATCTAATTGATAACATTGAAAAATAAACCTCTCTCGTATTGTATTATATTATATGAAACATGATGGCTTGAAAAAAAATGGTCGGATTAAAGAAATCATACTATTAATACGTACAAAAACATAAGGAGTACTATATACCTATTGGTTATGATTTCACTTTTTTTAGTCAACACACGCTAACCTAAACCTACATAATGATGTTAGGTCTAGATTTTATTTTTAAATGTCTACCAGTGCGATTAAGACCTTGTACAGATTGAGGAAAATATCTGGAAGATTATATATAATGTCATCCTCGAACGAAGGTAAGAAATATCAATAATTAAAGTAAGTAAAATATGTTCGTCGAATAATAATGAGATACTTGAATAGTTGGATTGTTCTCGTCGGAATTGATTTAAGATTAAGGCCCAAGAATCATCTCTAATTGGAGCATTGAGTTAAAAATGTAACAATTAAAAAGAATAAAATAAAATATTAATATTACATAACAAATAGCTCTTATTAAGTTTGTCGCAAACTATATTGTAGGTGCTATGGTACCTATGTTTGTTTTACTGTATTTAAAAAAATTTAAATTCTTTACATTTTAACTTTAGAATGATTGGGAGGTCTTAATTTCATGAATTAGCTATTAATATTATATTAATTTAAAATGATTGAATAATATTCGTAATTTTATCCAAACCAATTTCCATAAAATTATATTATATGGGTACCGATCTTATATTGAGATTATACGAATACTTTAAGTAGTTTATTGGTTGAATCATTCAAAAGTGTAAACAATATTATACCCAAAAATAAAATTTCAAAATGTTTTTTCATTAAAGAAAAATACTTAAGATCTGTATAACAAAAATACAAATATCAAAATGTCAAAAACTCTAAAAAACTGTAATCGATAAGTTTAAATTATTTTAACTTTTTAACCAAATTATTCTCATTACCAAGTGTTTCTTGTTTTATTTTACAACTCGTATACCTTTTACATTATAAATAAATATAAACATACCTATATTATATTATATTATACATAGTACATACCCTATATAGTAGGTATACCGTGCACGTTTTTTCAGAACAGATGGATTATACAGCTTGCAGCCCCACGAGTTTATCTACCCAAAATTATCACTTAACAATTAATATTACTTTAATTAACGTTACACGGTAAATAAAATTAATGTATTCGAACAATTGTTGGTAATGCAAAACTATTGTACAAATACTACCAACCAATTAAATTCGTTACAATTACACATTTACACATAATTTGTACATAGATACAACTTTTTATCGTGTGAATAAAATCTAATGGGTATAGTAGGTATAATAACTAAGGAACAATATTAACTAGGTATACCTACTGATAAGGATCGTTCAATTAAATTTTAAACAATATTTTTCACAACTATAATTATTAAACATACAATATTATTATTATTTCAACGTAAATAGATTGCTACACGTAGGTGCATTGCGCATATAAAATACTACGCTCATAATAAACTCAAAACCTCTATCCAGTGTGTTGTAGTTTTATATATTTTCAGAATTTTGGACGGTAAATACGTGCGCAAATTAAAAATCTATGCAAAGCAAAATGTATGATGGTATACCTACGTGCTACTATGTATAAAGTGTAAATAGGTTTACGCGTGACCCAGTAGTAGTAAAAAATAATGATTTTCGTGTATCGATGAATTCGTGATGCCAAACACAATCATAGACAACAAATAACAATATTATTTTATGATGACGCACTACGATGATTACCTGTGCTTACGAGCTTTCATTATTTATGCAGAATGCGTATTTTCGTAACAATGAAAATTTGAATAATATTATATTTTAACCGAATGGCGCTACCATCGTTCCAATGACCATCATGAGACTCACGAAAACGTATCAGGCACCCGCGGAAGAAAATAAAAAATAAATTTACGTATTTCAAATTATTATAATACATTTATACATTCATGCACATAATATAAACGCTACATATTACGACCGATGACACTCCCCAACGGATTATTATCATAAAACCTGTATTTCTGTGTCAGTAACGGAATAGCTATAGGTATGTGTTTATAAATAACTGGTCATCTCCACAAGATATGTGTTAAAATTATGTAAAAACCTACGCGTGCGCAAAACTGCCCGAGGTCCGCAACACATGCTACGGTGTTGCCGTGTTGGTAAAATTGTGCACGTCGCATGTACCTTTATGTTTTTTGTCAATGTCAGTTATGTTGGTGTTGTTATGTAAAGCTTTAGGTCCTAAAAAAATCTTTCGTTCAACAAACTTCAAAGATGTGTCCATATTATGGCTATGCCCCCCCCCCCCCATGTTTCTTATAATAATTAATTTATTCAAATTAGGATTTCTGTAATGCTTAAGTATACCTAAGGTTATACAAACTTAGATATTTTAATTTTTATAGGAAACCTACAATTTTTTTTGGAAATTGTTAACAAGATGATTGTTTTAAATGTTGATGGTATAAAATTGAAGTTTGAGTTTTGAGTTCTCAGAAAATATATATTAATATCTCGAAAATTACTCGTTTGAATTTTGAAGTAGAAACATACATTTAAAAAAAAAATTATTTAATTGACAGTTTACAGGAGAAAAGAATGGTTCTCAATTGAAAGAAAATAAGTTGGCATCGCCACAAGGCATTCATCCTTAAATGCTATAAAATTATTAAGTTTTTTAAAATGCTTTAAGTACCTACCTACCTCTTTAAAACCATAACATTTGAATTTGAATAAATTCATAATAAAAGGAAAATATGGGAGTAGATTAATCTGTATAGTAACTATTATAATAATGTACGTAGCAGAGACAAATTCAAAATGTTAACACCCTGGTGTTAATATTTTTTTTTTACCTTCGTTCTATAATATAAGATGGAAATTAATTGTATGCATGTTTTATTGTTATGTATAATAATTAAATAGAAAAACCTAATTTGACTAGTAAAAGTTAAAACTAAGCAGTTAAGTATTTACTGAATTTGAATAAGCTTTAAACCACATAAGAAGTCAACACAATATAGGGATAAACACGTATAGAAGGTATAGAAATATAATTAATTATAAATAAATTATTTGTTCAATAAACAAGGAGTAGAAAAAAACGAACGATGATTTGAAAATAAACTCTGTTCATAATAATATTAATATTGAATACCTAATTCCAAACTTGAATAAGTCCATCACAAAAAATGACACCAGGCATAAATCGCCACCACTAGCCCCACTTTAATTATTAAATAATATCGCAGTATAGCTAAGTAGGTATTAATAAACAATTGGACAATGTCATTGGATTCGGTCTATCGGATAATTTTGCTCGTTTTTTAAGTGGCACATAATCGTAAAACCACCTCGGTTCACTCAGAATCTAAAATAGGGTTTGTTTGTATAGTTATATTATGTACGTGCGTTGTAAATACATTAATAATAATAATTCGATTGTATAAAAAACAAAATAAAAAAGGAAATCGATTTGGTGCATCCATTTAAATTCGATGCACCTATAATATTATACAGCCATATAATAGGTGTAAGTACAACATCTTCCGCCCGAAAACTGTGCGGTTTGGACAAATTAAACAGCAATTTAAACCTCTCGGATAATGGCGAATAGAACGAATTTCACCGTGCGGTCGCCGGAACGACCGAGTGCTGAATCTCAATCTCGCGATAGGTAGTAGTCTAGCTGGCATTATACGCGTAGCAATAAAATATATCAGTGTATTATACACAGGTATATATCATTATTACCCATATTGTATAAACATTGCACACAAATGGATAATAACATAATAATAGACATTATAATGTGTGGGTACACACCGAATCTTGGTCGGATAAAATACGCAGCAACATATATTATAATATTATATATATAGTCATCGAAACGCATTTTATATTATATGAGCGTTAGAGTGTTAGACACGACCAAAAAGACCGCCAAACTTGTAAAACGAGTGAAAACTAAACTATAATCATATATATCTATACCTATATAGTATATATTATTATATTATGTTTTTATTATGTACCTATACACATTTATTATTTATATGTAGGTACATAGTACAAAGACCCGGTTAACGCGTATAAACTATAATAATAATAATAATACTATAAAGGCAGTTATCGTCTTTCCGATTTCAAAGATGGGAGAATAAGTTATATAGGTTCTAGGTGGCGGCGGCGACACGTTAAAATGTGAGTAAGTACCTATACCTACAATGTCTACAGCTAACTGCAGACACTTTACGACTGCGTGCGAAGACTGCACGGCGGCACGATAATATTATTATTGAATGTGATTTATACGCTGTGCAAGGCACTCGCGCTATAAAATACAACGTAATGGTGCCATAAACGCAACTAAAACCAAATTATATGTTAGCAGCTATAATATTTATTATTCGATTCTGAGCGGAACGATGAATGATTATTGATTTTACAAAGATGACGTGTTTTTGATTTACTGTCTGTCACCGCCTTTAGGAAATATACGAAAGTTCCAATATTCAACTTTAATATCTTTTCTGAGATAGGAAAGTGAATCTAAAGTTGGTACTTTTGCTTTAGAGGTCAAAACTAAAAATTCGCAGAACTTGATTGGGAAAAACCGAAAGAAAATTAGCAAAAAACTGATATTGTTACGCAGTATCAGATTTTGACAAAATTGATTTCGTTATTTTCCTATAATTCACCAACAAATACCTAATTATAGATGGTTGAAATGTTCAGCAAATGTTTAGATTAGTTATTTCTATAAATGTAATAATTTAAAAAATATTTTGACACCTTTTGATCTATACATTTTTAGACTTTGAAATTTACTATTTTTTTTTCTATTTATGTAAAAAAAAAATATGGACGGTTATAAATATTGGAAATTAAATAAAGGTTCCTTTTCAATTATGAGGTGTTTATACTGGAATTTATAAAAAAAAAATACTGTAAAACTACAATACATTTTTATGGGCGTTTGAAGTTTGACTTATAAAAGAAATTTATCAAAATCCGGATATTTTGCAAATTATATTGTAAATTCATACAAATTTTAATAATCATACCTAATAGGTTTGAAAATTTGATACAAAGTAGATACCAAATAAGGTGTTCTTTGAGAAATTAAAAATATTTAATAGATATATACATAATGTATTATTATTACTGAAACACAAAAATCGACAAATCTGAAAATATATTGTCGCAGTTTTTTTTATAGATAATCGAAGTTCAAATATTGACGAAATTGTATATTCAAACAAAGAATAATGGATTTTAGTTATTTTGTTGTAAATTAAAAATATTTGCGAGGATTTTAATTTTTTACGTATAATATAATATGCACTATATTGTGCATAAAAAATATACATAGTTATATAGACTGAGTGCTGACAGACTGTCTCCGCTCAGAATCGTTTTTCTTATGCAATGATTTGTAATTGAATTCAAATTTAACACATCCTTTACAGTGATCTACTCAATGACGAGGCCACTCGATGCCTATACAACTGTAGGTACCTATAGCAGAGCGGTTACCTACTTGCCCACTTTTTTTCTTTACTTATCTATCTGTGTACTCTTTACTCTAAGTTTGTATATTTTTAAGTGGCTTAAAATAAATATAAATATAAATTTACAGTATTATTTATATGTGTTATATTTTAATCTACACATTTTAATTGTATTTCAATACACATGCTGTATCTTTCAATGTATATCCTGCATGTACATTGTCATTTTTACCGAATTTAAAACACCCCTTTCAATACCTATTACCTAAAGAATAGCCAAATTTGAGAAACAGTCTTACAGCACATAAAGGTAGATTGCTATGTTTTGATTGCTTGTTCGTCCATAGCCAATTTTTTACCAAATCGAAGATAACATATTTTGTCGTGACTCTTATTATCTAATAAATATTTACTTTTTTTTTTTGGGGGGGGGGGCTATGAAAGTATTTGTGATTACCCCCCCTCTTCCTCAGCCCTCAGAATCCTACTTAATTGCGCAAATATCTTTAATTATATACAGCAATAACTGCAACGGTATCGCGGTCGTGTTTTTCGCGCGTGGATACGAATAAATTATAAATCAAGTCGACGAGTAAAACTGGGAGATATTGATCGACGAGTGAATGGTTCAAATTATTATACTTGCGCAGACACGTATCAATTTTCCACAACATTATTATCACGCGGCCGTATAAATTATAACAACAATACGCACTTAAATTGCGCCCGCGGAATAGCGATGATGGACGGCGCGATATATAGGTCTGCCACGTGCCATAGAACCTGATATTATAATAATATATTATTTATGTTGCGGTAAAGGAGAGGACGGTGAGGAATCTATAGTAATAAAACAAGTTGTGCCTATTCGACGAAACGATTCGGATGTATTATTATTTTAAATTCTTATCATAGTATCCTATTGAAACAGGCTTCAGAGGCGTGCACAGCTCTTTCTTTTTGGAGGTGTTAAACAATAGTATTTTATTTTATTGATGACAATAAATAATTAAAAATAAAATGAATGTAGGTCCCTACTTGTTAGTTATTTAATTAATTTAGAAGTAATCAATAAGGTCTGAAAGTAAGGGGTGGCTAACTTTTATTCTAATAATTATTATCATCTTTGTATGATTTATTGGTACATTGGAATAACTTTATATTTAATAATACAAAAAATATTCATATTTACATATAACATTTGATTTAATAGAACAGATTGAACAGTCAAATAATTTAAATAAAATAATGTCTTCTTAAAATAAATCTCTTATTTAAAGAGATAGTATAGAAATATCTATAAGAAACTAATAAAAAGAAAATTACAAGAGTTAAAATATTGTAGATAACGTTGGTCTATACAATTTTAAACAATTTCTAAAAAGTCTTTGTAGTTGTGTACTTGTGTTGGTCCGTTTGTGATCGCTTTAATATATTATATTGAATATTTTTTTATTATATTTATTTCCAAGGCCTTCGTCCCAGTGCGTATGGTTTTCAAAATGTTACTTGTATTTTAATTGATCAAGTACCGATAAGTCCACAGTGTTATTACTGATATTTTTAGGAAGAGCTCGACTGCGTCCGTAATAATTGTACTATTAATGTTAATTCTTCATTTTATTTACCTTATTCGCTTCATGTATTCATATATTTTAGAAATATTAAAATAATTAAAATTTATTCATACATTTATATTCAATATTTTTATAAAAAATCAAAAAATCAGTCAACCAGAAAAAAATACATTAATTGAGGACAATATAAGAAAATTCGAAACATGGTTATTTACAAGATTTGATTTTGTGAGATGAAGATATTGTCGTTTAAGAATCAACCATAAACAAATTTATGATGTAATTGATTATGAAAATAAACGATAAAAACAAAATTATTGTATTTAAAAATGAAAATCACTGTGAAAAAATCGTCTCTTTGTGATACTCGCGAGTCGCGGCTTAGAAATACAGTTGATTTAAACTGTGGGGAACATGGACACGCAGTTTTTCTTTTTTGTTTATGAAACATAATACGAGTCATAGGTACCATTTTTATGAACGCATTTGGATCCCTCTTCTGGCCTCTTCCCCAACGGGTACCAATATGGTAGGTATACAATACTGCAGGCTGTAAAAGTGTTAACCACAAGGCACAGACGCTGAATCCCAACTAACAGGTGCACAAAACTATTTAAAGAAATATTAAAATCCACTTTCTTTCGTGGTAAACTGCAGAATTGGCGCAGAAAGTTAAACAGTATAAACTATAAAGTAACTGACAGGTAATTGAACGGGTAGTAATAGTTTTATATTGTCTGATAGTAGTTATAAACAAAATAAATCGGTTCTGCGTGTCGGCACAATGTGGGCGGTGATAACAGTTGTCAAGCTACGATATTGTACATCATTATACACCTCCACGCGCAAGCAGTTCCTTTATTGTTTCGCGGCACGCCACTTCGTCTCGTCACTACGGCCGACATATTATTATATTTTTTACTATAACACTTTTATAGCCTATAGGTATATAGTTGCGCCACTGCAGGTGCCTATGTTATACATTGTATACAATAGTACAACCAACAATAATAAAATAATTTATGCTAGAAAAACGAATTCGGTAAAATTAAGTCCCTCCACCGCTACCGGTCACCTACATACATTATGTGCTGTAATCAAACACAAATACCTAAATATAATATATTAATATCACACGCAGATATCATTTTATTATAATAATAATAATATACTGTTATAAATTGGCGCGCGCGGAGACCACCTGCGCCGCATTCCTGTCACGCCGTCAATTTGTCGCCGTACAACACAATTCGCGGAAATGAAACCGTCGTAATATAATATAATTTAATATTATAATAATCGATACAACTCGAGTTCCGCCAATTTATCGGTTTTCACTAGTCCAATCAGCCGGTAAAGTGTTCGTCGACAACACGTCTAAAACGGTCTAGCCGACGTTGCCGACGGAACGAACGTTATTATTATATATAGGTATGTACCTATATAACATACTGGTAGGTACTTGTTAACAGCAGGTATCGTTTTTTGGTAAATATAATTTATTGTATATTTTTATAGGCGGAAAATCGGTTATGTCAAATATTGTTATTTCGTATCTGGTGTATGTTATATGCGTTCGGTTCGTATACGTGTTTATTAAAATATGTGCGTGAGTATAATATAGCAATATTATAATATAATAATACAACGTAACATTACATGTATACAATATGTACGTATTATAGTAACGTATTTTCGGTAGACTTATGTGCGATTTATATTTTAAAAAAAATAAAAAAAAAAAAACAGCTATCCTGACTAAGTTATTATATCGTAGTAATGATAGTAATAAATTATAGGTGTAGGCTTTGGATATTATAATAATATGTATATTTCAGCTTTATCAGTTATTATAGCTAATCGATAGTTGCAATGCGTATTATATTTGCTCACGAAAAAAACATAATAATATACTTTGAAATAAATACCGAGTACTATACTCAGGTACCGATAAGACGTTGTTTTTTATATTTGGGTATTTCAAACTATTATAAGCATATTATATACACCGAACTTTCCTAAACAGATTTTCCGACATATGAGTATATGACTGAAACGAACAACGGAAACGACAAATTATATTATTTATTACAAATAAGTTTAATAAATATTATTGTCATGAAACAAACACATTATTAATAAATATTAATAATTATTGTAACTATGGTGAAAAAAAAAAATTATGATTTAATGTTGTCTTTTATATTTTGTCGACACTCGACATAGAATTTATTGTAATTATATAATATAGGTAATATTATAATGACTCTTTAGTGGTTTTAAAAATGTTACATATTATTAACCCTTTAAAGTTACAAATGAAGTAACAACAAGCTTCTCCTACCGAAATAAAAGAGTTACATAAAAGTAATAAGGAAGACGGAGAGACGCTTTATACAACCGTAATGCTGCAGCGCCGTATTATTATACTATTATTGCGCATATATACCTACGTTTAGGTATACTATGGTAATGTCTCGTAACGATAAACGCAAAGTTAAATAGCGTTTAAATTTCTCCCAACGTTAAGCTATACAATTTAATTTTTATTTGAACTCGGTTCTTACCTAACAAATATGTAGGTATTCATTTCTTGCCTCAAAAGTTAAAACATAATATTAATATATCATTTCGATTCGATAGGCGTATGCGAAACTGTAACACACGATTTCCTGTGGTCTAAGGTAGGTACATAATACATGAACATTATAATATAGGTACTGTATGGTATTATGGTCTACGACGATCTGTGGTTCGGCAAAATATAGAGTAATATATTGTATCCGCATAAAGACACACTACACAATAACTCAACCATACCAGGTTTGATATAAATTATAATAGGAGGTATTTTAGTGGCGTTTTATTTTGTATTATTATTTTTATTTGCAGCTATTTTTCAAGTATGTTATAATCTAAATTTATTTTCTCGTGTAGAAAAAAAACACGATCTTGTGGAAATTTCTTTTAACACCACCAATTATTGCTATACCTGCCTATAAGCACGCATGCTATCAATGTCGTACCCACCCAAGAGTTTTTTTATGGGGGGTTTGTCTAAGGCAAGTTTCCCTGGCACCACAATGTTTAAAAATCCACATTTGTCTGTTCAAACTCTCGATACCTAGTTACTTTATTATTTAGAGGGTCTCTACATATACATATAGGTACTTATATACTTTATTTTATAACTTACAAATATATTTTATGTACACGAGAAGATAGTAAACGTGGAGGGGGGGTACTGGGAAAGTACTGTGGAATAAATTCCAACTTGTCTAGTATAGGTACCTAATATTTGAATATATTATTAAAATAGTGTTTATCGAGTGCTCACTCGAATAATAATTGTTAAAAGCATTTACTACAACTTACACTGATGTCTGATAAATAGCAATATCCTAGGATACATAGATGCGAAAAAATTTTTAACTTTGAAATTTCAAAGGAGGTATAAGCCCTCCACGACCTCTCAATACTCCAAGTGCTGCTACTATACTATTACTATTAAATTCATTTGACTATAAATTATCATATGATGCTTGTACTACACCCATGGATTTTATGTATTATTTAGACCTTTCTACATATATATATTATAATTATTTGATTTTCTTTAAATTGAATTTGTTTTATACTTACAGGTTTTTGATATGTTTCTTGTGCATTTTGATCAGTGGATGGTTAAATGAGTTAGTGAATAAGTTTCTGAAATGAAAAAAACACTTGTTAGATATTTGAGTGATAAACTAGGTAATATACAATATATGTATAGTGATTGCTGTACAGGACACGTCGATCTATAACACAATAAATTATTATTTAAGCGACGCTCGACGTGTGGTATGTTCGCTGCAATACTGACGCATATATTTGAGAAAGGTATAGTATATAAGTTAAATCATTACTTTAAAATAAAATAAAATAAGATATTTTAACCATATAATTTAAACATCAAAATAATTAAGCACACAGTGGTAAGCTCGCTAGATTTTCGACTGGTGCTAACCATCTTATAAATAACGCTATGTGCTTTATCTGTATGGTGCTTTATATGGGTCTTAACGTTAACAATGACGTATTTTGCCGTGATATTCAGTTTTTATATGACTTCCAGTTCCTGCCAAATAGCATAATTATGCGAATAGGCAGGGCCGTGCCTAGGGGGGTGCAAGAGGTGCGCGTGCACCGGGCGCCATTGACCACCGGGGCGCCAAATGCATTTTTATAATCTAAGTAATATTACTAAAATACTCAATATTAATTCATATTTTTTTTCTCGTCGAACACCACTCTCTCGACATAATTAGCATTGCCTTGATTGCCTACCGGTTGACAAATATAGTGTTTTTATATTTTTTAGCATTAGTATTTATTTTTTCCCCGAAATGACGACATCGCTGATCGTCGTCGTCGATAACAACTATATATTATTATTATTGTTACTTGATAAAATTAATTTAATAACATAGACTGCGACATATAACAACGACTGGAAGGAGTTGTACGATTTTATTTTGAACCCATGATATTATCTAGTGTTCAGAGTGTTTTCAGACGTACAGTGTTCACGTCATAGTGCATATTTTTCATTAGGAATCAATTATTCATTAAAGCCTCAAAGGTAAGTTACTTTTCGTTTAATTGAGCAAATAAAAATTTGTAAATAAATGACACCAGTTTAGTATGATACTCAATAGGTGTCCATGATATTGAATTATTTGATATAATTTTACTTATGACTAAAACCAATTTTGCTTTTTAACTGTTATAATTTTTACAATGAATTTACAATGAAATCACTCAAAACAACAAATGTTCTAGATACTCATATTCATGTACAGTTATAATTGTATAACATATTTATTCAGATAATAATAATAATCCGATATCTAATAACATGCTGTTTTAGTTATAAAACCTATTTTAATAACATGTTTATACTATTTCATACTTATAAATTATAACTATTATATTATATATACAGATTTCTGATTTGGGGAATTTCTGAGTTCAAATAAAATGTATAATAATTATTGATACTATTGCATTTGTCAATATTATTCACAAAATATATTCAAAAAAGGCTCTCTCCCTGTTTACATATCATCTTAAGATGTGTTTGTACAATGTGCATGTCGACAAAAATGTTTAATGTGAAAAATCTGACGATTATTCTACCTAATGTTTTTACAAGTATAAAAATATTTGGTAGAGGGGGTGGGGGCGCTAGAAATGATTCTTCGCACCGGGCGTTGATTATGCTAGGCACGGCACTGCGAATAGGTAAGACAACTTGGTCTCACACGTACACGATGCATACCTACATTACATATATCAAAAATTATTATACTAAATGTATAATTGATTAACTATAGTATATTACAATCATAAAATAACTATTCTGGGATTTGACTTTTGGGTTTACTACAAATATCTACATCTTATACTCGTGTTTCATGTAAATTGTTATTTAGAATTTATTATATTTTATTGTTTCTAACTTAACAGTATCTAACCTTACCTAAACTAACTAACCTAACTTAAACCATTATAGGTCAATGCAGTAAATCATAAATATGTCTCGATATAATATTTGAATTTGCTAAAAACTTAAAGTGCTTCCTTGGTTTTTGTTTTGTTAATATAACATTTTTGAATTTATTGTTAGTTTAAAAATTATGTATTTTCCATGATAATTTTAAATTTATCAGTTTCATGGTACTTGAAAGTTCTAGAAGAATAACATATTTTATAGTTTAATTGAGAATGTTTGGTGTTTATACAAATCTAAATAATTGATAGAACTATTAACTTTGTTCTGCGGATATGGTCTGTGGGCTATGAAAGGTTATCTATTTAATTTGAAATAATAATATAATTATCTATAACAAACTTTCAACGAGTATTATAGATATGTTTACTTTACTTGTTTAATATTTATTCAGTGTGCTCCGTATAGCTACGTAAATATTATGTATGTAATAATATAAACAGTTACTGATGGGACATAAAGTTTCTAATTTTTAAAAGTTTCAAAACGTAACATGAAATAAAATTAGGTACATCCATTTGCAATAACGTTATAATTCTATTGATTAGTATTTAGCAGGTACCTAAGTTTTTTTACAGCAAATTACAACGAAATATTAAATCAGAAGTATAACCACAGTAAATAGAAACTTACATTCTTATCCTGTAATTCTATGATATATGTACCTATATAGGTATTATAGTATAAGTATACCTATATCGAAAGCCGTACAAGGCAGGTAAGCTACAACTAATACTATACAAAACACCAGTTGCTTATGTTTTATGTACCTATACTTATAAGCTATTATATACGTCATTCGTGTAGATAAACTCGCAGCAATTGTTTTATCCGAGATCTCATGGAAAACATTTAATTAATTTGTTATTTCTTTTTACAATCAAACAGGATTGAAAAATAAAATAAAAAATTACTCGTGGCTCGATTTTTATATTGTATTCTATATATATTATATTATATACACAAATATAAAATGTTTTCTACATACTAATATTTTTGCGTTCTATCTCAGGGTATTATTTAGCCATGAACTTGTTATTAATTAATAGGATAATTAGATAACATCGTGTACAATTATTAGTGAACAACACTACTTACCAATAGAGATAAGCCCATTTAAATTGACTTTATAAAAACGAAATTAAAACCTCGCTTAATAAATATTTATATTTGGTACATATTATTATTATACACATTGTAGCGGTTAAACTATAGTTAAACTTAAATTCCTTAATGTTTAAATTCTTTGATGAGAAATTAAATATTTATTTAACATTAATAATTAGGTATACACACAATACATACCGATTGGTGCAGGTATAGTTACTTTAATTTTATACAGAAATCGCATTACGTAGTTTTTCAGTTTTTTTTTGGAAAATAGTATGCTTAATTTTTTTTTTCTAGACAAAGAAAATACCTACAAAATTCTATCGAGTAACGTTACTTATATTATAATGATTTTTTTCCAATCTACAACAATACAATACTCTACTCGGAGTGCCGTAAGGAAAAAAAATCAATACTAATTACTATAATACTGTTAGATAATATTAGACTGTATTTGGTCGTGCACGAAACAACCAAAATATACGAATCATTTGGTTGATTATCATTTATTTTTTGTTTTTTTTTCGTCTCGGAGTAGGTACCTACCTACCACCTAGTATATAATATTATACAGACGTAATATATCACGCCTGAAGTCCTATACCTATAATACTCCTATCACGTATTGCCAGTTGCCACACGAAAGGAAAAACTATATAATTTTGGTAGATTGAGAATCTGCATAACGCATTGGATAATATATGATATTAAGACAGTATATTATACTATTATTATCGCGAATATAGGTTTATGGACTTAGGACTTAGGAACTCTTTAGTCGCGTCGTATATTGTACCTATATATATATATATATATGTATTCGAGATGCATAATGATCTTGTTAACACCGAAATATGTGTTGTTGCGCACGAGCGAAATCGCCCTTCATAGATTTTACATATACGAATTCATACACATTTATATCTGTATGATGTGTACGTGTGTATATTATGATTGGCCAAGGCCTCACATAGAACCGACTTGAATCTCCTTCGAAAGCGTAAATTTTATATTTGTATAAGAATATTTTTTTTGCCGGGTATAAAAGTTAATTTATTATTGACTGTGGAGCGCCACCCGTAAATTTAGTAAACACATAGGCTTACTTAGAATTTTAATTTTACATACATTTTTATATATATTTTGGTATGTTTAGAATGAATAATATTTCCCCAAAACGGCCAAAACATATGCATGTCAGTATCAAGTCAATATTTAAAATGTTCAATTTTTTTTTTATTTTATTTATAAATTACAAATTGTAAAAAAAAAATATATGGCATTTTTGTGATAAAATGCATTTTGTAAAGGCATTTTTGGCTATTTTTTAGAGCATATTTGTATGGTTTTGAATGCATTTAAATCCGGGCCCTATTTATAATCAAAAACTCACAGCACGAGAACATTTTTAAAAGTTGGTTTATTATATCGCATGACGCATACTGATAGTTAATAAATAATAACCAATTAAGGACCTAATTGATAAGTGATAAATTAACTGATAGTATTACATATATAATATCATTTAATATTTATAAATAATTTATAACCATTAACATACCTAATGATTCGTAAACCTTGTTTGATAAGTCATTCATTATCGTTATTTTTAATATATTATCTTCTTGTTTCATATAATGTGTTACTACAATTTAAATTTGGTGTCAATAAAAAATCTATTATTATTATTATTTTTTTTTCTGTATTTAATCAATAATACTTTATAATCCTCTACAACTTAATACGTTTAAATGAAAATAAAATATTTTTTATAATTTCGTCGAATTACTTCAAAAGAGTAAAATTTTCAATTTTGAAGTATTTCAACTGTCAAATTGAAAGTTAAATATTTCATTCAGAAACCGTATTCAGAACCTTAAATGTATATAGGTGCGTCCAACATCAGTGGCGTTATAAATATAGGCCAGTTACGGCTGTAGGATTTGATTTGGAGGAAGGCATATACACATCACACCTTCTTTTTTTTATATATATTTGATGGAAAGTACCCGTTATACCTAACGAAATATATTTAAATGCTTCAAAATCAGCTCCGTATAATATAAGTTAACCTACAATCGTATTAATTACTTTATTGTGACAATTATTCTAAAAATATATGCAGGTACATAAAAAAATATTTACTTAAGAGCACCCATCAGATTAAATTTTATTTTTAATTTAACTTAGGTACAACTGTTTTAATTTTAAAAACAATTCGTGTACGGATTATACAAAGTAGTACAAAAGTCAAAAAGTCAAAAATAAAATAATAATTTGTATAATATACTCCTATTTAATTTTTTTAATTTATTATATAAAACCTATGAAGGTTTGGATTGTAATCATTGAAAACATTATTATATAATATAATATATATTTTTTTAAATTAATTATCTAAAGTTATCATATATTATGTATATAGTAGGTATGTAATATACTTATTGAATTAAAATTTAGAGTTTAGAGTTTAGCACAGAAAATATTAATGAAATAGGTTAAATATGTTAAAATAATACGTACAATACAATGCATTACAATGCAATATAAGTGTTCACTGTCAATCGTCTGCTCACATAAAATCGCCGTGGTAAAATGACACACAGCTATAAGCATTGAAACAATATTACTCTGAATACGACAGTCATCAAAGATCAAACATATTAACGCTAAGAAATCAACCAATTTAGAATATTATGAATAGAGAGACCCTATTTGAAAACCACGTACGATGACAAATACTACGCGAAAATATAAGATAACAACTTTATCTATAGCTAGGTCATTGCCATGATCAATTATTTTAATCATATTATGACGTATAATATAAATACATATACATATTATAGGTACAGGCTACTAAAGGCTATATTTTTCAATACTTAGATGTTTTAAACACTATTTAAGAAATGATTTAATGTTTTTTTTTCTAATGGTAACCTAGATTGTTTACTTGAAATTGTTAAACATTCAATTTTGGTGTTTCTAAATTGGCATATATTATTATCAACTTGGTTTCTGAGTCATTAAACTTTATATACGTACTTGGGATATTATAGTTATAGTATATCATAATAGGCGTATAAGATGACGTATATAAGTCAATAACGATTTGATAATTATAGTAATAATTCATTTATACTAATCGATAACATTGAGATTGTTCTGAGTATAATAATTGCTGGACTAAGAAGTACGTCATGTATTTTATATAATTAAATGTTATGTATAACCATTATTAAGGACTATCATTATCTTTACTCGTTCATAATTCGATGAATATGCATCAACATTTAATAAAATCATTGGCTTAACAATTATTTGGTATCATAGTAAAATTATATGCATTCGTGCACTTATCATTTTACATTAGGTAATAGCTAGTAAAATAAATAAATATATATTATACAGTAATAATAAATAGGAAATTTAAATATCTCGGAAATAATCGTATTTTCTATGTATTGCACAGTGTGGGCACATAAGTACAGGATGTAGGACAATTGGTCCACCAAAAAACGCGGTATGCGGACAATTGGCACCCGTCATAATTTTATTCACGGACAATAAAATTGGTCCCCTGCTTTAAAGTTAAATACAAAATATGTTTTTTGCATAAAACTTTCTTATATAATATAATTCAAGTAATAATAATAAATATTCAATGTTAATATAATATTAACTATTCCCGTGACACTGAACAAAGTAAAAACAATTAATAAATTAAATAATTAAATAAAAAATAATTTTTTAGCATAAAACGTTTTTTAAAACTTATTTTCAATAATATAATACTTTAAGCATAAAACGTTCTTATATAATATAATTCAAATAATAATGAAAATAAAAATATTGTTATTTAATGTTTAATTTAATATTAACCATACCCGTGCTGGGGGCCAATTGTACGTGCATAAAAATATGACAGGGACCGGTTGTCCGCATATAGCATTTTTGTTCAAGAACAATTGTCCGTATACCATAAGTACATTGGTGTAGTAATTCGAAATGTGAAGATTTTGAGTTTTACATATTTTCTTATAGAAGAACAGTATTATTTATAAATTATAATGCGTACTGAAAAAATTGAATGCATTAAACTGCAGTATAATATAGACTATAGTATTATTTTATTATGATATTAAGATATTCAAAATTCGATTTCCTCAAAATCTTCAATATTATGATATTTTGCTTCAACATTATAATTGGCTTCTGGCTTATTCTAAGGTCTTGTCTTGACAGGCCATATATGTGGCCCGCAGGATAAATATTGGGCATATCAATATTCTACAGTAAAAAAAGCGATTCTCATTTCAAAAATAATAATTGTATTCGTGATTGTACTTAAGTAATAGAAATGACAAAATTATTTAAAAAAACGTTTAGACTTTAAAATACATATAAAATTAAAAAAATAAGAATTTGAATAAAATAATTATTAAAGGATAAAAGGGAGGTGAACAGAGCATGCTTGGTGAATCAAGCATGTACACATTATTAAAGCGTAACTATATATTATTATAATACCTACCAAATAGGTACTATAGATGGTAATAAATGGTACGAACTGTTATTATTAGTAGGGCTCAAACTTAAATACTCTAAAAAGTAGGTAGGTATATAATATTATTATGCACGCTGTTATAGGTACACATTTAAAAACGTAAAAAATATGCACTTTTTGTTTTTATTTTTATCTCAAAATATTTTTTTAAATGGAGAATTTTAGAATGTTAATTTTGAATGTAGCTATATTTTAAATTATATTGAATTTTTAAGTGATTTTCTACACTCTTCAAATCAATCACATTTTTTTATTTTGTCAATTATATTTAATTTTTTCGATTTCGGAAATCGGTGAAATCTACACAAGTTTGTTTAAACTTTTAAAAGAAGCATTGCGTGGTTCAAACTATACACACAAAGAAAATGTACAATAGGTACGTCATATGAGCATATTATATAAAATATAAATATTGCAGGTCATGAAACCACGATTCACGAAATGGCCACAAGATAAATATATTATTATATTATTACATATTGTAATACTACTTCACTTTGCGAATGATAAAAAAATGAATATTAACTTAAATAACCGGAGAGCCTCCTCCCCCATGTGACCGAGCTTGGATAAAAAATATAGTTAAAAATTGTTAAATTGTTCCGTTCAGTATCTAAGACTGGACTAAGAGCATGCAATATAATACTATGCAACAAACTTCAAACCCTATAAAATATTGTTAGGTAGGTACTATCCGCGATGATGACTTAATAATATGATTGTCATCGGGAGAGTACGCATTAATTGCGGTATAGTGGCGGTATAAGTAACTACCATAGGTTTAGTATTATACTCTCTGAAATAATGACTAATGAGTAGGTAATGACGTTAATGATTATTGTAATGTTATCAACTTAACCCACATGAACACACTGTAAAATAGTAATAATAAGTACCCGTGCGGTATTGCTAACCCGAGGCCTACATGACCGTTTGAGTGCACCTGCTACGTGTGAATCAACAGTTATACCTAATTGGCGTATGAAATAATAATACAATGTAGTATACCATGATACACATAATATTATACAGTCGGGATTTCTTTCCGAACGAGACTCATACATATAATACGACGTGTTTGTTGGTATACATATACCTACGACTATACGAGCAACGCTATAAAAATTGTATTTTTAAGTTGTAAATCGTCAATTATTTTTCTGCCGGGCATTATAACAGTGTAACGTTTAATGGGCAGGCTGTACAATTAAAACTTATACAAACCTCCTATAAGAATCGAGTTTATGTTTTTTTTTTTTAAAAAAAGAAGAACACGTAATTAAAAATAATATATGTTTTACGGAGCTTAATTGTTTTTGATATTAAACGAAAATAATATCTAACAGTAAACCAAAAAAATAATCGGAATTTTATTTATTAGCATTTTTTTTTTTTTAATTACCTAACTACTTTTACAAAAACATCAAAAACAATAATATAACGCAATTAAAAACAATCGAACTTTAACGCCGTAACGACTCTTATAACTGTTACTTCCCTACCTATACATTTAGGTATTATACATTATACTTCAATACCTGCCGGCTATAATATCCTAATCAAATCCAACTCCTTAAAAAAGCAAATTATTTTGAAATGTTTACGACGAGAATATAATACAACGACACCGATTCAATAAATCAACATGGGTGAATGAACGGAGGAGAAGCGTCGAATGTCAATGCTTAGGTAATGGAAATATTAGGCGTTGGTGTGCATTATAATAATAACGTGATGAACGCTATACTAATATGAACGAACTCATCGACCTTGGACAGTTGGGTGCCCTTCACCGTATTATATACGTATATACGTATATATAATATGTAACATCACACAGGTATATATAATGTTATACGATTTATACCGTTATATTATACTAAAGACTATATAATAATAATAATCGAACAGCGACGAAAACAAGATCGTAAATCATAACGAAATCGATACCTGCAGCCTCGAACTCTAAAACTTGAACGCGCGTTACGCACTTTCCCGATGATGACAATGCACAAATGACAGTAAAGGTAATAATATAGTTCGAGAAAACTTTAATCATTGGGTAATCGATAAATAGGTACATTACTCGTTATACTAGTACACACTTTGTACCAGTCTCGCGAACAGTCGAACTCCTGCACAACTTGGACGCGCGTTACGCGCACTTTTCCGACGACGACGAAGAACAAACGACAGTCGGTGGGACATAGTTCGCGGAGACTTTAACGATTTGCGTCTTCCATAGGTAAATTAAATTACTACACTACGTATGTTATTTCCGATCAATAGATTAAAATATCGTTTGGTATTATATTTGTTATTCGAAATACTTTTAAGTCTTAATCTGTTGTATATGAAGATACGTTGAAGAGTCGTTATTCCGGATTCTTTTCGCTTATTGCTGCACAGTATTTTTATTTACCTTTTATTAATCGGCTGTTTAATAATTAATTCTTATACACGAGTACACGACCACTGACCAGTAAATTAATTTGAATTATAATCATACATTTTAGGAAAACCACGCATAGATCATGACGAATATGGCTACTTACTGATTTTTGGTTTTTAAAATTGATTCGGAAAACTTATTTAAACAATGACATGATATAATATATTGTAACATGAAAATCCAGGTACAACTTAAAATTTTTGCTAGTCGTGATTAGTTATTTTTATAGATATTCCCGTGCTTAACTGTAATCTTACGGTAAAACTGTACCTATATATTATATATAACAAGCGTACGTCGATGCAGTACATATTTTAAAAACTAAAAATAAAAAATACATACAATATGTATAATAATATTATGTTCTTTATTTTCAACGATGAGATAAATTGTTTTTTTTATAGGTATCATAAACAAATTCAAGGAAGTGAGCTGTTTTTATGCATGCAAAGTCCAGTTATACATATATAGGTATGTTCATATATGTGTATAAAATTATAACATTATGTTAATTGTATTAAAAAAACTATACAAAAAAAAAGCAGCAATGATAAATGGATAATGGTCTGATTATTTTCCCAGGTAAAACTCGCAAATCTCCAGCTTATACATGTGAATTGTTATATTAAACGAAGAAAAAGAGAGTGAAAATATTATAAATGTGTGGTGGAGCAGGTATTCCTTATAAATTTTATTTTTCAATGTGGGGCAACATATAATTTGATATCCTTCCAGATTGTAAAACACATGACTGCCGGAGGCTGGTTTTTTTCCGTTTATCCCAATATTTATCTCAAACGGTTTTTACATGATTATACAGATTCAGGTGATTTTTAAACAACTGCAGTACGTAACTACCTGCAGCTGTATTGTATAATCCATTATTACGAGCAAGTATATATTTTTATGAAATACCTACATTCGAATTGGTCATTTTCTTTTTTCTCGTATAGGTACGAACAACCATAATAGATAGGTACGCGCCATTACCTAGGTATGTGGAATGGTTTTGAAATAATCGTGTACGCGGTCGTGTGATTAATATAATATTATAATAGATCATAAATTGGTCGGTTTGGTATACCGATTTGATATTTTCAAATGAGAAACTCACAACCATCGGTTCATACCTAAACAAAATCACTATATTGCGTTGTCGCAAAAACAAAACAACTGAATTCTCCTGTTGAACAAATGATAAAATATATTATATATAAACAGTTTGAATATTATATTGTTATGTCTTAATTTTATTGATTATTCTAATATTAAAAATCAATGCCCATAAATCATAATGTAAAATTTTCGGTGTACCGTATATAATCATATCAAAATACAATAAAATTACTTGCTCAGCATGATATATACTGCGACCGTTTAAGGAAATTCGATTTCGTCTGTGTTTTCTACCAAACTAGACCTATACCTATACCTTATACCAACTGTACCGACTATCTTATTATACTCACCGAAAAATACTTATGAAAACTTATTTTAATTTATCTAGAACTCATGAAGTACCTACACTTGAAACTTTTTTAAAATTTACCTTCTAAAACCCTTCAAAATCGTTTTTTTTATATTTTATGTAATAAGAACTTATAAAAATGTTAATAATATTAAAGTGAAGAAATTAATTTAAACACGAAAGTCGCTTTCAAGTAAATTTCATGACAAATTCATATATCTTTTCGGAAATGTCGTCAAATGAATAGGTCAGATAGTTAGTACGATATTGGCAAATGATAGATTGCCCTTAGATTAAGAAAACAAAATTAATTAATATTCGTAATTTGCGCTATTGACGTGTGCATTTCCGGGAGTGATCTGCTATTTGTTTTACATACATGTTGCATGAACAATCATTAAACATATTTTAACGAATTAATACGGTCCTTTTAACATAATTTAGTGATCAACAATTAGTCTTTTACATTTTATTTAATTATTAAATAAATACATTTTTTATGCAACCCGGCAATAGTCACACACTGTAGATCACTAATTATTACACACAATATGTACACGACCCACATGTATATAAAGATGAAATTGCCTATAAAAGACTCCTTAAAAATCGTCAGTATCAAATAATTCTCCTGATGTTACACACGCTTATGGTTTTATAAACGTACAACATAATATTGTATTATGTTTAATTAGTTTTTAGCAACTTTAATTATGTGTATTAAGTATTAATCTAAATAATAATTAACCTATAATTGAGTGAATTTACCTATTATCAAACTTAGAGGTAAACATAGGTATTATTTGTGTTTCCACATTGGTTTTTTTCAAAATTTTAATTTTTAAGTAAGTTATGAGCATTTTTAAATCGTATTATTAATTATTATAATATAATACATACTCATATAACTTGCTCAAAAATTATATATCGTAAGATAACCATGTGAAACACACAGATGATTATTATTATTATTATACCTTTAAATCACTCCTTTATTAGAGATTACTACATACAATTTGAACCGCTGAACACAAAATATTTGCTTTGTATAGTACGTACGGTGAGACGGGGACAACATACACGGGTGTGGCGTCCTCTTAAATAAACATTTGTCTGGGGTCATACGATTTTATTTTCGGACATCTCTCGACCGCCGCCGCGTATAGGTATTATAGAACAAGGGTATCCAACGGTTTAAGGCAGTGGGCCACTTATTATTTTTTTTGAAAAATCCCTTGGGTCACATTTGTAATAAAAATAACGAAATATAACAAAAAGTAAGTACATGCTGTGCTTAAAATATTGTGTTTGCGGACCTCAATTAAATAGAAGGTTTCAGACTCCTGTCAGTTGTAGGGTTCATGATATATTGCGATGATTTCATATCGGACGCCATTTTATTATATTATTTTGTCGAAGTCATTCTGCCCAGTTTTGAGGGACCTTACAATATTTATTATTTTATTCAGCACGTTATGTAAGCACACTCGGACCCGAATCACGTCCTACATCTGACCTTTTTATCTACAACGAATATTCGACATGCCGATCGGTATAATCCCATATAATCCGCAATGTATAGGGTGGGGTTTCGAGTAAATGGATCGCGTCATCGTGTTCGACGCGAACATTAAAATTCTGTCGGTGTATTGAATACGAGTGTACACCGACCTACGTTTGATTTTATTTTTCGCATCTTAGAATCATCAGCGTACGTTTCAAAAAGTCCTATTATGAAGACGAATTCTTAGGGCACCGTCGCCAGGACACGTACAGACCGAGAATATACGCATATTATCGTATAATATCCATGTTAATAAAAGGCAGTGTTTGTGTGTGTAGTCATGTCTATTGCACTAATGGTTCTGAAATTTGGCACATGGGTATCCCTATATACATGCGCACTTAGAAGCCAATTTTTTAAAATTTTGAATTTTAAAAGGGAATTTATACAGGGGCTTGTGATTTTTTGGACCTGTATTTTATAAAGGTGGTCAAGACACAATATGTAGCTTACATAATATTTTATCGGAGTTTAAGAAGGCTTACTTCACGGGTATTTAATTTGTCACGGGCAACACCATGCTAGTGTTATTATAAAATAATATTATATTGTACTATGCGTAATATTTTGCGTACACGTTCGAGAAAATTCCTGCAACCATGGGTGGGTTTTGGTCAGCTGCGCTCGTCTGTAACGCGTTCAGATTGCCGTCGGCGCCGAAACCAACAGCAGACACACACACACACACACACACACACACACACACACACACACACACACACACACACACACACACACACGCGCACACACGCGCACGCACGCGCGTTATATTAAAGACTACGGATTCGCCGACGCCGACGCACCCCGTATCAGAAACCGAAGCTTACAAATTAACGATATAATATTCGTTTCTGCGGGTAACGATAAAATATATCGGATTGTGTTCTCACGCGAATATTGGGCGTGCCCGTCGGCGGGGAGTATAATAATGTAAAATTGTAAGTATATAATATCGGTCTGTAGACACAATAATACATACACACATATGTAGTATATAATATGTTATATGCAGTTACAGTGTATAAATATCCAACACCGTCGCCACTCGCCCGGCGCGTTAAGTGTAAATATAAATACACAGCTATAGGTCCAGTGGCGCCGGTGTTAAAAAAACAGTCGTCTATAAGACGTTGTAACTAAAAGCTTATTGAAAAACTGACTACATCTCAAATTCTCAAATATGTTTTATATTACGACCACTTACAAATGGCACTCACGTATACCCTGCAGTCATTCCGAGTTCTTATCGGTAAAGACAAAAAAAAATGTTAATATTTAACTTATGGTAGAAACTAAGTAAAAAACGTTATATTTTAGAGGTGGATTGAACTGTGCAATCGTATGTCAAACCGAACAATTCGTTCGACGACCAATTGAACCCGCAACCAAACTTTTCGTTTAATATCTAACTCAAACTGAACCGAACTTTTGAATTAAAGTATGTCAAACCAAACTTAGTTTTACTTCAAACCGAAATAATGTATTTTTCGTCCATAACATAAACAATAGACAAAGTAACAATTGAAAAATAAACACCGGAAACTTTTATTGTTCCAAACGTTTGGGTGATAAGCGGTTATATATAGAACTAAAAAGGTATAAGAACATTATATTATCTAGGGCACCTCATGTTGGTTATATGTTTTTTTTAGTTGGAAAGCGAGTTATTATAATTTTAAAAATGTAATATTTTACAGTTATAACTTACTTTGAAATTAAAAATCAGTAAAAGCCTATCAAGTGATCAAGACAACATTTTTACCTTGGCAGGATCTTTCGCGGTAGACTATGTTTGCAGTTAATATTGAATACCATACCTATACGTATAGTTTTATGTTTCTTGGAAGTTGGCAGATTGGCACCACCCATATATTTTGTCTATGAGATTCGTCATTATTAAAACTATCACAATACATAACATACGTCACGTCCCAAGTACATACATTTTGAAACTCGTCCAACTATTGGAACGCATTGTGCAAATTAATAATTTGACTTTCAAAGTATTTACGTGAATTAGCTCACTGGTATAATTTTAATTGAAATTTGAAATTCTTAAGAACCAAGAAAATAAATCTACCTTATTAATAGTTTTATTTAGTGTTTAAGTAAAGCAAATAATTAATTGTTACAGCGTATAACGTAATTGCGTAGATAGTGATAATTTTTAAAAATAATCATATTATGTATTTCAAAAATGATCAGAAACAAAGTTATTGACTTCAGGACAAATTCGTTGAAACTTGAGGAACGTCGTAAAAATATTTATAATAATACAAATAAATAAATTATACTAACAGACCCTTCAGGCATGTTTCTATATTTATATCTACCCGAACAATAGAAATAGATACTATATGTACTGCACTATTCTGATGCGATAGAATACTTGGCGGTGATACGAGATCATAATATAATGTATTTATTTTTTGTAAAACCATATGAGCTGATGATATGATAATATACTATATTTTATTAATTAATTAGTTTACCTTATGATGGTTATTTTTTGATCTGCGATGTACAAAATTCCTTTAAAACAACTCGGTGTAGGTATAGCTAGGTTCGTAAAATTATAGTATACAGTTATTATAAGTATTAAATATCCGACTTAAGCACAACATGTTTGTATAGTATATTGTGATGGCATATTTCAGCTCCCCCCACCCCTCCCGGAGTCACGAGTAGATATAAAAGTATTTATTTCTACAGCCGTAGAACAGTTTTAAAGAAAATTGATTTTTCAACTAGTTAGCTAGTATAGTTACTGGTATACGTAGCTAAAATACGTTTTAAAATAAGTTATACACGTGTTAGTATTATACAGTTCTTGAATACGAGCATCTTGATTCTTGATGTGTTCCGTGTATATGTGAAATATAAATTACTACATTGATACATCAAAAATACCGGTTCGATCGTTGTGTATAAGCTATTTTTTCCTATTCTAAATGAAGACGTTAACATATTATTATTGTTTCATGGTAATTTATTCACGAAAAACAAACAAGTATTCGATTTGTTTTATTTTTGTTTCTATAAAATTTCGTCGCCGTCATGTATAGAGGACAGAGGTACCTACCTAAAATTAGTGCAAACCATATTCATATGCATGTGTCCTATCCAATAGTTACGCGATTGATTTTTAAAAAAATAGCCGTTTTTTAAATATTGATTGATCGTAAATATTATAATTTACTTAATATACCTATAAATTACCTACATAATATTATAATACAAATTACTTCGCTCATGTATTGTAACTATTTATATATGTACTGCTGCCAAACTAATATATTTATACGGAGGCGTGCATGTCGACCACACGTGCGTTTAAATCACTGAAGTGAATATTGCAATGCTCAGTACGAAAACCGATATAATTATAACATATTGTGGTCTGCAGGGATGAACATATGCTACATATATTTAGGTAGCTATCGTATTTTTTGACATTTGTAAATTGTATCCAAATAATTGGTGTATGTGCCTAGGTATAAATTATAAGTCTATAGATAGTAGTAGCAGCGTTGTAGGTTCTAAAGGAGCCCATTTTTTCCCCAAATCAAGTAAATAAAATTGAAGTGTTTTACATTTTAACAATTTTATCTAATATTTGTTCCTAAACGTTGAATGAATCTTGTATCTGGAAGATGCAACTAATATCTTGTATATAGATACCCTCCTGAAAAAAAATCCTATATATTTGTACAGTCTTATATATTATTATGTGTAATACCTACGGTGTTTTTATGTATATAATATAATGTGTACAGGTTTTTAGACATATAGTACTAACATTAGTATTTAGTACAATTAGAGTAATTAGACAATAATATATCATTAGAGGAATATAATATAATATTATGCATACCTAAATTTAATACAATTGTTTCATTTTATATTTGACTATTTTTCTATTATATAGGTACACTTGTAGTATTCATTTTTGTCTATTATTTTTTTTTGTCCGTCGTTAAATAACGACTAATCCGTCATATTATATGGCTATATAAACATTGAAATACAAATTTATACACGTGCATATTATGAGATATATATTATATTTACAGTAGTTAATTAATTTATCATGGTTGTGTACCTATACCTATAATACCTTATTCAACAATGCACACAATATTTCACCAACACAGAACACTTTCATCTCGTTTAATCTCAAAAAAGTGTGTCTAAACGACTATAAACTAGTTAATCCAAATATCGTTCCCGGAGACAGGATTGTAGGTAGGTATATATATTATGTTTATGTATCTATTACATAACGGTAACTGTCATTCAATACGTAACGTTATTCCGTCGGCCAGTGAATAACCAATACAGGACACATGACTTATATACAAATGTATTTATTTTATATTTTGTAATTATAATAAACGATATAATAATATACAAATCGTACGGTAGTTGTAAAGTTTCGTTACTATATTGTGTTATATTATATCAACAATTATCATTATGTTTGTACGTGGTTTTCCATGTTATTATTTCTCTATCGGACAGTATACAAATTACAAGGAGGACTATGTAGCCATATATGTAGCCTATGTACGTATAAAGCAATCGGAAAATATTATAACATGTATTATTTTGGAATTTGGTTGTATAGGTACAAGAGGAAAAAACGTTAGACCCACAAAATATATCCATAATTATGTGTACCTATACGTATAATGTATAACAGCGTATATAATGGTCTATAGTAAACCAATGCATTTATAACTTATTTGTTATTGACTAAAAACGTTATATTAACTATGCGACTATGCCTAGTAGTCTATGCCTAAATATGTTTGTGTAGGTACTTTTAAAATTAAAAAGCTACCAACGCACAACTATTTAAATTTGTATTTCTGGGATTGAATTATTATTATATTTTTAAATCTTAAAACGATTTGTTGCAAAAGTTTAAAAAAAAAGTTACACAATACACTATTAAAATATTATTATAATCTCTATAGTTTTTGTGGGTAATATGAAATTTAAATTACTAGGTTACGAAATAATATCTCCATACAAAACAATGTGTTTATCATTAAGTTTACGACAAGGTGACTGACGTGGATTTAATATTTTGTTTAAAAATTAATAGGTATCCACATTCTCATAGTATATGCTTATTATATTCTAATAATGTCTAAATTATTAACTTTACCGCAAATAATATACATAGGTAATTAATTATTAAAAAAAAAATCCATCTCTCATTTAACACTGTAAAATTATGATAATATGCATGACTCGAATTAGTAAGCTAACCTAACCTACCTCTGTTTTCAAACCAAAGACATCCACGTTTCCGAGAAACCATGAGAACAGTAGTTGTTTCCCAGGAATTATAAAATTACGTTAATTATTATTGTAAGCGGCTTCGTGCTTGACGTTTGACCTTTTAATAAGAATTTTAACCTAAAATGGCCTTCTATTTTGTCATTGCTCTGTTTAAAATAATAATAAACAGTTTTCGAGTTTTTTCCAATTAGTGTTCATCATTTAAATACATATATATAATTTATATTATTTATTGAATATACGTTGGTATATTTACTTAGGTACTTATGTGTAGTGATAATTTATTTATATTAATTACTAAAGTTAAATTGGGCAATTGAAGAAGTTTAGTTGAAATGTGTTCAATAGATACATATTATTATATAATATATACAATATGAAGAAAATACTTCAGTTAGTATTTATCTGAAAGAACAAAACTGATTTGTCATTTGGGAAGCAAAAAAAAAATAATATATATAAATATTCTATTATATAGGTAGATATGATAATGTGAGAAAAACATAATATACCATTTCTAGTCTTCCAATAAATGGAAATAACCGAATAATTAAAAATTAGGTTACCTACTTTAAATGTAAATAGCTGGGTAGCTGAAACCTGCGCTGCTAACTAACCTTAAGTATACAAATGTTCAATTTATATATAGTCAATAGTAAACAATTGTTGGACTACATATAGTTCATATTCCAACAATGTTATATTGTTTTATAGCTAAGTATAGAAGATCATTAACTTGTACCGAGTTTATAGATTCAGTTACACAGTTTTAGAACCTATTTAAAAAGATAATAAACAAGCCAACGATAATATAATAATGTGTTTGCGACCGTATCTAGAATATATCTATTAATATAATAGTTTCGAATATGAACGAAACCTATTAAAATCGTCAATTATAATGGAAACTATAATAATATAATATATATAATAATATATCATTTCAAAATGATTAATTGTTGAATTTTATTGTATACTAGTCCATCAGCGCAAATCGCCAATTAAAGGTGTTCTAACTATTGTTGCACCGATCAATATTCGCAAGGAACAGGCTCATCCAAATCCTTACTTATAAAAACGAATGCTTTTAAATATTTGTATACATTTTATATTAAACATAAACATCTTTAGAAAAAACTAGACTCATTCAAACTGCATAAAATTAAAAATTACTTATTACTTGTTGGACTTGCATGCAAATTATACTTTAAAAAAAGCCAACAGGTATTACAGATATTTTAAATAATGAGCGATTGCTGTCAAGATAAACATCCTGCATGTATATATATTTATAATTATTTAAATGGGTAAGTATCTACGTATATATTATAGCTATATTATTACGACAAACTAAAAACAAATTAGTTGAAACGATAATATTATGATATCTAGGCAGAGGGTGGTCTGAGTATACAATTTATGGTGCAGTGTTCCACCAATATATTAGTGGGTTTGTTATAGCCATTAACTGCTGAGTGCAACGTGAAATTTTAATTTTCAATAAAGTCAATGATAATCATGGTTGAATTTTATTCAGTTATCAGTTAATAGTACTATTTTATTATAATTTCCACTGAAGAGGTAGAATGGATAGGTGACCATGTGTCTTGTACCACTTAATATAATACTATGGTGGTTATAAGTATTACGATTTGAGATGGTTTAGCTGAGATAGCCTAGCTCTAGGATTCAGGATGCACCCTGCACCCAAAGTCCTAACCTGCGATTTGCAGGGTGCCTATTGTATAGTGATATAACACTATAATATGTACTTAATATTCGACGTGGTATTATGCTACTGTCGTACGGTACCACCTCGTGCAAGCACATAACTATGTTAAAATTTATCATCATTACTCCGTTGTGAAATAAACGTCTTTAAAATATAATAAACACCTACAAAGTCAACCAAATGTCGACCGCGTGGTAGAATGAAAACGAATGAAAAAACTCACTTTTGAATATGCGGCTGACGATGGACACGATTTAGTCATTTTCGCAAAACATGTGTCGGAAAACCATGCCGTTCGGGGGTGTACCCGGTCAGACGCTGAGCCGGAAAAACTCGTACGGACGCCGTTGACGAGCAGCCAGGTGCGGAAGTATTGTCAATACTCAAGAAATCGAGTGCCCGTGAATCCGTTGATGTAGTAACGTCGTATAATATTAAATCGTATACGGTTGTGATGCGTTGGTCACCGTCGGGTGTCCGCGTGCGGCATGTCGTCCGGTGCAGGAAACAGCGTCTGAGATGACAAGCGACTGGGTCTCGAGGAGAAACACAAATCGACGAAAATATCACTGTGGTCTACGGCGATATCGGTGGTCTGGCAATCGGGTAGGCGATGCTGAGACGATCGACTTGGGCAGGTGCGTGTGCGTGTGTGTGGTAAGTATCCGACAAGACGTGACTCTCGGTGCACTGGTCGCCGGTCTCGCGGAAAGACGGTTAGATACTGACGACTGCGGCGGCGGTGGCCGGCCTGCTACTTCTATCGGTATTATATTGTTATTATGTTCTCGTTCTTGGCGGGGAGACGGCCGGCAGTTGGCAAGTATATATAATATACGTTATATATTTTACCTGTAGCAGCCTAGGTACCACACTGTTGTATACAGCGTGATTCACCGAGCATGCTCACCCCCTTTTTTTTTTTTTCATTAACAATGTATAAATACATTATATTGTGTGTAAAAATGTTTTTTTGAATTTTTAAATATAACAAAATAAAAACAATTTCAAATGTTTGCCATTTTTTGTACTACTTACAGAGTGTCCAGTGGAGATACAAACCTCTGTTTTTAAATGAGAACATCACTGTAAATTAGGAATTAGAAGATGATTTTTCTGGAAATGCTGACGTAACAGAAGCACAATTCGAACTAATAGTTTTTGAATTATTTAACTCTGTGTACTAAGAATAATAGTTCTTCTATAATAAGTTTAGAAGATATGGGGTGACACTATAGACGCTATAGTAGTTTTCAAATGTTCGTAATTAATAGTGATCTATCACAATTTATAATTTGTAAAAATGATCAAAGTATAATAAATACTAGATTCCAATTTACCTACATAAAATATTTTGTATTTCTGTAAAACAATTTTTAAGAACTATTAAAATATTCTTCATAGTATAAACATTTTAACAACTGAGAAACTAATCGTTTGATTTTTGAGTTAGGTACATGAAAAAGTTTAAACAAATTATCCACTAAATAATTTATGGTAAAGTGGGGGCTTTCATTTTAAAAACAGAAGTTTGTGTCACTTGCATAATACTGCTTTACATAAATATTCAAGCATTCGAAGAAAATGGTCTTTGAATACCTATATTTAAAAACTCCAAAAATCAGATCGACAATTAATTCAATATTAAAGGTAGACAAGGGGGTTGAGCATGAGTTCGGAGAATCGCCCTGTATAATACACTTGTGTGTGTCCGATGCGTTTGCCCCGCGGAGAGAACAGTCGAGTAGTATATACATGCAGCAGGTACCTATAACACAAGCATATAATAATAATAATAATAATAATAATATGTACCCGCAGAGTACACAATATAATAATATTATAGTGGTGGTCAATGCACTTCGGGTTTTGTGCGCGAGTTCAGCCCGATATAACGTAGGTACTGGTATGCATGCGCGCGCGCGGTGTAAATATCTGTGCCCGCCGTAAGTATTTGTATATAATAATACGCATCACACACACACACACACACACACACACACACGCACATACACGGTATACACACGCACATAACGAATTATAATACAATAATATTATATTATTATATATTTCGACGTAACAAAAAATTGTTCTTCTGCGACCGATCACAAAAACACAATTTCGCAATTTTTACAATAATTATAAATGTTCTCTAGGAGATAGGAACTTATAGTACTGATCTGGCTATGTTTAATTGTATTATACTGTATTAATGTGATCCGAATTCTTATAAACGCTTCTATAATAGGTAGGCAATTGCAGGGTTTGTTACTTTGCCGTTTCCTGCAGGCGATGAGCGATTCATACGTGGCTAATTTGCAGTGAATATATTAAAAGTTTTTGAAACATAAAGTCTCCATAAGGCACGTTTAATAGTAAATCTATTTATAATATTAATTATACCAACACACAACTTTACTATATGACATTATTATGAACATCGATGCATGAAGATGAATTTATTGTTACTTATATGAATTACAGTTGTTTAAATTTAATAATAATTCTCGGACGAATTACACGTGCAGACATTTTTTTTTAGTCTTGGATCAAATTTGGTGCGAATTCCACACCTTAATAATTGTGGCAGGTACCTGCACACCTACATCGTTACTATAATATAATTAAATGGGCGTACCGCGGTAGCATAATATTATTGTTTAGTATTCGCGTTGTGTTCACAGCGGAGAGCGTAAATATTTAGCGACCCGAACGGTAAACGATGATGGAAAAGAACGGACGTGACAAGAATATCGTCGTTTTACGTTTTCATCAGCCGGTAGAGATTTTCGCGTTTAGTTTGTCTGTTTGTTTGTTTTGCGCTGTGCTTAATCTCGCTTTTAGAATAAAATATACCAACGACGGTTGATTTACGTCTTGTTCATATTACATTATTACATTGATCGGATCATTGCATTCAATGGATTGTATTAGGTATATAGATATAGACAGTGCTGCAGATTTACCGAAACCGATGTGCCTGCACTATTTGAATAATAATAACAATAATATACGTACTATCGAAGCGTTTGTGTCGAGTAAATAAAAAAATTTAAATATAATATTATTATATAGTTAACATCAATATAGACTTGCAAATTATCGGTCGTATACCTTTATATAGGTAGGTTACCTACGTATGACATTTATAACTAATTGTTTTAAAAGTTACAACACTTACAACCAATATATTTTACCAAACTATTATAATAGTGTTATAATAATGTTGTTTATATTATTGTGTATATTAATATAGTACCTACTGCAAATTACAACGTTACAATATTATGTATATTTTTTTCCAAGATTATTATCACTGTTGTGCTCTGCAATTTGTATATAAAATATTCAAACGTTTCTTTCTTGCAGGTTCTTTATAGATCTAATTTATAATGTGGGTCAAGATGAATTTTAATTCAAGCGTGCGTAGAATAATTAGGCATGATAATTGTGTAATGTTATTCGAGTGTTATAAAATTAAGTAGGCATATAGCTTTATTGTCTGAAAACGTATGCATCTTATTGAACTCAATATGCAACTATGACGATTCTGTATAATATGTGTATGCGAACTTCGACAATAAAGCGTTATGGTAAGACTGCAATAACTTATATGTATATAATTAAAATATAATACACTTTTTATATGTATCTTGTACAATATATATAAAGCTAAACAATAACACCATTGGGCAATGGACATTGTGAATACATCTATAGTATACCTAGTATTATACTAAAAGTAAAAAACATAAACATATTTCAGATGAATCTATCTATAACAATTGTATGATATAATACAGAGGGTGATTCACTAAGCATGCTCACCCCCATTTCTTCCTTTAATAATGCATTTATTCAAATTCTGATTTTTTGAATTTTTAAGTATACTCAATACTCATGTATACCTACAATCACAATTAAAATTCAAGAATTTTTTGGTACTACTTAAGGGTGTCTAGGACATGCTATTTCGGCGCTGGACATTTTGGTGTGAGGAAATTTCGGCATGGCGTTAATAATTACTATAACTATTGCCATGATGAAAAATAACCATAATAATATAGGTATATCATTTAATATACAATTTTAAAAATACAAAATAAATAATACTATATTAATATTATTCCAATATTACAGTTTGAAAAATACAAAATGATTAAACATATCAAAATTATCAAGGATCTTAGATCAAACAAAAATTAATATTCTATTAGGACCCGAACCACTATCCTTTTGTAAAAATATTTCCTCATTACTGTTTGATGGAGAATACATAGTATAAGCGGGTGGGATGTCTAGTGTAGTTAGGTCAACTGGATTATGTGGTGCCATTTGGATTTCTTGACATTTTTGGAGAACCGTTTTTTTTAATGCTGAATTATTTGGAAATGTGGTCCTAAAACAAATAACAAAAAAATATCTTTTTTAAATAATTTGATAAAAAAAATAAATATATATATTGTTTATTAAAATAAAGCTTGTTTTGGATCAGAGAGACTAAATAATTTTCCAAATATCGCTAGGGTGTTAAACTACATTATCGTTCCTAAATTTAAATTAAAGTGTCTATTCAAAATAAAAAGCTGTCTAAAATGTGTATTAAATAACTGTATTTACTTTAGCTGATTCAGATTAAGGTCCAACACATTCGCTTATTATATCTGATGTAGGCTCCATTTTTTGAAGTGCAAGTGTCTTCATTTTTATAATTGCAGCCTCTACTTCAATTTTAGCCTACGAATCATTCGTATGGTCGTTGATTTTTTTTTGAATGATATAATCATTGATTCTGGTATGAATTCGATATAATATTATGCGTACCTTTATTGCGACACCTCCAAAATCGCTTTGTATGATTGAAATTAAATTTATCGAAGATATACATGAAAACGTCTTTCGACGGTTATTTTTTTATAATAATTACCTAGTATTTTATGTTTAATAAATAGCAATCATTTTAAATTTGAATACATAATACTTATAATAACAATACCATCTAATTCGGAGACTTAAACGCCTAAAACAATTTACTTATTAACAAATAAGTATACAAAAAAATGATTATTAAATAGAATAAAGTTAAGAGCTATTAATTTTAAATGTTAGGTGATGATTTATGATAACTTATTAAATATAGCTTTAGTAACATTGTTAATTCTATAATTATTATATATTACATTTTAAATAGTTAAATAGAATTGATGGATAAAATTGAACAGCCATACAATTTAGTTAAATTAAAAATCACTTAATCAGTTTAACACGTTGTACTATATTGACTCAACTGTTTTATAAACAGTTTATTATACAATCAAGTAACTATATTAGAATACAGTATTCAAGTATACAATTATATGTAAGATGTAGGTACCTACCTATTATACCAAACACATAATATATTTAAAAACGCACTAGGTACCTATACTATAATAAGCGATTGTGTTTCATTGAATCAGAAATGTATTATTATCAAAAACTCAAACAGGTGAATCTTTTTATACTACGGAGACTCACACAAAAGAATTAAATAAAAAAATTGCCATCTTTTGATTAATTGTTTGTCAAAATCTGTCATTCTTATATTGGAGTACTAAAGCAGTCATCTTTTATGAAATGTATGTTACTGCATTGATGTTTTTATAACTTATAGTGTGTTGCATTTTAGCCTTAAGATAACTATCTGAAATTTGTATTGGGCTCGTATCGTCTCATAATAATAAATAAATAAAATCATGACTGTGCGAATTCACGAGATCAATATGTTTTGAACAATTATATAAGCCGAAAATATTATTCGTATTATGCTTATTCCTGCATTTAAATAGGTACATATAAGCATAAGTGTTTGAAAATTTCATGAAATTTAAAATTGTGAAATATTTCAGTATTATAGTAAATTTTTCTTTAAATAAGTTTTATATTTACATATAATTGTCATAACTTACTTTCATAATTGTATGGTATATTATTAATTATACTTAACCTTTTGTTCACTTAAGTTCGATTCTCTATAATACCTAACTGTTGAGGTATAATAATTTAAGTATTGTAAGTTAAATAAACAAATATATACCTAACATTTAGTATTGTATTCAAAATCTTTATATTGGCAAAAAAACATACAAAACTGTTTAGATGATACAAATATACAATGTTATACATATAATATGGTAATACTTACTATGGTAATATGTCAACCACAGCGACAGCACTCATATTCCATTAATATCAATGATTATACCTAGGTAGTATACTTGGGCTTTATAATTAATAATTGATAAATAATAAAATAACCATCATTAATATTTGAATAAAAAAATTTCAATGTTTGAATTTTTTGTGAAATATTTCACCATATTTCATTTTGAAATATTTTATACTTTAAACATTAATAAGCATTGATTATAAATACTAGTATTTATAATCAATGATAAAAGTATATACCGAGTATTTGATATTTTTTCAAAGCATGATCATGTATGCATATTTGGACATTTTTTAGAGCTATGGGTCCTTAAGTCTATGATGTATACAATATTATCGACACGTTTACATTATTATTTGTAATCCACATAAAATATTTTAGGAAAAATCTATTGTTTTAACTCAGTATAGTAAATAATATAATTAATATTATAAACAATAGTGTGGGTAGGTAGTTCTTGAGATACATTATTATAATAACCTGAAGCCGAAGTTATCACGCAATATCAAAATCCTCCGATCTAGGAAAATAAATGTTTATATACATTATTTGTACAGGTCACGCGTATATTTTATGTTATCTGCTACTGCTGCAGTATATGTAGGTACAAGACGTTAGCAGCCGTCCTGTGTACGATTTATAGATACATTTTTTTATTTATAATATAATATACCCGTATATACATACGATAAATAAATGCGATCCGATGACGCTGTATATACCTACCTACTTTTTGTACAAAAGACAATAGCGGTCTCGCCATTAGGAGCAGCTAAAAGCAGATACTGATTACCTACTATTATATATTTTATTATAGGTATGAAGGCATGAAGCTATAATAATATGTACATATAGTCACACACAGCCATCGTATTATTATTCTGCTCCTATATGTTATGTTATACGTAACACGGGAATGCCCTGCGGTATAATAATACCTATATAGGCACATAATATATTATTGTATGCGATGGGTTTGGGCCGGCGCATCGTCCGTGGGAGAAATGCCCGACACGCCTGTCATCTTCACCAGCTCCGGGTTTTTTGACCGCGTGCACCGTCTCGATAGACGATGATGATAATACTATCATTGTGATACCGATCGCCACACAAACCTGCAGCAGTATAATAATATAAACCTAATATTATCACAGGTGGTAACTAAGTACAGCATCATCATATACAAGTTTTATAATATAGTGTTAAATGAATATATTATTATCGGAAACTGCAGTGTGAAAATGCCCGCAGATGTGATCGGGGTTTTGTACTGCGATTGCTGCTCTGTATTGCTGCAGGTAACTGCAGGTGGTATGACATAGGTATCGATATTATGTACCAACTATATAGCAGAACTGAAATATACAATGATGTGAATACCTACATTGTAAAATGCACTTTTCATATTTTTGCATTTTTAAGAAAAAAAAGGTGGGCAAGTACCTATAGGTCACTCTGTTGTACAATAGGTTGCAAGTGGGGCATTGTAATTGATGGTGTCAAATTTGAATTCAATGATAGAATACCTTTGTATACGAAAAACGATTCTGAGCTAAGACGGTCAATAAGCCTTCAATATATTAATAAGTATACTTGATGATATAATTGTGAATAAAGTAATTTATTTATCTATCTACATAGAACCTTGTTTTAAATTTTAAATCCTTAGTAGTTAAAAAGGTTAATTATTTTATATATTTTTAACGACAAAATCATTTTAGATTCTGAGCGAAGCGATGAATGTATTGATTTTACAATGAGGTGTGTTTGTTTTTTGTTTTTTTTTGTGTCTGTCATCACCTTTTAGGACAGTAAAAATGCATCGATTTTCTTCAATAGTATTTTTTCTGATAGGAAAGTGAATCTAGTTGGTACTTTGAGGAGTCAAAAGTTAAAATTTCCCAGTAGTTTTCAAAAGCGCCGTGAAAAATAAATGAAAAATTAAGGGGAAAACGGGAATTTTTACGGAAAACCAATTTCTAAAAGAAATGACCGTAGAGACATGAAATTTTGACCGAACGTTTATATAAGCATTTTCTACACACCCTAGCATTTTCAAAATATTCTGACTTATTTTGAGCTGTTAACAGACATTTTCAGTTTCCAAATTTTTTAGTTTTTTTTTCTATAAATGTCAATAAAATTTTATTTGTTGGGTAAAAAATCTTGAAAATTTAATAGTAGGCTTCTAATATATAGTTTCAAAGGCAGATGAAAAATATTAAAAATCCGTAATCACAATTTATTTCTATAGGTAATCAAAGTTCAAATTTTGTCAAAATACGTAAAAATGACGAAAATGTGCAATTTATTTTGAGTTAGAAATTCATAAAAATTTTCTTTTTATATCTAAGGTTTGAAAATGTAATACAAGATTCCTCATAAGTTTGCCTAATTTTATCAATAAAAAAATGTTTATAAGCAAGTCAAAATAAATTTTTATGAGCATTTTAAGTTATATAATAATTTTTACAAGATTAGATATTCACTCGATTTCTCATGTAGCGATTTGTTTATTTTGTTGCAATTCAAAAACGAATAACTGTGGATGCATGAAAATTTCACTGAATGTGTATATTAGTATTTCCTATACACCATCTAATTTTGACTGTTTTTGAGCTTTTTACGGACCATTTAAATTTTCAATTTTTTTAGTTTTTTTTTATATATACATATACCAATAAATTTTTATTTGTTGGGCCAAAATAATGAAAATGTAATACAAGGCTCTTGATATATTGTTACAATAGCAATTGAAAAATATTAAAAATACATAGGCACACATTTTTTTTATAAGCATTTAAAATTCAAATTTTGACAAATTTCATCAAAATCTCAAAATTATCAATCATTGTAACTAAACAATTATAAAATGGTCAGTTTTTATAACTAAGGATTGAAAATTTAAAATAAAGTTTCTAATAAATAGTACATACTGTAAACAAAAAATCTAAAAAATATATAGACACAGTTATTTTTTACAGACATTTTAAGTTCAAATTTGGATGAAATTACATATTAAAATCAATTTTAACGAGTAAAAGTATATATTATAATATTTTTCTAGCATCACTGATAATTTTATGTTAATAATTAAATAATATGAATAATATTAATTCAACTTAGCAGCTACCGTAAAATAACAGTATCAATATAATTTAAAAAATCCTAGACTGACATACCGTCTCCGCTTAGAATCGTTTTTCGTATAAAATGATATTATATCATTGAATTCAAATTTAATACCATCCATTATACAGTGATCTACTTGTAAACTACTGTACAGCAGAACGACATCCACTTGACTCTCTTTTTAAATTTTAAGTTTGATATACATTTTGTCAAAATTTGAAGCTTAAATGCTTATTAAAAAAATGAGTGCCTATTTTTGTTTTATATTTTTCAATTGCTTAGTCCAGTCAATAAGGGGTTTTGCCTTAAAAATACTTAAGTTTTGAAACATTGTGAAATAGTTTACAATATCTCTAAAACTATTAACTCTATGATAAAAATAGCTTTTATAAAAATTAAAGATTGTAAAACTGTTGACAAGAAAGATTCTATACATTTTTACATAAGAGTAATAAATAAGCGAAAAAGTCCAACAGCCGTCATAGAATGTGGGGCTCCGCGATATAATTACGGGTGGATGGGCCTTGTCGCTTATCTATTACTCTTATGTTAAAAATGTATAGAACCTTTCTTGTCACAAATATTTACGATCTTCAATTTTTATAAGTTGTTTTTATTGTTAAGTTAATAATTTTAGAGGTATTGTAAAAAACCATAAATAAGTGAAAAATTTCACCTAAAATCCAAGATGGCGGACGGTTGTAGACCTCCGAGGAATGGAGCATTTTTTTTGGTCAATCATGACCCCAAGACGAAACTTTTCGCAAAGTTTCAAAACTTTAGTATTTTTTGCAAGATAACAGCTTTTTGGAGCCCTATTGACTGGACTATGCTATTGTAACAATATATCAGGAGCTTTGGTATTAATTTTTCACGCTTTCTGACCAAAAAATAAAATTTTATTTACATTTATAGAGTTAATCAGTTAAATTTCCATGTATCTATAGTTATTCGTTATTGAATTACAAAAAATGAAAAATCACTACATGAGCAATGAGTGAATATTGTAAACATTTGAACTTTAAACGCTCATAAAAATATAATTTGAGTTTTCAGTATATATTTTTTTCTTGATAAACTTTTGAGGAATTTTTGTATTAAATTTTTAAATCTTAGATTTAAGAAGGAAAATTTTTATGAATTTCTAACACAAAATTATTTTCACATTTCCGTGATTTTTTTGTAAAATTCGAATTTTGAATGCTTATAAAAAAAATTGTGACTAAGTATTTTTTATATTTTGTAACTAATATGTATTATAGGAGCCCGATGCACCAACTATAGACTCACTTTCCCATCGAGCAAGAAACTGAAGTTGAAAATCGTAGCATTATCTTGACTTATAGGCACTTATCGTGCATAAAGACACAAATAAAAAAATAAAACAAACATATTTGTAAAATAAATTCATTCATCGCTCCTCTCAGAATCTAAAAACTATTATGCTTATATTTTATATAACGAGAACTTAAAATGAACAATGTTTCCCAAAAGGTGTGCCGTGTTATCTGCGTATTCACGTATGTGTTTACCGGTCCTAAAGAACTATAGTAAGTACCAGCTATTTTTTGCAAACAAACAAAATTTTAATGTGTGCCACGTCTTATAATATTTAATGACAATATGCCACGATGGAAAAAAAAGTTTTGAGACCATGGCTATAGAAAGATAGATAAAATGACTAGAGATTTTTCTTGAGAGCAATAATATGTTTTTTTTATTACACATGAATTCGTTTGCAAAAAATTGATAAAGTTTTAAAAACTTTACGTATTAATTTATAGAAACACAAACTGTCAAAAAGAACCATTTGAAAATATTATACTTCTCACTTTTTAGGTCTCATCAACAATTTGGCTCAATTATCCACCAATTTATGATCTTTATATAAATTAAGTTGTAAATGTACAGTATACATTATTGAAATTCATTTTTAGTACCCAAGTTAAACAGAAACTCGTATAATTTTCAAGTTATCCAATTAAAGATGACTTTATGTGAATTAAGAAGTTAAATCACAGATTTGATGATATTGTTTGATTTATTAAATGGTATGATGAAAATATAGATTCTTCTTAATTATTTTCAATGGTTGGTTTTAGTTTTAATAATTATGCTTTAACCTTGTACAGGTCAAACAATTTGTCTTATATTCCATGTTATAATAATAACTTTAGTTTTGCATCATTTTTTCCCAGAGTTCTTTCTGTAGCAAACAAAATTGTTATTCACGTTGTTTTCTTTTTTATGTCACGACACATTTTAAACACAATATTTATGTAGATTTATGATTTTCTGCTCAATTATGTATAATTACTTTTTTATTCCACATTTCAAATTTTGATGATTTTGATGTATTATTTTTATAATGCATGTTAGTTGTTTGTGTAGGTAATTGTAAAACATTTTTTCGTGCAATGATAAACTATTACTTATTTTTTCAATTGTTCTTAAGGTTTTTTTGCCCATTTATAAATACATAAATTGTATATATTACGGATGCCAAGTTCACTTTTTGAAACTCTATTGGATGGCATGTTCCATCTTCCATCAAGCTCCAACGTATGGATCGAACATATTCTCAACCTGGGAGTTATGGGTTTGGAATTGGAGTGTTGTGAAATTGTTGAAAATATTATGTATTATGCATATTATTATACATTTTTTGCAATTGAAAAAAATAATTTAAATTACAAAAATAGTTTAAACAGTATTATAAATGAATACTATATGTAATATACTGACATGTTTTTATTTTTATTGTTCAATCTATTTTCATTTTGATACAGGTTATTTGCTGTAAGACTAATTTATTAAAATAAATAAATGTTTGCACAAAATAATTTTGGGCTTATGTTTAAAAAATTTGTATAGAAATATTACAGTTTTCAAAATCGTATTTATGGGGATAAGTATTTTCTGTAACTGATAGAAATATAATCACAACTAAAAGATTGAAATTTGAATTCGTCAAAAATAAATGATATAGTAGTACCTAATAGACAATAGTAGACATGCACATAAAAACAAATTTATAAAAACCTAAGTAACAAAACTAAAAAACTCGGAAATATCTAATTTTGATTTTGTAAAAATAATATGTTTTAAATCTATTTCTAACACTTAATGAACAATACAATTATTTGACCATTTGTCTATTTATTGACATCTTAATTATTTTATTTCATATCTTTTTTTATAGTTAAAAATTATTTGACTAGGTATTTGTATTTATACTGAAAAATAAAAATAAACAGAATTTGTTTTATAATATTTTTGAAATACTTTAATATTTGGTAATTAAACAGTTGTTAATAAAATCAGAAATTAATTTAATTATATTACTAGGTAAGAAATTATTAATTTAAGAGAAATAAATAATTTTCAAAACTGATTTTAATTGATTAAGAAGTGTACTGGGTTCCTATAGAGAAGTCGATAAATTATTTAAAATAACCGAGACATCGCCAATAGGGGCTCTCAACATTTATGAATGAATTACGAATAATTGTTTTGAATTTCAAAGTGTTTACATAAAAGTATTTGAATTTAAAATACGAATACGTTCAATACAAGATTTAAAATATTTTCCAAATACCTTATTTTATTAATTATAAGCTATTTTGTGAACCAATGTGTGTTTGGACGCAACGGGATACTTATATTTTGGATAAAATACGACTACTTGAATTCGGGCAGCAATTGGGAAACTCCGAAAATTCGTACTAATAATGTACCTACCTTTTTCAAGCCGAGTCAAGTCGAGTCAAATCAACGTCCTGCGTAAAGTTATTATAATTTCTTAAAGGGAAATCAAGAAATTAAAATTATGAAAGTTCATAATTTTATTTTATGAACCTTGAACAAAGAAAAATAATTGTAGGAACAATGAAATAATGTGTAGGGCTGGGCTGATAGCACTTTTTTCCGATATCCGATATTCCGATTTATATTGCTGATATAAAACTGATACCCGGTCCGATATTTTATTTCCATGAACCGATATAAAAAAACTTAAAAACCCGATATATGTTTCAAAAACCGATACCTGATATATATACCGATGTAACATTTAAATCATGTGACATATCAAAACATATTAGATTGCCGCAACGAGCAATAATAACAAATAAAAAAATAAAAAATAAAAAAATAAAAAATATAGATTATAAAGTATATAAGCTTATAAATAATTATTAAATTAAGGATGAACAACAAAAATGCCAATAACAAAAAAAGTTAAATCTTGAATCTTCTTTAAACATTTTATTTTTAAAGACAATAAAAAAAAAAATAATAATTTCCCACCACCATTACATACAAAATGATATGCGACTGCATCATATCGGTTTAACTATCGGTTCGGAAAAAAACCTATACCCGATTAAACCGATAGTTCCAATATCGGATATCGATATCGGGCCAGCTCTAATAATATGATAAACATCCTTAGCAAAAATGCTGACGAGAGCACGCGTTTGTCAACCAAAAATAATACATAATTCACCAGACACAGACATTTTATTTGGAATTTGACAAATTTTTAATACTGAAATTATGTCAAAAATAAGTGAAATCAAATTTTTAGGTTGACGCATACTTCCAAGCAGTGCCATAAACGTGGTTATGGAGAGAGGGATTAACGATGAAAAAAAACCTAGACAATAGGTAATTGAACTAGCCACGGAAGTAGCACAAATAAATACCAACATTTTTTATATGTATGCGTTGAATATTAATTCAAGATTTGTGTTGTAATAAATTATGAAATTTACATTTATTAGAATATGAAAACTTTTTGAAGTCTAATAAGTATCATATAAAATTCAAAATGTGTCAAAAGACTCAATAGACTGTATAAAAATATTGCTAAGGCTTTTTTTTAAGGAATCCATTGGTTTTAAGTTTTAACACAAGTTGACCTAGAAGTATTTAATTTAGTTTATAAAGTATCAATCCACAATTTTTTGTAAGTTTTAATTTTGACAAAATTTGATATTTAAATGATAAAAGTACTATATTAGTTATTTTATTAAATTTAAAAAAATATTAAGAGGACGCTACCCATACATTTTACTGTATCTGTCTTACACGCGTATGACACAGCAATTGTCGTTCACTAGTTTCAATTGTGTGTTGTTAATTTTGATACAAGAGTGAATTGACCTATTATAAAACTTTTAGGTAAGAACATTATCTGTGCTTAAGCGTCACCGATTTTTCAAAATTTTAATTTTCAAGCAAGATATGGGTATGTGAAATATCAAAAATCAAAAATACTCATATCTAGCTTGAAAATTAAAATATAGAATAAAAGCCAACGCTTAAGCACAGGTAATGTTATTATATTAAAAATTGATGATAGGTAAAATCACTCTAATAGAAAAACTAACAGCACACTATTGAAACTAGTGAACGAAAATTTGGTATGTCGTATGTGTGTAAGACGAAGAAAAAAAATGCATGGGTAGCATCTTCTTAATGGGACTTGAAACATTTTGCCATTACCTAAGTTTAGCATTATTATTTTCTATACACAATTTAATTTGCAAAATATTTAGACTAATTTTAAGCTATTCACCTATACCACGAACTATTTAGTCATACTGTTGTATGCCTTTGGGGTGTAAGGTACATCTGTGCAATTATCTGTGATGATCAGTATCATGCATATTGACTTAACAAGTTAATAACAATAATATAATTTTATGTGATTTTATAACCAGTAATCGTAATATAATATTTGCAACGTTTTTAGCAAAAATTAGTTCGACTTAAAACATTACCGATAGAAAAATTAATTATAAAATGTCTTTAGGTATACAAGCTGATTCCGCTCAGAATTGGTTTTCGTATGAAACAAACTTTGAATTAATTTTTCACACATCCATTACAATGACGTCATGGCCAGGTACACTGTAAACCTATTACTGCAGTCACATCTCCGGATTTAAAATAAATGTCTATGCATGACCAATCCGTTAGTTGTTTTAACCCTGAATATTATTTAATCCGTTGGATATTTTATTCTAATGCCATACGGACGGTATGCACGCGCGGTAATAATTGTGTTATAATAAACAATGATGAAGGTTCTGTAAAATTTTAAACAACATCATAAAAAGACAATTGCCGGTGATAGATTGACCCCCATGTCACCCCTGAAAAAAATTGACACTTGGCAGATAGGTACCTATCATAACGTCGTCTACGAAATTTGTGCGGTTGCGCCATAAAGATGCCATTAAATTGTACATAAAGGATTTTATAATATATTATACTACGGTAGGCACCTATATATTACTATGAGAATAGTTTCTTTTTTATAAGTATTATGTACATGCAGTGACTGTCGGAATGTACCTATACCTATACCGCTTATAAACAATGTCGGAGCACGCCTATATATTGTAGAATATAATATAATATGCGCGTACTTTAGCGATATAATAGGCGTACCTATATATTACGGCTCGCTATATTCAATAAATTAGCGCGAGCGCATACCCATTATCCTTTGTTCGAATAGGTGTACTTAATACTTATCGTGGAAGACGGAAAATCCGGAACGCACACACGCCTGCCGATGGACACGTATTAGTAGCAGCAGGGTCGTGTTGTTTTATTGTATATTATTCGCAGCGTCGGACTGAAAAAAAGAAAAAATAAGAAAAATGCAACAGAAAAAAAACCGACGGGCAGACGAGATCGCCGAAAGACGGTTGCTGATTACGTCTCTTCTCGCAGTGTTGTGTAAATCGTTCTATTATAATATAGGTGTATACCCACGGGCTACAAGGTAGTTCTTATTTATCACAAAACCGACATTCACATTTATTTTCATCGGTAAGGAAATGTGTTTTTGAAAACATTAAATTTTTTTTAAACATAATTTGAAGTGTTTACACAACACGAAATATATGAAAACAACAACATTATAATATTGTTTAATGGTATCACGGGATATTTTCTCCTAATACCATATGCATGGAATGCGTGCACTGCGCAATAATAAACAATAATGGTATTACTGTTCAGTTTTATTTTTTTAAATATCGTCATAAAAATACGGTAGTTGATTAAGTTATAAGTTATGACTTAATAACCCTCACGTCATACTTAAAAAAATTGTCACGCAACAGATAGCTTCTATTATAAATGATACAAAACGTGTGTGATGCCCTCATAAAATTCTATTATTGTGTATATAAAGGGTTTAAATATTATACTACAGTAGGTAGGTACCAATAAAGTACAAAAAAAACCGACGAACTGAATAGATCGCCGAAAAATGGTTGATTAAGTCTCTTCTCACCGTATTGTGTTAAGCAATATTTTATAAATTATAATATATATAGAGTGGGACAGTAATTTTTTTTAAACATGATTTGAATCGTTAACATAAAGTCACAAAATAACATTTTTGAAAAAAACATTGTATTTAATAGCATTTATTATCATTATCGTTTTTAAGACAGTTTAAGTTTTTTTTTTTTTCCAATAAACAATCAGTATCTTATGGGTATATAAGTTTAAATGAGTGGAAAGGTGCAAGCGTACAGCTATATTTTTCAGATATAACTTTATTGTGATACCTACTCCACAACTCCACTCATATACAATTTAATGTTTTTAACTATAGAGTTTGGATGTTGTATAGGCATTTAATTTTTTTAAACTTCTATTTTTATATGAAGGTATACTACATATTGTAGTGATTGTAGCTTTATAGATTCATACAGCGGTATAGCATGTATAGCTATGCAACTTACATCACTGATGACGTATATTTAAACAAAAAAATTGTGATTTTGTTCACTTTTTGAGGCAGTAAAAATGATTTGGTTTTCTATTTCTGCATCGTTTCTAGTATAGAAAAGTTAATATAGTTGGTAATTTGGGTGGTCATAAAAAAAGTTACATATCTGCTCACATGTTAAACGTATATTATATTAAATTATAAATAAGATAATTACTTAAAATTTTTACGGTTTATATGGAATATTATTATTAATTATTATAATATATTGGGTCAACCTGTCACGCTATAATTTTCCGAGCCAAAATTTTTAACCAATCCACTGATGATTCGATGTAATTTGTATATTTTTAGACTTCTGTGAGCATAACTACAAATATTATGTGGGTAGGTACATATACTATTATCTTATAATTTAGAATTATCAAATAGGCAACTATATTTTGTAGGTAGGTCCTAACCAGTAATAGTAAATGGTAGTAAATTATATACCTATTACCTAATCTAAGATAATAATTAATAACTATAGGGTCTAGATTTAAATGCACTTAAAAACATACAAATTTAATATGCTCTAGACATAGCCAAAAATTCCATTAAAAAATGCATTTTACACAAAAATGACCTTAAAAATTCCATATATTTTTTTTTATAAAATATGTAATTTATAAATAAAATATTATTATTTTTATTATTTTATTAAAAAAAAAACTGAAAATTTGAAAAAATGACTTGATTTTTTGGCCGTTTTGGGGAAATATTATTCATTCTAAACATACCAAAACAATTTTTACAATTTATGTAAAGTTAAAATTCTAAGTAAACCTATTCTACTTACTAAATTTATGGGTGACTCTCCACAGTCAATAATACATTAAGATAAGATAAAAACTCAATCGAAAAATAGAGATTGATAATGTGTATGGAAAAACCCGATAAACCTACTTAAATATCAAGAAAATAATTTATCTTTATATAATATTTTGAATATTTTAAAGTTTACCATATACTGAATAAATATCCATTAAAAACCAATAAAATGAGCAAATAATGCTAAAAATGCTCTAAAAATTAAAAAATTTTGAAATATGCAAAAAATTAAAATTACAATTTATAGCTTTTAAACCTCATTACATGAAACGAATTATACTTAGAAAGCATTGTTGATCAACCAAAAAAATATGTACTTTGCATTGTAATCCGGGCTCAACTAATGATGTTTAAAAATTGTTATTTAATAAATGTTATTTATTTATTTGTAGTTAGCTTTATAGAGCTACAACTTATTGCATAAATACTACCCCAATATCTAACTGCAGTTCTTAAATAATATTGTCTTCTGGGTCGATATTGATTTTATGCAACGAAATTTTCTAAAAAAACGTTTTGATTCGCAATTGATTTACAAAAGTAAAAACCTAACAATATTAAGAGGACTATCCATACGTTGAATTCGTCTTGTAAATGTATAACATAACAAATGGTACGTTATGAGTAATTCATTTAACTCTGTTATGTTTAATTTTAAAGTGAATTTACCTAAAATCAAATTTAGAAGTAGAAATATTATCTAGTTGATGATATAGGTTTTTTTTTTTATATTTTAATTTTAAAGCAAGTTATGATAATTTTAAAATAGTAAATTACAATTTACATTGTCTACTTAACAACAAAACATAGTAAAAAATAAAAAACATACATTTTTCTCCAAATATTTTATATTGTAATGATTTAAAATACTGAAGTACCTATGTACAAAAAACATGTTTTCAAAACGCATAATACATTTTCACCGAGTAAAATAACGGTTCAGTGATAAACGAGTCAGGCTGTATAGCTAAGTAGATACTACACTACTTTTATATAATATCCCGAAAACCACGTTGACATTACTTCCGGAAATTATATGTATATTATTTTATAGATATAGACAACCCGAAGTCGTGAGGATTATTGGTCGTGTCTCGCCTCGAAAATCCACTTAGGTTGTGAACTTACACTTATTGTCATGTCGGTGGCGGACACGTCGGCACGACTACGCGACAATGGTGCGTCATTGCCGTATCGTTTATTTATTTTATTGCAACTCTGTTGTCCTCTTTAACTATGATAACGCCACAGAATTTACTCTAAAAAGTCTGCCACGACGTAATTTTAGTACTATAACTTTTACCATAGGGTTTAGGGAAAAATAATATAAAGGTAGGCTAAATATAATCATATTGTGATAAATTTGACTACCACTAAACTGGTTGCTAAGAACAAAATATTGATCATAATAAATGGTAGGTACGTATTATAGTATAATATATTTTATATTCAATAGTACCTATAGGTACTATGAACATTGAACGAATTACTATAATTACTTATTAGACACTTAAATTTGAAGAAAATAAATCCTAATAGACAAATAAGTCCACGAAAAAATATGAATATCCACCAACCAGTAAAAGTAAGAATACGGTACCTATAATTTATACTTATGTATTTACCTATTTTAATTAATTGGAAAGTCAGTAGGTTTAGCTCTAATTTGAAGTGTAATGCATGGACATTGGACACATACAAGTTGCGGACGAAATTATTCAGGTCAATATTGTAACATAACAATTGCGGACACGAGTTTCGTTATCATAGTACTAGTTGCGTACAGAGTTTTTTTATGTTTTTTTCAAAAATTGTTTATAAAATATTTATAGATTATCGTCATTATACCGTTGCTCTACCGCTTTGCGTTTGACACTATTACTTAACTTCTGCCGCACAAGTGATCGTTTCTCATCGGCCTCGTGGTTCTTATGTTCAAGATTATTTTCTATTTGAACACCATGTGTATTAAATTTTAAAAATGCATTACACATTTTATTTGTACACGCCCACCGTTGAATATCATTTTTCATTATGCGATGAAAACGGAACTTAAACCCGTCAATCACAAGTAACTCTTTAAGTTTTTCACTAAACATTTTTATACAGAAATTAAACGAACAGAAAGACGACAGATATTAAGCACGCGAGTATGGCTGTCGATAAACTGATTAAACATTGCGATTTCAAAAGTACCGGCATAATCTTAATCGTTAATATCAAAATTTCCCACAATCGCTATATCAAAAATAATAATGTCCGCAATTAGTATCTTATATTTGTGTCCGCAATTCGTATGTTACCTTTTTAGATTTCGTCCGCAACTCACATGTTTTTACGGTTTTTGTCCGCAATTCGGAAACACCGTAATGCATGTATTCTAGAGTAGTTATTTTAATTGTAATATATGACTATATAATATATATTAACCTCTTAATTACCATCATGGTCTAAATAATAAATTTCAAAAAGGGCTCAAATTCATCAAAACTTTTTTAAAATTTAAAATTAGCTATTTTATAGAGTTATTTAAAAGTAGGCACATCATAATATTGTACCATTTTATGATTTTCGTTTTTCTCACTTTAATAACTCATGTTAATGCAATAAGTTGTAAAGAACTACTCTTTAATATTGTATGTATATAATATATTCATATTGTATTTTTATTTCTTTTATAATGGTGTTAAATATTATATCCATCATGAGCTGATGAACTAGGCTATACATATGTCAGTTTTATAGGACCACGATATTTGTAACAAAATTAGAGCTATGATTAAAAAAATAACGAAATTAACGTGTCGCTGGGAATATCTTACACATAAAAATAATATTATAGCTCTAATTTCATTACACAGATCATGGGCTTATAGTCGGTCATAGTGGGATTATTGAACAATATTATAACACAAATAAAAAATATTACATACAAGTTAAACGAGTAGTGTGTTTTTTATTATAGGTACCAAGTGAATTATCATTAGTTAATTTAGCGGGAAAACCATGTAAATATATATGACATTTTGTTTTTTTCCGATTAATTATTTAAAATTAAAACAGAGGAATAAATAATAACACATTATTGGAGGAAGCTAATTCTACAGATTTTGTTTCATTAACACATCAAACGCTAACAAAATACAAAACTGTTGTAACAATAATATCGGTAAATATTAATTGAATATAAATAACACTCTTAAGACTCCTAAATAAAAAATGTTCATAGATACTTACCAAGATGTTTTACTCGGTGCGAGTTTTTTATAAAACTTTGGTTATAAAATGTTGGCACGCGTGACCAAAAATACAACGTTACGGCCCAATTGGCCATGTCATGATCTTGATCATAATTCAGTTTAAACGGTTATGATTTTGATCGCTATGTGTCAAAAATGCTCAAAACAGGTCCCGTTTTGAAAACCAGTATCAGGAAAACCGAAAATGTAAAAACCTTTTTCAATAAACAACCATAAATCTGCAGCTACACCCGAGAGTTTTCTTCTTCAATTTTTCTATTTTCATCTCACAAAATCCTCGCACATACGACACATTTGAATATTGATATAAATGTATAATATAATATATATACATATCGTACATACAAATGTCGTTTTTTATATTTTTACACAATGTTATTGGTGATTTAATTATTGCATATAATATTAAATATTTATCTATTATGTTTAAATGTTGATAGTGAGTCACATACTCTTCCCTTAGCAGTTGACTACCTGCAATAAACAACAGTCACTCTATTTTACTGTGATATTGCATTTTATAAGGCAATCGTGGCTCACATATATTCAATGAAAATAATATCTATAATTTTTATAAAAATATTTAAATAACTTTTTTAAATTAACTTAAATTATTATAATTTAATTAAATTAAGATTTATAATTATTTATAACTAAAAATAACGAAGTTAATAATAACTTAGTTCTTTTTTGAACATTTTACATTTTCTAACTAGTTACTACTTCGGGGTGTCAATAATTTAAAAACAAATTTCATAATGCCTATAATATTGTAACATTACTGACGTAGGTATAGTTAGTTTGTAGAATAATATATGAATGTCACTAATATTATGAAACCTATATTGCAATTCGAGGGGAAGAAGTGAAAATTAGAAAAAAATACATGTCATAAAAAGAATTGGAAATTGTGTATTGTGCAGTAGATACTCATCGTTTCGGTAATCTTCAACGGACCTAACCCGTAATTATTGTCAGTGTAAAAAATGATCACTCATCGCTGCAGCGCTTGACTTTGACATGAAAAAAACAACTGCAGTGCAGCGGGGACATTTACATTTTCACTTTGTGTGGTGGTAACACAACAATAATTCAATCGGCTCTCCGTAAAAACGTCATAAATAATAAACGCATGCTTATAATATATTCTCGGGGTAAGCACTATAGGTGGGCGTATGTACATAATAATAATACATGGTGACTGGATTGTGCTTATTCAGCGTACGCCACGGAGCGGATTAAGCAAATTGATACCCATTGTGATTTAAATTTCAATAATTGTGTTTGCACTGGCACAATATATATTATATATGTACGATAGAAGTGCACTTAATTAAATGCAGGTACCTTAAACGTGCGTTAAACGTCTTTGTTCGAAACGGACTGATTAAAATGTTAAAAACGTTCCTACGCCACGTGAGTTATACCTATACAATAATTAAACGCGTCCTAGGCAGTCGAACGATTAAAACAATACCTACCTATATAGTATAATAATATAATAATACGCACAATAGCTACAGACCATAATAGACCCACCTAAATCATATTATTATTATTATTATTGTAACAGTCATCTGAACAGTTGTAAATACAGATGTACCATTCTGTCGCGCACTGATTATGTTAATGTTTCACTCTCTAAACTAGGTACCTACTGGAGATTTAAACAAAAACTTTCGCGATAAATATAACAGTTAGATTCGCAGTATCGTGAATTATTTTGTCATCAAAATATAATTTATTGAATTTAACAGTTTATTTTGTATCAATGGATTAAGGATCTAATATAGACGTACCTAATGGGAAAAAGGATTAAGATATCAAGTTGCAACTACCTATCTGATTACCGAGGTTTTTCCCGTACAAATGTTTTTTTTGTTTTTGTTGATTTTTAGTTTGTTCTACTATGTTATAGTATACAACCTAATATTATTATTGTACTCATAATATTGTCTACTTACTGTCGTATGTCGTTGATAATGTCATCGACTGGAAAAGCATAAACAGATAATCATTGACTTTGATATTTAAAATTGCAATGCACATCAGTGGTGGATCAGGGATTTATAGCGGGGTCACTAGGGTGCTCTTGGGTCATTGTTGACCTTTATTTTTGTATGGATAAGTAACTATATTATTGACTATGGCTCTGTATGAGTTCTATCAGAAATTGTTTAAATGTTAAAATAAATTTAAAGAAAGAAATGTTTAGAAAAATGTATTACCTATTTTAAAAATAATTTTAGGTAGGTAATAAAAGGTTCAACAATTAGTTTGGATGGACAACGGCTTATCAGGAAAAGGTTAAATGTACTTCAAGTTGTTAACCACTGAGGGAATTTCGTGAATCCGTTAACTGGAGTAAATACCCTACGTATAGAAACCTTTAAATAAATAACTTAAAACTATAAAATTAAGCTGATACCTCCGAGTTGGTGAGGTATATAAAGATATCTGTATTTGTATCTACATAATATAAAATATTGCGTTTGTCAACGGATTAATAAGATTAGACGCGTCACGACGTCGCGCGTCGTATTCGGCACGGTTTTTACTTTTTGTTTATGTTATGCTTAGAGATAATAAGAATGGTTTCTCTGTCAATTGTCACTAAAAATACTAACGGTCTTTAATAATGGATAATTCTTCGGATCACTTTTTTTTACGACCGTAAATATTCTAATCCATTGACCTATATATTTATTATAAAGTATGTTTTACTCGTACACTATTTTGCATTCTATTCAGATAGAGGCATAGAGCGATGACCATAACGGACCAACAGGGGTGAGAGGGGCAGTTCACTCCGAACTCTGTGCGTATAATACTGATTAGTATAATTACTTATAATAATGATATGTAGGTTTAACGTCCCAAAACAAAGCAATAAATAAAATCGTCCAAAGTCTATAATAGGAGTTCATAACTATCTGGTGGAAATAGTTTTTGCCTACCTATATAATTATATATTATGGTATTTACAGTCATGTACACCGCTTCTCTTTTCTGGGGGTTTGACATATTTTATTTTATCTAAACCAGGGTAAACATTTTTCGTATGTTTTAGGGAAAAATCTTGCCACTTACCGACGGTCAACCATATATCATAACATCCTATTTTTCCGTAACTGAAATAACAAACACAATGGTTAACTTTGCGTCTCTACAACATACGTTTATAAAATAAAAACTTTAAGTTATAACTTATAACTATATAGGTACATTTTATATATATTAATTGTAACTCAATGATTCAAATTAGAATGAGTAACCGAAAAAATTAACGATTAATGATAAAAGTTTACAAAAATTAGTGTTATGCAACATTATTGGAACGGAAAAACATTTATCGTACTCGTCATAGTATAATAGTCTTCACCAAGCCGGAAAAATAATTTCATAATAGATTTAGTTAGGCTATCAAATAATTAATATGTTTCGTTTTTTATAATTTATCAAAACAAAATATGTTTTCTACTATTCACTAGAAGTGTTTAATAAAAGGCAACATTTTAACATAATAATTATTGTCTACTGAAGTTAAATTCTGAGACGATTGCTCTTCTCGAAACACTTGATTGTGACACCGATAATATTTTGGACGCTGGACGTTTGACACTTGATTTATCTAAAAGCCAACTTTGTTGTACACTTACAAATTTGAGTACAAATAGACACAACGTTTGGACAAATAGAATAAATGGTATTTCATAATATTTTACCTGATAAATCAGAAAACGTTTGGGTAAATATATAGGTACAAGACACGTTTAGGGGCATATCATATTATTATAATATTATGCACGATCTATACAATATTGGTATACGTACCTAGGTTCTAGTTACTACTATAATAACTTAATTACTCGTTACTTTATCTACAAACCAATTAATATCAGTTGATTCTATTATTTTGATTATTATATGATTATTATCGTAGTGCACGTGACTAATATACGTAATACACGTACTTTAACTGTCATCGACTATAATCTTTATTACATCTGCATCAATATAATATATGACTGTAAAGCATTACATTTATTCATTCAATCACACTAAGTACCTCAGTTTGATTAGTTTTTCAAACCGAACGGTATGAATGTGAATACTACTGAAGTTTTTGAAACCCGTCGTGGTAAAAAGTGCGTTATAATTTATAATTTTAAATGTAGTGAGTTTGGAATAAATAAACAATGAAGACAAAAGCAAAATGTTTTGCAGGAACCTACTAAACATAACAGTAAGATAACAGTTAGGTTACATAAGATAACGTTGAATACATTTAAAAAAATATATATAGAATTACATTTTGACATTAATATGAGAAAATATTTATGACATCAATCCACTGTTTGTCGGAAAAAAATAAAATGTAAAAATAAATAAAATACGATTTTTGATTTTAGTAGATTTAGAATTTTTGTAATGATGTAATATAATATTATTTAATGTAAAAATATTTTTAAATTAGTTACAAAAAAAAAAGTTTTAAGACAATTAAGAGCCAACCTCCTCATGATATCTTCTAGTAACGTTAATAGACTCTAAAAATTAAAATAGAAAAAAATATGTACCTAAACGTATTGGTACAAAAATATATTGGTACCCAAAAGTGGCATTATTTTAAAAATATGATATACCAAAACTTTGAATTCATTCTTGCAGGTATCTGAAAAATGTGTTTTCTTAATCGTTCTCCCAATTCCCATGTAAAAATATTGTTTTGTGGCCGAACGCGCTAAAAGTATACAACTGTTGAAAAATTTCCATACCGGTGCTCTTTTTAATTTGTTTGAAATTAATAATATTTAGAAAAACACTTGTGGTTTACATTTTTAGAATTAGTAAATATTTTTGTAATAACTGTTCTTAAAAATAATTTTTTTCATGAGTTTATATTTAACTCACGTCCTGCAACAAAACTGAAAAAAACTGTTACCATTATTAATTATTTTAATATTACCTATACATAGGTTATGTTAGGTTAAAAAAATAAATGGACCAGAAATAGAAAAAACTAGCTTTGTGTATCGTACTGCCAACTGGTGTAAGTGTGAGGTAGGTAGACATTTGATAAATTATGCGAAAAAATAAAGTAACTATAATATGTTATTTTATATTACGTAGGTATTGGTATTATTTTATTGAAAAGAAAACTATTCTACACCGATATCGCCGATTATGCACCGGATATCGTTTAATAGCCTACTGGTTTAAACTAATTTTTATTAACATTTTTAACTTGTTGTGTCTTGCACTATAGTGCCTGTTAAGAAACACCATTAAATATATAAATGCCGTAGGTATTTCATATTTATTATCCTTATTAATCTGAAAGTGTTATAACTTATTATGTTCGTATAATGAATACTCCTATGTCTTAATAGAACAATTAATACATTATTACCTATCTATAAGGCGCAACTTATATAATGGAAAATAGAAATTATGGTTTCTACAACTTGCTAAATAAAAAGGCAAAAGAAAAATGGAAAAATTAAACCTAGACAAATAGAGGACCCTGGAAAACGTGATAGCTGTACAATCCCCGCAAACAGTATATTATTTTTATTAGGTATAGTTGTTACGACTAAACAACATCATCTCTAACAAAAAAAAAAAGAAAGAAAATTAGAAAATGGAAAATTGATTTTGAGAATAGAATACGTATGACATTTTGGAGCAAGGAACCAAAACAATAATAATATTTGTTTACATTTTTAATTCTGCTGATGATCCGACCACGATAGTAACCTCATAGTTTGTTTTTTTTTCCCCCGAGTCTGTGGTGACAGCGGCGGCAGCTGCAGCCTGCAACAAAACAACACGGTCGACGGGGAAAGCCGCAATATCGGTTGACGACCGCACGCGTCAAGTCACCTGTGCCGGTTCATCGGACGCGCACCATGAAACTCGCGGTGTGTACGTCCTCTGTCAATAGGACATAGGTACATCAACACGTAATTTTACAACTACTGTCTTCTCTCGACGATTAACGTCCCGAAAAAATTGTAATTTTTTTCAACAACACTTTACCATTCACAATTATTCACAATTTATTATTATAATATACATTAACGACGATTAACAGCGCGTCAGTGACCCCTCCCTCCCTTGTGTTTGTGAAAACCGTATTTTATTTTATTTTCAAATGGAAAACTATAGTTTTAATTAAAAATGACTACTCTATAGACAGAGGGAAGTGTTTCTGAACATGATGACGTATATATGATAGGTATTATGATGAATCCAATATCCGAAAAAAAATTATAGGTATATTATCAGATCTTGGAAGGTTAATATTTTAAATTATGAATTCGTCATAACTCTTGAGTATAGAAATAAACTTTTTTCGTTCAAGTTAATTATGTAGTAAATCAAGACCCACGATACTCATATAGTATAAGGAAATTAAACCTAGTCTAAAGATTTTAACTCATTAAATTATTGGTAGGTATAACTTATAATTAATATTAAAATAATATAAAAGTTTATTATTTGTTATTATATTAACATTTTAGGAGGTGATAAACTCTCTTGATTCTATGGTAAATCTGGTGATTTTTAAAACTAGTAAACTCTCGAGGGTCAACATTATGTTTATAATGGAAATATGTACTCTCCCGAGTTGTTTTAAAATTACTATTAATTTATACAGGAATGTCACAAAAATTATATATTATACAGACCAACAAATTGACACCTTAAGTTTTTTTCAATTTTCATAGTTCTATATTCATATACATTTGAATTTCATTAAAATGTTAATTCAATCTTAAATTGATTAAAATTATTATTATTATATAATTTAAATAATTGACTTTTTTAATGAAATTCGAATGTATATTAAACTTAAACAATTTGCATGTTAATATTATTATAAACATTAAATTATAATGTATAAACGAAGTTATTACAGATTTGAGAGAGTTTACATGTACCCTGCAGCAGGTAGTACTGAATATGGACACAGGAGAGTTTACTATCGGGAGATTTTACACTGTTTACAGGCCATTAAAACCGGGAGAGTTTACAATCACCCAACCTTTTGCAGCTCATAAGGCTATAATAAAGTGAATGGTCAAACCATTGATTTCTAGAATATTTTAGGATAAATACAAAAAATAATATTATTATTATACATGAATTTATAATAACTTGGACATACTAATTGCATGATATTGGCATTTGTAACATTCTTTTACGATGGTTGTATCAATTATTATAAGTTATAATCTTTAGTTAAATATCAATATCAAATCACATCAAATTGATAAGTACATTATTTGTATACTAAATGAAACCAAAGTCATAAACATAAGTATAATAGTTAATATTAGTCATAATACATAACTAAAACAAATGTTTGATAGTTGTTTTTCCAAATGTATGCTATCATGTATATATAGGTAGGTTTATGAACTTGGAAACCAAACTACCTTCAAAGAAGAAGTTTAGGTTCATGTTCATTACAAATATAATTCAAATTAACTTGTCGATAATTCTTTCACACAAAAGGAATTTTGAATTTGATACTTCCAAGTCTGATTAACTATAAACATATTCTGTAGTAGGTATTGAAGGTTAAAGAACGGAAAGAGTTGATTTTCTACGTTAAACTTTTCGTTTTTCAACACTCCAAGTTTCAATTGTCATAAATTATAGTTAATTATATATTAATATAGTATTACTAAACCGGTGTTACATTAAAGTGAAATAAAACAATAGGGTAAACTATAATCAACCATAAGAGTTTAAAATGTAAGCGCTCTGCAAAAGTTACCATTTTAATTTTGAATATTAAACATTTATATTGTTTCTGCGTACCTATATAAGAAAATAAATTACCAACAACTATATTCTATTATCTACAATTATTGTTCGCATATTATCTACCTACCTTGAATATTAGTATACTAATAAGTAATATTAATATACATTTAGTTGATAACGAATAATTAATATTTAAACAACGAATGTCAAATCATTAAATTTGAACAAATACGTCAGTTTGTTTACTTGGTTGGTATTTGGTTCAAATTATAATAATTTACCTTTGGATGTGTAGGTAGGTACTTAAGAAAATAATAACTTAACGGATTGATTACAGTTGATTATCCATCGGACGTTAGGCACGTGATTCCTTGACTTATGGAAATCATATTGTCCAGTACCTATGATAAGTTTTTAAAACTCTCTTGATGATTTGGAAATAAAATTTGATTTGTTTTTAAAAAAGTAAATGTTTTGAAAGCTCCAGACCAAATCAATCATAGTTTTGTCAAATCAATGTTTTAAATGTAGGTACAAACATTTTGAGTTTATGTATTTTTAAAAATGAGATACTGTTCTATAAAAGGAGGTATCAAAATTATTCACCTAACAACATTTTTTTATCCATGAACAAAAAATACTCGGCTGATAAATTTTAAATCGTTGCTACGACCCTGTTTTTAGCCGTGCATAAGTGCACAAACGAGTGTAGCTATACCCTTTATACCATGATAGTTAGGCATGCCGATTTGGACATATTTTATTTTGAATTAAATGCGATGGTATTAATCGATCAAATAAATATATTTGATTTAACTCAAGATAAATTATAACGCATAATGGGAACCGGGGAGTTTTTACCCGGTAAGTCAATCGTTAATTTCCCACCGATTTAAATAATATGTGAAATCATCGAACATTCTGAACAGAATATGTTTTGATAAAAATTAAAAACAAAATACTGCACGGGGTCCATCGATAAAACGCCAATAGGTCGAAACAAAATACGGAAAGAATTCCTGCTCACGACGCAATCGTTTCTCCGTTAAGCTGCAATTCCGCGTTTTGAATTCCTGACGATTCTTCAACTATAATATTATAAATGACATTGCGTCGTTGCTTATTATAATATAATATTAATATAGCATATTATGTTTATAGGAGATTGCCTACACGAGGTATAAATACACATAGGTAGGTACTGACGAAATCGATACACACAGTGAAAAAAGTATATCTAATAAATTGACAGTGGCAAGTATTACTTATATTATAATTTCTGACACCCGTTTTCGAATATTATAATAAAACATTTCACATTACATACATCACTCGGAGTTTTCGGAAAACTCTGCACCATTTATCTACGTATTGTGTCGTAAGAATCGATACGATCATACTTGGCACACACTGCGCCTACATGAAACCCGCGAACTAACATAGGTACTACTCTAATAATAGGTAGGCATATGATAATAACAATAATATGCTATAGGTATATTGTATATTATCTATTATTATAATATATTATGATCATTGGTCACTGGTGCGCGGTTGTCGATCATATCGGCCAACTAATATTGGCCTCATTTGTTTATAAACATATAGTATTATAGTACAGGTACCTATGTAGTTCCCGTCAGCGTATAAACGTCGAAAGTTATTGTGCGCAAAATATTATATTTTTATTGTCATAGTGCCGTAGTATAGACGGCCCACCTATACATATAACATTCAAATCAACGACAGCACTAAGATATGCGTAAAATCGCAATGCACACCCAACGGCCAACAATACTGCGAAGCCGTTCGTGTTCGAATTCGGCAAATAATAATATTGCGTTGCCAACTACTTGTTTTTCGAAGTCTGAACGATGATGGTGTCGATCATAGGCCAATCGTGTAAAATATTAATTGATGGACATTTATCACACACACATACACACACACATCACACTTTTGCCATGTGCTGCAGACTGTGTATACTAATCAGATAATTTAAGTTATAGCGATAGAACACTATTTGTCTTCTCTCTCTTTTACACATACCTACGCTCAACATAGGAAAATTGATGTTTGTAGAATCAGTATGTTGCGTTGTTAGTTTTGAAACGTTGCAGATATCAGAGATTCCAGAACTTTTCACGGTACGATCCTTTTTGAAAAATGTTTGAATATTAGTGACCCACAGCATATCTACTGATGAGCTTTATTTTTCATTGTTTATCTCTATTTTCACGATATGTAACTTTTAGTCTGGCAGCGTCGACACGTCACTGATACATTTGTAATCGTCACAGATACATTTTATTAAACTAAATTCAAACATGTAGGTACATTATGTATAGCACAAAAAAACTACACACGGAAAAAACCAAGTTATTCAGTTGGTACACCATACAATGCAGATTTACTATTAAATATTTTATATTATAAAATTTTTTTTAATATTTCAAAACTTAATGTCACTCAATATTAACTCTGTATTAATGTGAATTGAGGTGTTACCAAAATCAAAGACAGTATAACGTTATCTGTATATTTGTATAGGTACGTAAGCTTTTTTACACGAATATAAAATCAATTTTTCATCTGAAAAACATGAGTGTTTATGAACTGTAATATCTCAAATATTGAAGTTCCTACCGTAGAAAAGGCCAGCGTAAAAACACAGATAATTTTCTTAAATTTAAGCTTAATAATACTTTATTATCTACAACACTTATGTCATCTCATGTTATAATAATAACCTATATATGTATTATTTATAATACAGTGGAACCTCGATAGCTCAAATCGGCTGGAGGCGAAAAAAAAATTCGAGTTATCAAAAATTCGACTTATAAAGGTTCGAGTTATCATATATTATGGGGCAGGGGCCAAGACATTCTTTCGACTTATCGAAAATTCAAATTATAGAGGTTCGAGTTATCGAGGTTCCACTGTACTATTTATATGTAAAATGCCAATTGGAGCTTACCTATATCAATAAAAAATATTAAAAAATAAACAATGGGTAAATTCACTTGAATGTTAAAGCTAACAAACCTTAAATATTGGTTCTGCTGAAAGCAAATTTAGTGTGTCGTGCGTGGGATATTTGTCTTAAAATCTGCGACAATTTTTTTTCAACTAATTTGTAAGACCATTTCAAAAACTTACAACTCGATATACTTTTATGACAAGTGATCAAAATCTTAAATCAGTCAGAACTCAGAATACATTCGACAAAATATTTCACTACCTAACCTTGCCAACAATTTTCACATAAAAAGTATTGAAGAAATCATACTCAATATTTGAATTCAACATACTGTATAATATGATATATATATGTATATTCATGTAAAACATAAAAGAAGTGGACATTTTTGAGTAAGTGGTGATTCAAAAGACGGCAATATATTATACAATATATTTTTACATAATAATATTTTCCATAGTATATTAATATAGCAAATGTATTGTTATATCACTCATATCGTATCTTTTGGCTAAACTATAGTATCACCATCGGACTATAATAGTATACACCAGCACAATAATAATTCAGGGGGTTCAAAGTTAAAATGCGATGTGATAACACTCATGATATTTTCAGTACTATATCTGAACGTGTAAAATAAGTTTTATATAGATAAAATATTTTATCATTTAAAAAAAGGTCGAAGAGCAATTTCGAGACTTTTTGTTTTTATATTAAAACGGTCTACAGACAAAGACAATAACCATTTATTTCAACTGTGGGATTAAAAGTGTGCAGATGACAGGAGACAACCTACTACGCCATATTTATTCACACATATAAGGATCCGTTAAACATAATGTTATTCTGTTTAAACACAATACTATGTCAAAATTGTCAACAGTCAAAACTATTTTTTTCGTATAAAATTCAAATTTCTGTAAAAGCTATAACTACAATACATCACCGTATTTTTATTGTTATATTAAATTATTATTCTATTTAATTTATGAGACTGTGTAATTATAAAATTGTGGAAAGGTCATTTTCGTATGCGAAAGTTATGTATCTAAAATGTCATAAATATTTTTACTTTATTTATTATTGTCCGTTGTATAACCGTGTTTTGTATAGACGTTATTATTTTATATATCTATGTAGGTACTACCTATATAATCATTTTTAGAAAGGTTAAGTGGATTCTCCGTAATGTCAATTCACCGTTTAATAGCCATTACAATGGTGACATTACAGGCTACTAAAACGAACCGATTTCAAATTGTGTTTTTTTTTTTTTTAGATAATTGTATTATTTAATTAGGTAGATACTATGATTTTGCACTGATAGGTACACTGAAGTGTGACAGCTACTAACAGAACAACTGCCTATTCTATGTTGGACGATTTTATTATATAGGTGTCGTAGAAATAACTATTAAAGAACAGTAAACATTGATAATGAGTGAGTTATAATTGAGTTTATTAATTCATCGGGGAGTTAAATTGTAATACTATTTTATTTTTTTTTTCGTATTGTGGGATTAAATAGGGATTTCTCACCTCCACAAAACTGTCACAACACACTCGAGTAAAACTATGCGAATAAACTATTAATACTATATCATATTATATATTATATTTTTTACTATTATATTAATATTTAATAAGTGTAAACTAAAGTCGTTACAATTATTTGCAAATATTTTAGGTATAAAGTCAGTGTCACTGTTTGCTGCATGAATATGCTGCTTATGATCCATTAAACTATGTTGAATCCGATAATAATGGAATTATGAAAGTTACAAAACAATTTCAAGATCTAATAAATCAATTGATTTATTAATTAAATTTCATAGAATAAGTTCATAGTTTTCTCAATTTAAAATTCGAATTCTTGTATAACTCACGAAATTGTTAAAGGCAAATAATTAGATTGTTTAGTTTTTTTGTTTAAATACAGCTAGGGGTTTGTTAATTATTGATTATAATATACAGATGCGATGTATATTATGTGTATGTATATTGTATATGCTTACACAATTATTAAAATATACAGAGTAAAAGTCGTTTAATTTAAGTTGGTTTAACACAAGTATTCTAATATATTTTTCTTTCAAATATTTAGGCAAAACATTGTATTGTAATATTGTATAATATAGGGGGAAAATTATTTTAGCACTTAAAACTGTATTCATAAATTGTTTTGTTTGTACTTATATTAATATTAATTTAGTTGGTTATTTAAAAGTTAAAACCCCTAATTTGGTCACTTAGTGTTTTTTCAGATTTTAATTTGAGTTAATATTTATTTTAAGTATAAAATATTATAAAGTTTTAAACAAGTTTAAACTTTTAAAATAATATTATTTAAAATGGAAAAAAACGTAAATCACAAATACTGTTACAACAGTATTGTAACCAGACTTATTTTTTATAGATCTACTTAAGCATATATAGTTAACTATTTGTAAAAGAGGATGTTCAATACACATACATACATATTTATAAATATAGGCACTTACGTAATGGCGTACTGCATTACCTAACTGATTGAAAGTATAAATGCAAACCTAATTAAACGGAAAAAGTTAAAAGTTAAATCTTTTCAGAAACTATAAGATTACAACATAATAATGGTTACAATCGCTGAATCGTAGGTGGGCAATACATGCCTATACAGTCTCCCTCCCTCAATTGTGAGAGCAAATATTATATTCTTTGAGGAAACTTTTGCTATCAGACAGTTTGTGCCCTGAGGTCAATCCATACCCGAATCACGTGTTACTGATATGGGTACGGGCTAGTAAGCGTGCTCAGACATTTCTGGCAGGGTAGTCATACATAACACATTAACGCACACACATGACACATACGTATATATACCTATTCATATTCACACCTAAGTTAAGTTATAAAAACTAATTTGGATCGGGTAACCTCCGTAGTAAAAGAGTATTTTATAAATAAAGATGAATCATGAAATCATGATAATGTTGAATATTGATGGGGAGGAGTGAAGTTCATAGAGTCGTCAAATGCTTACCATGACTACCCCGTGCGCACGCTTATGAAGTAGGGCTTATAGTTATAGGTATTTAAAGTTTAGACGAGCGGTGTGGATTCGCACAGGATTAGGCCTCTCAAAATGTTGCTCTATTACTCCGCTCAACTAAACTTTAAATAGGATACATAGGTACCTATAATTATCATTAGCTATACTCGTCCAAAATTTGATTTTGATACATTGAAGTATTCCAAAAAATATTCTGCATTGGAGATATACCATAAAAAGTGTATATTTTAAAACTTTCCTTTTAGAATAATCTTGTTTTTTGATGACTTAAAATTATGTATAAAAATGAAGTGACGAGTTTTTGAAATAATGAGTGTCTTAGTATCACTCTGTATATATTATGTAGTACGTGTATAGGTTAGATACAGTCAGATACAGGTACACGACCGCACAGTTCGTCCGCAGGCGCCGTATGCCCTATTGACAATCGTGTATTGTAGTGCGATGTGTTTTTATTTGAATCGATGCACGTAGTATGTATACTAATTATAATGCATAATATCAAATTATACAATGGTGAGAATTGAAAATCACATCCCTCAGCTGGAGACGACTTGAGGACTGTAAAAAACGTTGACGCAACAATAAAAGATGACGTTTCAAAACGATGTAGCTGGTAATAACTAATTATATATTATAATATATCGTGGTTGCCAATAATGTGGACGAAAGTCGTTTTCTTTTTCATTTTAGATTACCGAGGATACCAAAAATACACATTGATATATTTCTGTACAACATTTAAGTATATTTAAGCTCTTCAGTACTATACTATAGTACTATAGTGTTTTGAACATTGTACATAATATATTATGTAACCAGGTCATATCACGGACTGATCAACAAAGTTAAATAAAATTATAGTTTTAGTGGTGCGTCTAAGCGTTTTGATACGTATAAAATACAATATTATTATGTACCATCGTACATATTTTATATTCATTTATTGTTTTTAATTTTAAATATGTTTGTACAAAGTTTATAATGTGCGTCTATTTCGTATACTTTTACAAGAATGTGATACAAGCACGGCATTTGTTTGAAGTGTCCCCGTCCAGTGGGAGTGATACGATATTACGAAGGGATTTGGAATCAGAGTTATTTCGTCTAGGCTAGTACTCAGACTCAAGTGTCAATCCGTTCATAAATTTCAAAAATACGAAAAATAATAGGTTGTTACACACAATAATAATTATATAGTTAGTCATTAAGTGTGAATAGATATTATATAATAAATAATAACTAGTATTGTCGTATTTATATATTATTAGAATAATCCGAATAAATAAGTAACATTTTTTGTTATAATTACAAATATTTATATGGTCAAATTGTGAAAGGAATTTCTTTAAACTAAATAATGACCAAAACTTTCCAAAAGGAAGCTAGATCCATTTTTCCTCTTGGCAATTATTCATATTATTCTAACAAGTGGTTGTTTTATTGCATAACTTTATACATGCGGATACCTATAGTGGTGTACAGTCGAGCACAGTGATACGGGACGATAAAAAGTGGCGCAAGGCGTGAGTAAAAGGACGTAATTTAAAAACTAAAGCATATTATTATAATGTGTAAGATTAGTAAATATCTCCATTAAGAGGATGCTACACAGCCATTTGTTGTCTCCGTCTTACAAATGCATAACATAGCAAATTTGAGCTCAGCAGATCACGTTTAGCTCCGTTAGTTTAAAAATTATAGTTAATCGACCTATTACGAAACTTGATGTTGAATATTATATGTGTTTGGTTTGTCTGTATGTAGGTTTTTACAATTGTTGAATTTTTAGCAAATTATGCGTATAAAATATAGCATAAATTAAAAATACTCATAACTCACTTAAAAACGGAATTATCGTAAAAAACCCTCATACAAACATTAATAATGTTCTTACCATCAAGTTTTATCATAGGACAATTCACTAAAATTTTTAAACTGACGTAGATAAACGTGATCTACTGAGCGTAAATTTGGTATATTACGCACTTGTAAGACGGAGACAACAAATATCAGTGTAGCGTCCTCTTAATAACTTACGAAGGAATTTCACAATAGCTTCGACACTTTACATTTTACAACGACAAACTATTAAATCCATACAATATTATATATTGTGAAACATAATATATTTAATCTTTATTTATAATAATAATTATATGTTTATAATATATTTATATACATTTAATACAATAATTATAACTGTCCATAAGAACTAATGTGTGATGTTATATACTTAGGTACCCACCAAGTGACAAGTGCTACATGTCTGCGATAATGCGCGTTAATAGGGTAACTACCTATTATTTATATCCTCTCGCATTATCATGTCTTAATCACGCCACTGATCATGTCGCGCGCTGATTATGCTAATTTATTCACTCTCTAAACTAGACACTGGAAATTTCGACAACTTTCGCGCCAAATAATAGGATCAGTCAACAAGACAGCGTCGAATTATTTTGATATTAATTTTATATCATTATTTCCGCGATAGGACTTTTGTGTCTTTTAAGTCATGGCTAGATATAATATAATATATACCCACTACACATAATATGTTTGGTATAATATTATAACACATTAATACTATAATATTATTATACAAATAGGTATAATTACCTATCTTTCTGATTTACTTTTCTTTTATTGGATGGTACCTAATAATCAATATTGCCTGAAAATTGTTTTTATACATTTTTTATATATTTAACTTCTTATTGTTTTAGCGTAATTTTCTCTTTCGGTGTTTTATTTGCTACACGCTTTTAATTGATACATATTTTTTTGACTTAAAGACACAAGTACTCGTACTTCTAATGTAGCATGCAATAGACTTGAATCACACGGCACATTAAAATGTAGATATATTATTAGAAATAGGTATCTCAATAATTGTGCAGTATACTAGCCTGATAGTCCAATGATTTTAAAACATGATTGATTAAAATTTAAAGGTTAATTGTGATTTGTTATTAGTTATATTTTTGAAATTATTTGATTCGGGTATTGTAGGACGGCAAAACTTAACCATGACAAATCATGCACCATACCGAATTCCTTAACGTTTTATACGAATTTATTGTAAGTAATTTAAAATTATAATGTCTTTTTGAAATTTACCTTTTACAATAATTTAATAAAAAAAAAGAAAGCATTATTATTTCAATGAGACAATAGTATGTTTAACATTTAAGTTAGTCATAACTACCAGACAACCTATTATATACATAGGTAAAAAAATATAATAAAATATTGTATGAGATGTATTATGTGTGTGTTGTGGTATATATTTACCGATTGACATTTTAAATAGGTTATTACTAGGGCTCGAATTTAAATGTAAATAAAATATAAAAAAAAGATTTATGACCTAAAAACTTTAAATCTAAAATTATCAAAAAAATACATTTAACATGGAAATTTGTTTAGTTACGTTTATAAAAAAGTGCGGGTAAGTGGATGTCGCTCTGCTGTACAGTAGGTTACGAGTGGGTCACTGTATAATGGATGGTATTAAATTTGAATTCAATGATATAATATCATTGTACCTATACGAAAAACGATTCTAAGCTGAGACAGTTTGTCAGTGTAGTTATTTTATATTAATAATACGGTAGCCAGTAAGTTGAATTAATATGCAATTATAAGAAAATAACTAAAATCGTTATTCTTGGTTATTTAGTATATAATTTCGTCCAAATTTTATCATAAAATAACTATAAAAAAAAATTGTATCTTTAAATTTTTGAAATTTTTTAGTCACAGAATAACCTACTTACGTGGTACCTTGTTTTAAATTTTCAAACCTTAGCTATGAAAATTAAAAATTATATCAATTTTTAACTACAAAACTATTTTGAATTTTAAAATTTGATAAATGTAGTCAAAAATCTAGCTCAAAATGTTTATAAAAAAAAAATTGTACCTTTTTATTTTTAATATTTTTCAACTACTATTGTAACAATATATTATGCGCCTTGTATTCAATTTTCAAGCTTTTTTACCAAACAGACAAAATTTAATTGACATTCATAGAAAAAAAAACCTAAAAAAATAGGAAACTGAGTATGACTGTAAACAGTTCAAAACAATTCAAAATATTTTGAAAATTTTACTGTCTGTAGAAAATGCTAATATAAACAACCTGTGAAAATTACATGTACCTGCGGTAATTTGTTTTAGAGTTACTTTTGTCTTTCCCTATGCATTTGAAAACTATTAAGAATTTTTTACTTTTGATCCCCCAAAGTAACAACTAGATTCACTTTTCTATCAAAAAAGATACTGTTGAAAAATATCTAAGCTGTTTTACTGCCCCAAAAGGTGATGATGGACACAAATATAAAAAAGATTTAAATTTAAAAATTTAAAAAAAACACACATCATTGTAAAATCAATACATTCATCGCTCCGCTCAGAATCTAACATATAAAAATGAATAAAAAAAATTAGCTAATCGCTAATTGGTGTGACATAAAGACAAATTTCAGCCTTATCTAAATTAAAACCAGATTCCTTTATGTTATATATTTCGAAATGAAAATGATTTATATTATGATTGTATTATGTTTATATTTAAATTAAGTAAATTGTTTAAGTCATAATACTCGTGTGTGTAAAACATGTAAAAAAAATTGTGATTACATCATAGATTACTTAGTAAGACATTCCAAAAAGAGATACAAATGCATAGAAACCCGAGACTTAGTTATTACCTACTTTTGCTCACAGTAAATTCACATACGGTAAAGGATAATAATTTGGATACTGCATGGAAACCATAATTGTTGGACCTTATCGAAAAGTTTATTTTTCCATTTTGTGTAGGTACTTCATTATTTTCGTGTAAAGTTAGATTTACTTCAGTTTATTCATTCATACAACTCTTCTATAAATTATACATCATTAATTAGTAGGTAGATTCAGATACCTATCAAAAAATAATCGAAATAATAAATTGTGTAATTGTGTAAAATAAAATAATAAGAAAACAAAACTGCTTTGGATGCTATAAAGGATGCGAGAAATCAAAAATGTAAAATAAAACTTACAACAGAAAGGTTTTTAAAATCTAACCTAACCCAACAGGAATTAAATTGATGATCATTAATATTATTTAAATATTTTTTTGTAATAGTATTTATAGTACCTAGTAGGCATATAATATTAAAGTTGTCTAGCTATTTAGAAAACCATTTCTCACGATTTCTACCTTCTTTATGAACAATAAAACTTTGACGAGCGTTTAAATTATTGTTATAAACTGTTAGGAGATGTCAATGATTTAAATATATTAAATTAATAAAATATGTTGGTGCACGGGGGCTTGAAGTGCCTTGAACAATGAGCACTCTTCGAAATATTTGTAGGCTGAACACTGAAGAGCATTTAAAATTTAGACCAGACGATTTATAAATATAGATTTATAAATTAAAATTAAATATAACTTGAAAATGTTACCAATATATGTATATTTATATTAACATTTTTCGTTTACCAATATTTGGTAGCATTTCAAGAGTCTACGGTTAATGTTTTTGGAAATACAACAAAATCCCAAAACTTGTCCACACCAAATATTTATATTAAATATTTACTGGAAACCCTTTATACAAATTGATTTTATTAGACCACAAATGTGAGTTGTGTTGATTAAAAATCACATGTTACTGTATATCAATACTAATATGTGAAAAAACCAACCTTGCAGAATAGTCCATACTACTGATGAAGAAATTCCAGCTCTTGAGGCTGTGTGCCGGGTACTAAATTCTTTATATTTTTGTACTAAATCAAATATGAATTCTTTGTTCTCTACATTCTCTACATTACGTACACATCAGGTGTTTACGATTTATATTCACAGGAGTTACCTGGTAAAGAAAATACTTAAAAATTGTAAGTGCAGAATATACTTATTAAGTTTTACCATTTTCTCTCAGACGACGATAAATTGCTAAAAAAGTATTTGGCCAAGAAAATCGTTCTGCCCATAATCTATTTGCAAGATTTCGATTTCCATCATCTAAACCCAGTCACAATTAATTAACAAATAAATATTTTGTTGCTTATTACATATTATGTCACTTATGTCACTTAAAATTATCTAACCTAAAACACATAACTTAAATGTATGGCAATAAATAAGTTCGTTTCAAACTCTGATAACCTTTATTTTGTATTTATATTTACAATGTTTTAAATAAACATATTTGTTAGATAACAACATATAACTATCACCATTTCACCAATGTTTATCTTGTAGTGTTCTCATACAAATCAATGTGCCACACCAATCCTTTTTTTTCGGTGACTCGAGCGTGAAAAACGCGTGACGAGCGTAAAAACGATATGACTCCTCGATTTGTGTGAGAATTTGGAAAAAAATACAACTAGATCTATATTTTTCAATTAAGATAATACTCAAACAATAATTTGAGTAAACCAAGATTTGTAAGATAGAAAAAGATTTAAAAAAAAATCTTCATTGGGACATCACAATGAGAGTACCAACGTATTACTAGTAACATCATCCATTTCAGAAACACTCTGTATAATGTAAATATATATAAAAAAAAATTAGATTTTCATTTTTCTCAAAAAAAATTCTGTGTCAGCCCATCTTTAAATAGTGAATTTCTAAAACCCCTTCTTTTTGCACATCTAAAGCGTTAAAAGAAACACTATTCAAGCTTTCAAGTTCATACGTTCTGTCATTTCCGCTAAATAGCAAAGAGTAAGTAGTATTTGGCTTTTATACATATAATTTAATTTTTCAATTTGTAAAAAGATTATAGAAACTTAGTACCAAGATAATAATTTATTACCTACATAGAACATCAATGAGAAATCTGCCTGTTTGTATTAATATTTATTTTTTGTTTTCTACTGGTCATCCCCACCACCATCCGGTACAACCAACTATGGTACATGGTTTTTAATGGAAATATTCAGGCTTTGTAAATTTGGCTTGGTTATAACAGATTTGATTTACTGTGGACTAACTACCTACATGTAAGCCAAGTTTATCTTTATTAGTTAGTTATCTTGAAAAATAATACTTCGTAAAAACTACCACTTATCGCGCAACACTCGTTTGATTATATAATAGTAGTGAGGAAACAACCAACATTTTTTGATTATTGGCAAACCATAAAAATGTGGAGAGTAATAAATATGGAAATAATATGAATTTTCACATTCATAAGGACCGGAAGAAACGAAAGGCTAGTTTTACGTTGCAAAAATAAGATTGTAAAAATTTAAAAATTTGAATTAACATAATGGGCATAAGCAAATAATTTATATTTAATTTAAATTACCGTTCAATACCCAAAATTTCTATTAGGTATTCCAAAAAATATTTAGTAAAATAACTAACGATAAATGTACTCCTTTAATAAATAACGTACTTATTAATGAACAACATGGCTTCAGAACTAAACGATCAGCTGAAACCAACCTGGTAATTTTCAAACAACACATTTTTGATTCTTTTTTTTAACGCTCAAATCGATGTAGTGTATACTGAAAAAGCCTTCGACGTTCGACAAAGTAAACTATAACCTATTAATTGAAAAGATAAAAAAAATATGGCATAAATAACCCTTTATTATCATGGTTTAGTTCTTTTTTAAAAAATAAATTTAAAATATGGCAACTTGTACTTAAATCCAATTTCAGTCAGCTCTAGTGCCACTCAAGGTGATCATGTATCTCCTACTTTGTTTATTATTTTTATGAATGATACATATTTAGCTATGAAAAAATTCAAAATTAATACTATTTGTTGATGATGTAAAAATCTTCAAAATTATTAATTTAAATCAGATACTTGCGTACACAATACGATTTAATTTGTTTTCAAAATTGGTGTACTCATAATGATATGCAACTAAATATTAAATGTACTATTATTTTATTTTATTATAAAAAACTAATATGCTATTTGATAATACTTTAATTAATTTTACTATCAAACGCGTTTTTGTTAGTTATTTAGGCATTTCTTCTGACGTGAAATTAAATTTTAATTATCAAATTGATAAAATAAGAAATAGAGCAATATCAAACTAGCATAGAATAACATTAAGTTATAAGTTTTATCTGACTAAAAATTTGTTGAAAAATACTACTTTTTTATATTTCATATTGAATAAAAAATTCCAATGTTTTTTCTTTTTTAACCGTTTAACAACAGTTATATTATATACATATTTAATTTTGAATATCAAAAAAATTAGTCTTAAGTACATTTTAACTATTTATCTCATTAATTAATTAGAGCTTATATTAGATTAACAACTTTTTAATATGTCCATCAAAACCTTGTATGTCCACGGTAAAAATATACTAAAATTACCACTATTATAACAAGTCCGATTTAAATTTAAAAGAAATATTATATATAACATCGGAAAAAAATTTCAAGACCTAAAAATAATAATTTATGTACAGAATATTTTCAAAATAAAGAAGTCGCAACACCAAAAAAACAAAAATCTACAACACAAACTATTTAGTTTAGAATAATTTAAAATCTTAAAACTGCTTTCCTGTAAAATTTAGTGTTTGTGACATACAACTTTTGGTCTCTTAGCCATTGTATTTTGCTGTCGGCAAATTGGGCATTTTCATAAAAACTATTAAAAACGGGTTTTTTTTTATCAAAAAACCGAGTGTCGATGAACTAGGCATAAACCAAATTACCACATAAGTATTATTCTTATTAAACTTGTTAAATATTTTAAAATCTGAGCGAAGCGATGAATGTATTGATTTTACAATGATGTGTTTTTTTTTTGTGTCTGTCATCACCTTTTAGGACAGTAAAAATGCTTCGATTTTCTTCAATAGTAACTTTTCTGATAGGTAAGTGAATGTAGTTGGTACTTTGGGGGGGTCAAAAGTAAAGATTTCCCAGTAGTTTTCACGAGCGCCGTGAAAAACAAATGAAAAATCAAGGAAAAAACGGGGATTTTGGTTTTTGATTTAAAACAAAGATTCTACTAAATAGTACATACTGTTATCAAAAAATCTAAAAATATATAAACACGGTTATTTTTTACAGACATTTTAAGTTCAAATTTGGACGAAATTACACATTAAAATCAATATTAACGAGTAAAAGTATATATTATAATATTTTTCTAGCATCACTGATAATTTTATGTTAATAATTAAATAATATGAATAATATTAATTCAACTTACCAGCTACCGTAAAATAAGAATATCAATATAATTTAAAATATCCTAGACTGACATACCGTCTCCGCTCAGAATCGTTTTTCGTATACAATGATCTTATATCATTGAATTCAAATTTAATACCATCCATTATACAGTGACCTACTTGTAACCTTCTGTACAGCGGAGCGACATCCACTTGACCCCCTTTTTTTACTTAAATTTATCTGATTCAGTAATAAAATAATTGTTGGATTTTATTATTAAAGGATTTATTTTGTAAACAATAATATTACTAATTTATTATAAATATTGATTTGTGGCGAAAGTATACCAACCATTTGAATTATTAATAATAATAAAAGCAATAACTTCTAAAAATTAAAATCTAAAAAAAACCATTTGAAATAATTAACGGTTAAAATATTGTCCTCTATATAATATATTATTTCATTGATCATAGGTGTTCTCATAACTTAATTTCGACTGTGCTTACACAATTTTGAAAGTACCAACGGATTGTATTTTTTTCAAAGGTACCTCCATGCATTTGTGTATATACTATATATAATATAAAGACAAAGTATGACCTTAAGGTACTTTGTAACTCTTGTGCTGTATATACTGAAGGACCACCTAGCTAACCATCACATCTGTATTTCATTAATAATCAGCAGACAGCAGTCATGCCATTTGAATATTCAAACGTTATACAGTTGCATTTTTACCATTCCAAAACTTGTTTTCCGGAAGAACAAAAAAGCGTAGGTAGTATATAACTGTCAACCGATGTACATATTTCCTATTTATCATTTCTAATCTCAACGTGTAATAAACTGCCATCGAGTCATGAACTGACAATATTATAAATTATAATAGTGATCGATCGTACATTAAATAATACAATATTAGGTCGAGATATTTTTATTATTACACTTCAACTTAAATATTTAAACATGTAAATCTTTACAAGTTATTTAAAACATGGTTATTAGTAGGCTAATTATACCAATATTAAATTCTAACTATATATTATTTTTCTTACTAATTTAATATTATTTATCTAAAAGCACTGCAACATTAGAAAATAAAATAGGCACCATCATACTACTTACTTATTTAGGTCCAACACAATGCAGTTATTGTTTAAAGTTATTGTATTATGTTTATAATGTATTCTATACCTTACAATAAAATAAAGATTATTTTTTTGTGTTTAATTAGAAAAATGTCTTTCTTATATTATATTTTTGAAAACAATGAAAGTAGGTATCTACCTACAACTATACGCAGTACGCACTGCTGTAATCTTAGACATAGATACCCATTGCGTTACATTTTATATTAAAAAGGTAGGTGCCTACATAAGTAAATGTTTGAGATAGAACAAAGTTTAGCAGTACAATTTTTACTCAGACACAACTTACGCGTTTCTCAGGTAGGATACACTATATACGTTTGCTCTGGTGAATATAATTTTCGTACAATATTAATTATATTCACTTATTGCGTTACTTAAATGACATATTTTATAGGTTCATTATAACGATTTATGATTATTATTAGATACTGTGATGCTCGGGTGAACTCGTTAAATCAACGTCAGCCAATACAATATACGTATGCACGTATTTCTATCTATAATATAATGTTTTATGAATAACACAAACACTGAAACACCATTGTTATTATACGCGGAATGGGTAGACGTTTTATGATGACAACGGGATTGTTAAAAAATATGTTTGTACTTTTGTAGGTACAACGTCCGGTTATTACCTGTATGGCTGTGGTCTGTAGGTAAAGCAATAGCGTTTATCGAGGACGGTTTTTTAGCTTTTGGTGGGTATATTCAACCCTGTTTACTGTGCAGCGTACAATCAATATTTTTTTAAGAGTTGTCATATTTTACGGGCAACAAAGATCCGGATCAACTAGTTTACAATAAAAACGTTGATTCTCATTTGAAAAAAATAAATTAGTATTGCTACAGAACACTTCTTAAATGGTAGATACATCAAATCTAAGCATTTGTCAAATTTGAGAAACATTCTTACAGCATTACTTCAGTACTTCACTGAAGAACACAATGCTCGTGACTTATTATCCAATGGTTGATACCGAGTTGCGGTCGGGATCAAAACTGATTAATAATTATTATGTTTTAAATATTGATATAGTTACATATTATTATGCCACGGTTAGATTCAAAATACAAATTTATAGTTATGATTACACATAAAAATATAATATAGTTACATTTTAAAATACAAATTAATTAATATAAAACACACATTCAACGAATAAAATTAATTAATTATAATAATATTACACTGGTTCATATTTGTATGATACACATTTCACAAATGTCAGTGAGTCAATTTGTTTTTTCAATTACTGTTGAATTTTATTTTTAATAAATTTTTGACTTATGCTTTCTTTTTTTTTTATTATTTTCCAAATCTACTGAATTGATTTTTGAATATGTATCAATTTGAATATTTTTGACACATTTCAAAAATTCAAATATGTTGGGATGTGGCGTTCGGTTCTCAGTTTTGAATTTAGAATTGAACGCTTCACTTCCATTATTCGTTCTCCAAACATCATTGTTTAAAGCTGCCCAGAGTGTAGTTGGAAAAGTAGTATCATTGCCAATATAATTGTCGACTAAATAGTCACTGAATTCAATAACTCTTAAATCTATAGGTTGTTCGGCGATTAATTCTAAAAAAACATTTCCCACTTCATCTGGAGGGAGAAAAGTCAATCCAAAAACGTAGTGTAACCATTTTCCAATTTCCGAGTTCTTATCCTTGTACTCTACAGTCAGTCCTAATCCCACTATTTTTCTCCACCAGGCTTGACTAAGGTGAAATCTGCATCCAATCAAAGTGGTGTCCGGGAATTCTTTTTTTGCAGCTTGAAGAATTCCTTTTTCAAAATCAGAAACTATATATTGTGGTTTAAATATTAAATGTATTTCCAAACATTTACTTTTCAGCGTAGACATTACAGTTCTATACGATAATTCTTTTTTATCTTTTAATAAACAAAGTGCAACAGGAACATATTTGTTATTTTTGAAACCAATAACTGTAAACATCTGCTGAAAGAATTTTGTACAAAAGTCAAAAGTGCCATCCACCAAAATAGTTTCAACACTGCACATGCATTTCAAATTACTTTCGTATGAAAATATTATTACATTGCATGATCGTTGAATATTACTAAATTTTCTCCTCTCGTAGATATAACTTCGTCCATATCCAAATAGTCATGTACGTCATCCATACATTTTGGTAACTTTGGTAATTGTTGTAATTTTGCATGATTAATATTTTTCCCTAAAAATGAATAGTTTGAAATTAATATAGGTAGGTTCTTATATAGTATGTTATACAGTGTGTTATACACAGTTGTTAACTTGTAACAACAGTACCTTCAACATTATTAATGAGTTAGGGCACGTATGTAAAATTGATTGCAGTATTGCACTAAAATATACCGAAAATACATCAATAACATCAATACATTATGTACTTCAGAATTAAAGTAATTTGACAATTTGAATTCAATGATATAAATTATTGTATACGAATATAATATTTTATTTAATTTATTTACCTATGCGAATCATATCTCTGTCTGTGAATGTATTCAAAATATCGACATTTTTCTCCGCCTCTTGACGAATTATTTTTCTTGGCCTTTCCGAAAATGATAATTCATCAGCCTTCCTTTTTACAGAGTTATTTATCTTCTGTCTGTTTAATATTTGAACAGTATCGGCTTGATGATCTGTATGGTCATTTTGTGTTCTTAAAAATACGTGTTCTTCCCCGATAGTATATAATTTTGCATTGCAATTTTTATTAGTGCAACTCCATGACATTTCTACAGTCTTAAGAAGACGATACTGTCTAAATTTAAAATTATTTAATACAAGCAAAACTTTTCCCTTTTCGCTATACATTTTAGTTAGTTGTGAGTGTTGTGACATTTTAACGTGGATATACAAATAATACGTCTTGCGATAAACTAAACAATATAACGTTGAATTACGTAGGATTATATTGTCGATTAAGCTCGCGTTTGGTATCATAATAATTGGTGTAAAAATACGTGAAAATAATAAATTACAACATTTTGGCAACATTGATAACATATTTTCTATGCTCAATTGTATTGCTAAAAAGGGATACTGATATACTGAATACTGCTTCACCGTTAGATCATGAAATGATTGGGTTGAAATTTGGATAAGAGCTTATCGGATAATCGATAATCGATAACCGAATACGGACCGCAATTAAGACGGTAATTTTACGTTCAATATTATTACGACCGCAATTCGTCTATTGCGACCGCAACTCGGACAGTACCTATCCAATATATCCTAATCATAGGAGGGAAATCCACCCTCCCCTCAGCCATAAAATAGTTGTACATATGAGAGTTGGGCTATATGTCTACCAGCTACCTACACCAATCACTTATAATCATAGGCGTGCACAAGAATATGGTATGGGGTTTTCCGTGAAGAAAACAGGCCTTAATAAACCTAACCTAACCTCCTCCCCTCTCAAAAGAAAAAATATATTAGTTCATAAAAACTCATATTGGTTAGTAGTTAGTACTTACTATTTTACCTACTCATGTTTCACAAAACATTTTTATATATTTCAACAAATAGAATAAAAATAAATAAATAAGTAGTCATGTCGCAGCTCACAGGACAGTACTTATATACACAGGCACCCTATACTCCCTTCTATATTTTTAGATATTTTAATTTTTTTTTTTCATGTGGTAGGTACATATTTATTTTATCCGAATGGGGATATTTATGATGAAGGTTGATTTGTTTCCGAATATTATGACTATTATTTTTCGGTTGAGCTACTTGAATTAATAGACGTCGAAATTTTTCAGAGCCACCTGTTCCAAACGAAGCGTAGAAAACAATTATTATACACTTTACCAATTATTAGCTATCATCTATACGCCTGTCTCCTTTTCTCAATATTTTGCTCTACGTTATATTAAAACCCAGGTTTTCTTTTTACTATTCATTAACCTATTATGCCTCAATACCTCTCCACCTATAGGTAACTAATAACTATTTATTTAAAACGCGAAATTAACCGAATAATAACGTCAGCGAATCAGACCTTTAATGCGGAAAACATATTTCCGGGAAAGAATTCTTTCGTGTGGTCAGGAAATATATAAAATATTGTGTAGGCATGTATAAATCGCTTACTACTATAAAGCAATACAATTACTACAAAAATCACGAGAAAACAAAATTGGCAATATTGCACACAGCAAAAAAAGAAATAAAAAACATGGGTGGTCTAGTCGTCTAGTATATATAGTAGGTTTCGAATGTAGGCACCAATGTACCACATGAACTTTGAGTTAAATCACTGTGCAAAATGTGTTAAGTTTTCAGAATTTATTGAAACATACATACATATACATTATTTATATAAGAATAAGTGTGCCAACGCGGTATAATAAATTGATTTTTGTTAAAAAAATCACATATTATATACCTATTCATTTACCTATTTGGGTAGGTAGTAATATATATTATTATTATAATAATATTAGGTAAATGTTATATCATAATATATTGTTGTTATTCGTTATTAACTTTTAAGTAAAATGTCAATAGTTAATAACTAATACCAATGTACATACCGTAAAAAGGTCTGAATAGGTTAGCGCAGGGGCGCATTTGGAAAATATTCAGCTTCTAAAATTGTTTGCGTGCTTGTTTAGCAGCAAAAATATTAATAACATTGTTATAATTAAGTTTTGTTGTAATGCAATTTTCAATATTTAAGATTTTCAACACATTAAATCTTTCCTCTTTTATATTTGATCTTAGGTATGATTTTATTCTTTTTAAAGCTGAAAAGGTCCGTTCAGTGGAACAGCTACTACATGGTGTACATTATTATAACATTCTTAACGCAATAACAATGTAAAGATATATTTTTAAAAAAATCATAATTTTTGATAAATACACGCATATGCTGAATATTTTTTGGTTTTTCATCAACTTCGAGGTTCTTCATATGTGATTTAAAGTGAACACATTCATTGGGTTAAAGATATTTTGCTTGTTCTCAGATTTCTAATTTTTCCAATTGAAAGAAAAACGAGTTCTTTTTAAATAACTGGTCATAAGCTAGTTTTCTTTTTTCCAGCTCATTTTTAAGTCTATCTAAGATAATAAAATATGTAGTTATCTTAAAATGTATGTCATTGTTGCTGGTATCATAATCTACATTTTCGTCACTGAATGTTTTCCTATTTTTTATACGCTTGTTTACAGTGTTTTTTAAATTTTCAGATGAAATTGAAATAGCTAGATTTGAATAACGTATATATTCTTCATCTAAACAAAGGTAATTTACATAAGTAATCAATGAATAATGACTGATAAATGTCTATGACTGTACCCAAATTAATTTAAACTGACTGTAGTTTTTTACTGTAGTTATTAAATCGATTAAGAATATCACCCCAAAATAATGCCAGGAATGACATTTTAGAGGTATTCATTTTTTTAATTATACCTTTGACTTCGCAACGTGTAACTGGCCTTTCTGTAACATCTTGTTCAATTTTTTCAAGAGCATTTATGATGAATCGTCTATTTTTAGAATACACAATAAACACTGATTATATGGTACCGGGTAAGCCGCGGGCTAACGAGCACCCATCTACATTCTACGTTATCAATGTTCTCACCATCCTGCATCCAACGTAATAAATATTAATAATAGGTTTCGGTTTTCATAGGTGTCTGTATTTCTAACATAACAAACCTGAAATTGTTTAGCGACCAATTTCGTACGTGTAAACGATTTCTGTAAATTACATATTCTTTTCAAATTATTTCATGTTTTGTTAGCTACCTAACGGCTAACATTGTTTTAGAACAAATTACAAAATTATAAATTTTATAATACAAAATATATACATTGTGTATTGTGTATTTGTGTATACTGTATAGATATTCTTTTTTTATATTATTATAATTTTTAATAAATATACAGGTACAAAAACTGCCGCCCTTATAAATTTGCCCCCGGGGGCAATTCCCCCCCCCTAACTGCGCCCTTAACCCGCTAACCATTAGCTTGAAATAAATAGCTTGGAATAATTATTGAATTAAAATAACAACTAATTTTGAAAATTTAACTGTGTATAGAAAATATTAATAGTATACATAATGGTAAAAAGTTTCTATGTTTAATATTTTTAATTTTAACAATACAACTAAAATCAATAAAGGAACAATTCAAAAATAATTAATTTTCATTTATAACCAATTCATCAAAATTTTAACTTAAAATGTACCTATATAAAATACAATAAATTGTACTTACTTATATATTTTTAATATTTTTAAATTTCTAAAAGAACATACAATACATTTTTAAGAAACCTAGGTTTATTAAATGTTTATGTTTTTTATTTAAAAATAAAAGAGGGAGATAGTAGGTAACCGCTAAGCTGTACAGTAGGTGTAACCTCGTCATTGAGTGAGCCACAAGATTCTGTCAACCCATAATATGGGTATAATAGTAATTTATTTTATTATTATTATTATTATTATTATTATTATTATTGTGAATAATATGTTCGTGGTATAAAATAGTCAATAATAGCTGCTTAATATTAGCTTGTCTAAATGTTTTGAAAATGTCATCATGTATATTAACTATAAAAATATAGCTACATAAAATGTTCAAGTCCCATGAATAATATTTTTGAATTACAAAAAATATCTAAAATTTAGAATGATGAATTTAGAATTTGTAATGCTTTTAGATATTTGAAAATATATTTTATTATAAAAAAAAACTGTGTTTATATATTTTTTAGATTTTTAGTTTCAGTATGATAGTATGAAGTACTTATGAGAAACTTCGTATACAATTTCAAGCTTTAACTATCATGATTGAACATTTTATACGATTTAAAATTTGTTAACAACAAATAATATGCACATTTTTGTTAATATGGTTCGAACTTCGAACGCTTGTAAAATATAGCAGTGCCTACTGCCTATATGTACCTATTTATAATATTTTTCAGTTTCTTAAAAAAGGGATCTTGTATAAATTATCAAGCTTTTTGGCCGATCCTAAATATTTTTATCAACATGGAAAACATTAAAAAAGGAACAAAATTAGTCAAATACTCTATACGGGTGTCGAGTGTAGGTACCTCGTAATTTAGGAGTAAGCCAATGTATGCACCTATTGCACCTATGTGTTAAATTTGAATTTAGTGATAAATCATTGTACACAGAAAACGATTCTGATCGAATACCGACTGGCAGTCTATAATATACCTACTCTATACTACTTAGTACTGAAGTATAATACTGCTATTAAAGTTATTTATCTTACTATTAGTAATACAGTTAGTTTAATTAATATTTGCCGCAAAAAAATCCATTTGAAATTATCGTTGTGTGTATAAAACAGAGGAGTCATCTCTAGTATCTAGGAGTACGGATGATTTCAAATTAATTTTGTTGGAACTTATTATTATGCATTTAGTGGATACAGTAGTTAGGTACATGCATATTTCGGATCAAACCGTTTGTGTGAAGGTAGAGTGGCATTTTATCACACGAAAATTATAAATTAAGCCAAATACCCGCGACCTATACGCACTTTCTGATGATCGTTTAGAGCTGCTGCAGCTTCTTCGTTTAGGAGTTAGCGACTATTCACCAGATTATAATTAATTTTATACTTAATACCTACTAATATAAATTGACCAGTAACATGCAATGGCACGCTTCTATGCCATACATAACGCCTTATTTATTTAGAAATTTAATGTGAAAACTTATATTTATGGATGAAATAAACTTTTATTTTATATTATTTATAAAAGTAATTACCTACGTTTATTATTAAGTATAGTGATGATTGATGACTTAAAAAAATAACATTTTTCTAAGGTGATTTGATCCTCAAAAGAACGATATATTCTCAATTGATCTTAATAAAAATAAGTTTGGCCACCTCTGGTACAAAATATAATTATGTACGTTAAAAATTTCACGAATAATATACTTTTAAATTACAACAAATCATTATTCTTCGTTTAAATATCTAATTTCATCCAAGTTTTAACATAAAATATCCAGAAAAAATATTATTTAATGTTTATGTTTTGTGCATAATATAGTATATGTTCACATATTTTATTGGAAATTATGATTCAATTATAAAATAATGTCTTATGAGGATCCTTGTATTAAGTGTTCAAGTCATACCTATAAAATTGAGCATTTTATATATTTTCAACTACAAAATTATTTCTCGATTTTCATGATTTTGACGTATATGTCAAATGTTGAACTTCAAATGCTTAGAAAAAAATTGAATCATTAATATTTTTAAATAGCTACAAAAACAGCATATGAGGAATAATCTTATATTATATTTTTGAGTTTTTTAACCAAGCGAATTTTTTTTTATCAATATTTGTAAAAAAAAAAGCTTGTAAGTGGACTCTGCTGTACAGTAAGTTACAAGTGAGTCACTGTAACGGGCTGTGTAATATTGAATTCAATGATATAAAATCATTGTATACGAAAAACGATTCTCAGCGAAGACGGGTCGTCGACCTATGATATCGTAGGAAAATTGAATTTAAAATGTTTGTAAAAAAAAACTGTGTTTATATATTTTTGGTTATAGTATTAACTATTTATGAGAATATTTGTTAGTATTCAAACTTTAGCTATAAAAATTCAACATTTTATAATTTTTTATTATAAAACTTTTGATAATTTTTGAGATGTTGATAAATGTTGACAATATTAGAACTCTAAAGTTCAAATACTTATAAAAAAAATTGTGCCTATGGAACTTTAATATTTATCAACTGCTATTTCGCCTTCACCGAAAGTTTGGTTTTCGACCACGGTTGGAAAGCGATCTTTTTCCATCCAGCGGGCGGTAAAGTGGAAATTCTCAAAGTGACGGCCGACGGGTGGTAAAGTGGAAATCCCCAAAAGTGCTGACTGCTGAGCGTGCATATCACGTGTATCCCCTGCAGCACAACCAGACACTGAAATTTATACCACGGTACTTACAAAACATAAACCTATTGGTTACATCTTATACTCATATTATAACCTCCTTGCATGACGAGTAAACATTTTTATTTCATGAAATTGTTTAAGAAAATATATCAAATACCAATAACTATAAAAAATTGTCTGAACTAGTAAACACCCATCTTAAACAATATTAACGGTTATTAACACCCAAAAGTTTGTTTAAATTTTATATTCCGGTGTTTGAACAGTCAAAATGCATGCAGCACCCAAAACCCGATAATAATTGATTCGGGTAGAGCCCTTTATTATAGTGTCCTACTTAACAATAAGATTCACCAGACGCCTACTGTATAGCAAAGCGGATTCATACCTGCCCACTTTTTTAATAGCTGCTGTCCTAACAGCCAGCCTACAACCTAACAAATTTTTAGATTTTAATAATATTATTGAGTATAAACTAGGTCATGCTTAAGAGGGTGGCAAATGGTTCAAGTGTCTTAGACTTAGAGCGTTACACATTTCATGGGGACCAAAGCACAGCAGCTATTTAAGAGATTTAAATATGCAAGTTGAATAGGGGCGCTAATGTTAGTTAACATAGTACTGGTATATAAACTTATAGTAATAGGTATGTATTTAAAATCATTAATTACAGTCAAGACTTACAATTATTTCTCTTAGTCTGAGAACTGAGCCATTAAATTTGTTTCTCAATAATACAATTTATTAACTATTCGAGATGTACCTGTTGATAATTATTTACTGTATTTATGTTTTAACACTAATTAAACATAAAATATTTATATAATAATATTTTCATTTATATTTTGTCTAAATATTTATAGGCAGATTTGTATAGTATATTACTATATTATTATACTTCTTTAGTTAGATCTAACCTTGAATTTGGCTCACTCGTTTGGTCTTAGAATTTGTCTACTTATTACACTAAACTTGATAATGTTCAAAATAAGTTTTAAAAAGTTTATCATATAAATTGAATCGTTCTTAGACAATTGTCTTTTCTATTGAGTCTTCAAATCAAATTCAGGGATCCTTGGGTCTTGATAGTCTCTCCTCAAGATGGAATCTGGTAGATATGATTATTTTTGATATTATCCTCAATGGTATGTTCTTTATCCGGAACTATTAGTAAAAAAAGATTTCCAAAGTCCTTTACTATGTACACGTAATCTATATGCATTAGTTATTCCTCATTATAGGACAAATAGTGGAACATTTTATTTTATTTCCAGAGGTCGTCATTTAGACAATAAAAACTCCAATTCACTTGATTTTTTTTAATACTACACGTGATAATTTTTTAAATAGATTGCTTTATTGTTCTTATAAAAATTTTATTAGTTCAGTTTTACTTGTGATAAGACTCTATTTTTCAGTGTTATGCATGTATATGTTAATTATTTTTGAAATTTTGTATTATCAATATTCTTGTATGTTTCATGGCTGTTGTCTTTTTTTTTAAAATTATTATATTTAGTAAAGGGGTATTGTTGATCATAAAATAAATAAATAAATATGAGTGTATTCCAGTCAAACACATTTATAAGACTTACATCTATACTTGGATTTTTATCATTTTTAATAAGTTATTAAGTATTAATGAATATATGAACCAAATCAATAAATTCATTGTTATATATTATAATACAAAATAGTTTTATCTAAGTTATAACTGATAATTGGGATTTTAGAAAAAAATTTTAACCTCAATATGTAATTTTTTTAAATACATAGGTTATTATATAAATATTTAAAAAATTAAGTCTCACTACTCATTTTAATATTAGTTTATAAAAAATAATTATTAACATTATTTGCGTATGATGAACTTAAGATTTGATGCAACTATTTTATTTTGTTTATATAGCATTACGAATTGTAAAATTTAAATAAATAAGTTTTGTTTTCTTTGTAGTACGCAATTTTAAGTTAATGTTTCTTTTATATCCGAGATTATTTTTTTAATTGAATTACAAAATTAGTTAACCATTTATAAATAAGTTATAAATCTAAATAACAAAAATCATTTAGTTCAAAGCATTTAATTTAAAATCTACATTTTTTTTTTTATTTTACATATATAAATAATATCAATAACTGTTCATGTACATGTTTATTTTAGTAGTAGGCAATTAATGTGAATGGCACACATCATATTATTATAATTTATAATTAGTATGATGCAAAAATAATTATGTTATGGATTGAGTTGCTCTGTAGAAGCATCAGATTTCTTTCGAGACAAATTCCGTTGAAGAGAGATTGGAGTTAACCACTCCTTTGGTAGACAACGTTGAAAAAAAGGAATGCACGAACTAACATATGCCAGCCTGTTTATCCAACTTGGTATATCTTGCCCGCATAAAATCTAAAGTAAACAGTTTTTAAACAATATAATTTATTGATGTATAAAACCAAGTAAATAAAAATAAAAAAGTATTTACCTTTGTTAATGATCCAGAAAAATGGTTACAGTTTTTATTCATTAAATGGTATCTATCGCCTCGAAAGTCCTTACCAAGTTCAATCATTATTCTTTTAACATCACTAACTGTAAAATCTGTACTACCAATGTATATGGATTCTCTAAAAATATAACAAACAAAAATATTTTATAAAATTTTAATTCTATCTATAAATGTTAGGGTCTATTTGAAAGTTTCTAATTGTTTTGTGGTTTAAAATAAATAAAAATATATAACAGCATCCACAATAAACAAACAGTATTATTAATAAATATTGTTTCTATGATTCAACTATTTCATGAAGCTACGTGCTAGAACTGAAAAGTTAAAAATGTCATCAAATGATTAGTCTAAAAACAAAACCATAATATGAGAAACATTTAAATTGAAAGAATTGTATTGTATGATAGTATTATGTAAGCATTAAATTTGTTTTATTGAATTATTATTCTGCTATTAAATATGATATTGTATGTCACGCCATTGTTTTCATTACATTTTGTTTGTTTATTTAATTTTCTAATTTTTTATTAATTAATTTATTATGTGTTATGGTTATTTACTGAAGTTGGAAGACACGATCAGCCTTAAATATAGCCAGCCCTAGTGACAGGCGTTGTATTGGTAAACTAAATAGCGCAAGTAGTCAATGGCCTGCTTTTAATATGTTGTATAATATGAGGGGTGAATCGTTGTTTTTTTATTTACCTGAACAATTAATATATATTTAAAATTACTTGAAATATTATGATTACTTAATATACAAGTTTTATACAAATTAGAATTTCAGTTTTAGAAAATGAGCTAATATTATACTACCATAACTAATATATTTTGTTTCTGCCAAATATCAATCATACAAAATAATGGTCGTAAGTAATCAATAGTAAATAACTGTTTATTCATTCAAATCTTTACTGGATTTATTTTCACTTTAGACATTATTTTTAATTTTTAGGGGGCAAGGGGAGGAGGTGTTAAAAAAACTAATCAAGTTTTACAAACTATTTTTTTATTTTAAGTTAAACCAAGAAGGCCCCATTGGGTTATCCAAAAAAAACATTTTAATTGTTCAGTCTATCCAATTCAGAGATTCAGACACTACACAAATACATCTACAGCGAGTTAAAAATTTACTTAACTACTATGATATTGAAATTCAATGAAAAAAACAATTATACAATACTTTAAAACTATAAAAAAAAAACTTAGTTTGGGTGATTATGCTTATATAATTACTTAATATTTTAGAAAACATTATTTTGAGGTACTTTAATGTACTTATTATACTCAAAATAATTTATATTATGTAAAATATCATGATCTTAAATTTGTGTGGTATGAACTTTAGAAGTCTATGCATTTAGATAAAAACACGAAAATGCAAATGTAATATATTCCGATATTACAGTAGGGGCACTTGCAACTAGTGCTGTTAATTTGTCATTATAGAGATAAATAACATATATTTAAAATTATTCTATAAGTTAGTAATAAATGTTAACTATTAATTACCTACGACTTACATAGATAAATTGAAAAAATTTTTTTACCTGTATCTATAATGGTCTCCTAATTCATAAACATCTTTTGGAATCATATCGAAAATTCCAGAATCTGATCTATCATGACCTCCATAACCATATTCTGTAAAAAAAATTACAAATAAAAATTTCAAACATAAGATATGACTGATATAATCATATTATTATGTTAGTATTATTATTATATATTCACCTTGTCCATAGACTTCAATGCCAGAATGGAATACACCAAGACCCATATGTGTAGTGTATTCATTGATCCAATACTTAATAACAAAATAAGAAATAATTAATAAATTACAAGCACAAAATATTTGTTAATTGTATTAAAAAATAATTTTAAAACTATAAAAACCATTACACTCTCTAATAATTTATGTATAATAATATATTATTATACTATATTATAAGAATATTAACATTACCTATAAATTAAAATATCTAGGTATACATCAAATCAGGCTCTTAAATAGTAATGAATACAATTATTCAATACATTGCATCATGATTGATTTGAAACAATTAATTTAAAGCTCCCATTATACGATCAATTACCTACTTGTAAATACATTAATTATTTTAGAAGAATTGAATTTTATTGGAACTTAGCATGAATAGGTACTTATAATAGTGATTAATAATAAGTAGGTATATCAATTAAATTAACTTACATTTATTTTAAAAAGGTTGTTATCATTCAGTTATGGTAAACCAATGGTCTAAATATTCATAATCTTCAAAATAAGATAATAATAAATTATAATAAATATAATTATTATTTATTTATTCAATGTTTAAAATATTAGAAAGAATATATTTATAAGTGTGATACATTTGAAGCATAAATACGTAAATGAAAATTGATAATGGGCCAATACAAATATAATTTTGGTATATTATATAAAAGGATTATTTAAAATAACAATTCTAACCATCCTGAGGAATTTAGGTAGGTAATAAAAATCATATGTTTATATATTCCTACGATATTTTAATCAATGGTAGATTATTGCAATAATCTATAACTATCAAAAAATTAAATAATTATTAGGTAAGTATTTTGTTTATTTGGATTGCAAAATTATACTTCTTAACTACCTACATGATGTTTATGAAAACCATATGGTAATTGATTTAACAAGTTTGGTGTCTAAACAGATAAATTTAAAATATTAACAAATATGCATTACTTAGGTATCAAATCATCTTATACACAAAAAACGGGCAATAGTTGGATTATAAGTTACAGTTAGAAGAATTAAAAGATCATCTAAGATATTTAGGCATGGACAGGAATTGTGACTTTGGGTTTATTTGATATTAGATTATTGGGCACACACGGGCGTGGTAGTCGTTGGTGACAATACAAACACTTACCATATCGTAGACGTGCACCACTACCGGTTCTCGAGCCATGTTGGTTGATAGGCGGTCCGGATTCCATGCAGTGCGTGCTAGAACGGATACGTTCGACTGGAAAAAAAAAAACAATAGACCATCGATGAAGACATTGTAAAAAAAAGACAGGGACAAGACGAAAGACTGCACACACAAGCTTATTGTACGTTACGTCTCGTGGAAACAATGACCGTTAACCATCACAGCAGCTGTGAGGTAGTTGGTAGTAGATATTTATTATATTATTATTATTGAATACGTACCCAAAAAACGAAGGTAGAATAAAAAATTAAATAAAAACTGAGAAAACGAACGTTTTTCGTATTTATTTTCGGACTCCTAGCTCGCCGGTGTCCATCGGGTCGGCGGTTAACAGCGACCGACGACGACGGCCGTCGAGATTTTCATTATTTTATCAGAAAAGTATTATCACTAAACAGTAAACACGATCGTGTTCGTACGGTCGTCCGCCGAATGCGGAATGACGGAAACGGAATGAATGACGGCACGTCGGGCGGCGCAAGTGTGAGTGTGCGTGCACTGTGCGCGCGCCACTGCGCTGGTGTGAGTCGTGCGTGTGTGCGTGTGTGCGTGTGTGCGCGCGTGTGTCTGCGACCGCTTTTGACACCTAAACGAGGCCAACAGAATCGATTTTCCTCGCCGTCATCGATACCCGCGAGACTGACGACCGTCGTCGGCTCGTCGCCGCAATAAACGGGAGGAGACCTTTATTATACAGGATTATCCGATTATGATATTATAATTATTTACGGTGGCATAGTGCTAACGACTTCCAATCTTTAAACCGCAATAATAGACTTTATAATAATAACGCAAATGGTAATAATTTGTATTCTATTGTTATCACTTATCACATCCAGTTAAATCAACCTACCGCTGCAAGAGCGTAGCGAGCTAGATCGAAAATACGACTAATACGAGTGATCATTATTATCGTAATAACTGACGATTAATGACAATAACAAATAAATAATGACAATATTTTGACACCGTTACTAAGGTGATTGGAAACGGTGATTTTATGTCTCTGGCCTCTGCTCAGTCCACCGCAAGCTCCGACGTCTATATTAGTGATACTTGGCTAACTATAGTCACTACCACGGGTGTTCTAAGACTACAATTCTAATGCCGTACCTATCCATTACCTTCCTATCGATATATTTACGCGATAAGGATTTAAATTTGTCGCCATGCACTGATGTTTTATTTTGATACTGACTGTCCCACATTTTCGATAATTATGTGTTGCTTATCAATACATCTTGTATTAAATTTTATATTTTTATATCACTATTAAGTATTCAGATGCCGCCGCGATAGGATGCTCGTCGAATGGAAAAACAGTCCAAAAATAGCTCCAAAGTATGAACTCACATCCGGAGTAATACAATTCTTCGAGGACGTTTAGTCATCGGCATTTTATTTATATATTCTAACAAGTTTTATTATGATTAAAGCATATTAATTATTAATATTAAAAAAGTAATAACCTCCCCCCCCCCTTCATACACCTCTGAATTACTTTAGATTTATAAATTTATGTACGAATAGATAAAATCAAAAATACGGGAAAGTCTGTATCAACTTGCAAGGCTTCAAGCAGACTACACGACGAATTCAAATCTGTTTTCAGAATTTCTATCGCATCATTGAATCGTTGGCTCCGATTAGAAATAAAACCGTCTGAATAATAATATTCTGAAATAACACGTAATGGAATACTGTAAATTGTAATAGACACACAGAAATCCACGAATCCTTGAATCCTCTCGAATTAATAGTAGCATTGATTATAAATACTTATAATTTATAGTTATTATAATTATAATTTATAATAATCATATACCAATGTAAAGTAAAATTATGTAAATATTGTAGATTACTTTATAGTGTAAGTGTTCCTTAACTGTTTTAGTACTTTTTATTGTTACTAGTAAATAGTAATAATAATAATAATAATAGCCAATAGGTAATAACTAATTTCTTGTTCTATTTCATATTTTCATCGAGAATAAAATAATTATAGAAGCTAGGTCGTGGCCATAGCTGACGACCAATCAATTACTAAAAACCTAAAGAAAAAAAAACATGCAAATCCTTCTACTTTTTATTATTTCCGTACAATGATGATTATGACGTGCGTTGGACCATTTGGAATGTTTCAATAATAGTATTAATATATATTATTACATTTGACGTTCGTGCCGCCGGAACATCGGTCAAAACTCAAAAGCGAATTCACAAACAATTTAATAACAATAATTTACCTACAAGGCCATAAAATATTCACAATTCACCAACATTATACGATGCAAACGTGCACAGTATAATTTAATAAATGCAACTAGGAAATTATACATTTATGTATTTGTATACGTACTTGTTTGTGCGCTTGCTGTTATTATTTCCGGTCTATCTGTGAGTCCGACTCCGGCAGATGTTGTAGCCACTGTTTCTTCCTCAGTCGCCGTTGCGCTGAGCACTGACTACTGACTACTGAGTACTGACTAGTGACTGGTGTCGAGTGATGACTGCCCGTCTGTACAGTGCACAGGACGCAATCGGCCGGACGTAGCTTCTGAAATTTTCTAAACGGTGGAAATAAACATTTATTTTTATCATGGTGTTCTACTACGAGTTGTTGATACAAAAATATTTATTATTATTCTTATTACTAGTGTATAACCTAGGTATAACTTATAGCCACTATTAGGTAATATAAATTGTCATTCATTTATTATTATTTATTAGTAACTGACCATTGGACCACGTGACCAGCGGTGGACTGAATTGTCTGAAGAGTGAACACTCCAATTCCACTCCATCACTTAATAATAACCCGTTGTTTCGTGCTATAATAATTATTAATACATTATATATCAAACAATGATTTTAAGCTTGAAAATATAAAAATAAATACCAAATTCTATATAATGCCAATGTCTTCTTTAAATATTTTTTAGTCTCTGTCTGTGCTAATGAACAAAATAAGAATATTATATAAAAAAAAAACGGGAATTTGGTCTGTTATCTATAGTAGGTTTTGAGTGTACCTCGGCAGTCGACACTTCGTCATTAAGTAGGTTACTGTATTGAAGTGGCGCAATTACAGAGGAAGGGGGCATATCCTCCCACCAATGTCGTTTTTTTATAGCTGGTACGCACCATATTAGCGTATTAATACAATAGGTAATAGTTTACCAATAACCTACTACTTAAATATTATAACTAAAAGAAATTAATTTAAAAAAAAACAAATTTCTACCGGATATTGGGTTGATAACAAGTACTTAATATAAGTCATAACTCATAACTAAGGTAAATGGTAATATACATACAATAAAATTAATTAATAATTTGGGCTATTTTCGATAAAGTACACCTACCTACTAGTTACTACTTATAAATAATATTTCCTACTAGTTACTACTTATACAGAATAAAGTACCTAATATAGAGTATAGCTAACCAGTAAACTACAGTACCTACTACAACACTGCTACACTACAGATTGCGACTGTGACAACTGACAACTCTAATTCCTATTCAATTATTATTCTTTCGTGCTGTTGTGGTCGATATAATTGTGTCATTTAATATTTAAATAAAATGTTTACTGTTTAGTATGTGAGTTCTCAACTGCAAAAGTGCATTTTACACATCACACATGCATGTGCGTACAATAGTTGTATAGATACTTCAGTACTTGAATTAAGATTTGAGAGATGATTGAAATACATACACAACAATTAGGTATCAGGTTTATATTATTCATGTACACAATTTTTATCCCCACCCTCCCCCCCACAACTTACATGATATTATACTACTGTTGTACATTAATTGAAAGCAATAATAATTAATAAAATATCATCAGTGCCCAATCCATGCAATTCTGTACATTTTAAGCACTACTAGATAATTTTTTTAACTGTGTATCTAGGACAAAATGTTTACAGCAATAATTATTTATGAAATATAAATTGTATTGAAAATAAGTAAAAATAAAACAACTACTGCTTTTGGGCTTTAGTCAGCAATATTATTATTAATATTAAGAGGATGTCAGCGCAATATTATTGACTTCTCTGTCAAACCCACGCGCAATAAAGACGTATTCACGTAAAATAATCGTTTACATAGATTTTGAGTAATTTTTTGATGATTCGATTTTATATTTTATTATTGTATATTGACTTAATAATCGATAAATTATAATCAACTAAAAAAAAAAATGTGGGCAAGTGGGTACCGCTCTGTTGTATACAGTATTTGTTGAGTACCTACACACATAAAAATAAAGTAGTTGATTTAACTTTAAACTACAATGTTCAATATTTATTATTTGAATAAACTGCATATAGTAATTTATATAAACCACAATAATACTCAACGCATAGTGTTGAGAAATTATAATAGTTCATAATAACACCTAAAATTAGTTGGTTTTTTGGAAGTTATTTAGTTGTATATATTCAATATACTATATTACCGACAGTCGAATTGAAAAAATAGAGAATGCTGTTTTAAAATATGAGTTCGATTCATTATGAATTCATTTTGTTGTTGTTTCTACTCCAAAATAGTGTTAAAATGAACTATTCGGAGTGTCATTTTATATCCTTTCTTTTTTTGTCTTAAACAGTAGCATTTTCAGGAATTTTCAATGAGGCGGGTGAAGATCCATCTATGACCCCCCCCCCCTAGAGTACGCATGGTCCTAAAACAAGTATTCACAAATAATTATATAAAGCATAATTGGGATACTGCTTATGAGGGAAGGGGCTGTTCTAAACTTCTAATTCTTACTTTTAAAGAGTTAAGAAAAAAATTAATATTATTTATTCATTCCTCCCATTCTCAAAAAAAAAGTACTCCCCCTGAGCCCTGGCCGTATACTTATACTTTATAGTACTTAAAATGCATGAAGGTTTTTACTTTTATCCACAAACACAGTCTGTGAAGTACTGAAGTACCTACAAAAAAAATCTAATAGCTATAAATAGCTCAAAAAAAGTTAAAATAGTGACTAGAAAATGCATGGATGTTTTTTATTTTAACATTTATAAAAAATTCGTTTTTGAATTACAACAAAATATAAAAAATCGATGGATTAAAACTCGTTAATTTAGCAGTGAAAACAAAATATTGTAAAAATTTAAATTCTGAGCGAAGATCCGGTATAATTTACACAAATAGCCGCACTATGTATCAATGTCATTAGTGTTATATATGTATATATATGTATTCAAAGATTCAGTTTATTGTTTAAAATTACCTACGGTGTAAGAGGAAATATAGGAATAAGATATGATATAGATAGTGTGCTCAGTGCACATTGGCTAGTGGCAAATTGCAATGAAACATTGAATGGTTATGATTTATGATTATAACGATTATAATGACTAAAAGCGCTATTACACTGTCTTCTTATTCTGTGTACACCATAATATTATTATAGGTGTACCTACCTACCAATATTTTTCACACATTTCCGAGTACTTACTACAATATATAAAATAGATAGTTAAAAATATTCGACATTTCCGACGTGGGTTAGGTAGTTATAAAAATGTGGTTATTAGTGATTTGTGAAATCGCTTTACCTACACAATATTATTTAGTTTGGTAAATAATGAGAATATTCTGAACACGGAGTACATGATTTACACAGACACTGAGGCAGTGTAATAGACTAATAGCCTTTTAATGATATTACGATTAAATACAGTGAAACTTCATATTACGAAGTCTCATAAAAAAAAATTCGTATTATAGAGAATTTTGTTAAGAATACACAACATAGATATATGTTGTCTCCGTCTTACAAGTGCGTAACATAGGTAGCAAATTTACGCTCAGCAGATCACGTTTAACTCTGTTAGTTTAAAAATTAGAGTGAATCGACCTATTATGAAACTTGATAGTAAAAACATAGTCTGTGTTTACCTATATGTTGGTTTATTTTTATGATGATTCAGTTTTTAAGTTAGTTATTAGTATTTTCAATGTACGCTATATTATATACACTCGTAACTTGCTAAAATTGAACTTTCGTAAAAAACTTACATACAAATACAGATAATGATCTTACCATCAAGTCTCATCATTCACTCCAATTTTTAAACTAACGGAGCTAAACGTGATCTGCTGAGCGTAAATTTGCTACCTATGTTACGCCTTACGCACTTGTAAGACTAACACAACAAACATTTTGTTAAATGGATGGTCGTGTTATGGAAGTTTCACTGTATATGAATCCTGATTTTAGAGGTCAAACCCGAACTAAACTTTTTTATTCTAAAATAATTTAAAGTTAACGAAATTCTTCAAATCGTATTTGGAACCCACACCGAACTTTTGAATCATTTCATAGGGTTTAAATTAATTTCAAAATAAATTTTACATTCCTACTGTATAGGTATTATTTAAACATCTAATAAAATATTAAAAATAATAAATTTTTATTCTTTAAGTAACTGAGATTGAATTGTGATTTCGCATCAGTTCAGTTTATTGAATTTAGGTAGGTATATCCTATACTTCTTTGATTTGTTTGAATACTTGGTATTTTAGTTTGTTTTTAGGACACTCCAAGGTGATTCAGTTTGGTTCCGGATTGATAATTCAAAGTTCAAAAAGTTCGTATCAGCCGTCACTTGTTTTTAAGAAGTATAGGTATCAATTAGATATTGTATTTAATTAAATTAAAAAAACACCCGATTGCAGGCCATAGTTAATATTTTCATACTATACCGTCTGTGGAAGTAGCTGAATAATGAGCTATTTACCTATTCGTTTCGTGTTAGTATTTATGAATTTTACGTATATTATTTATTAAACTAATTGCGGCTATAGAATAAAAAAGTTTTTTATATACCTAATAATTGAACTAAAAAGTATATTTTAAGTAAGTATATTAAATTCAATTTTTGAATTGTTAAACTTTTGTTTTTCTAAAAATGTTATTAAAAGAACTTGGAACTTCTTAAATAGTCACGTGTGTGTAAAATACTCAACATAGCACATAGGTACTAATATGAATAGGTGAAGTAGATTAAGTAGGTAGATTGTTTTAATAGTATACCTATATATTACAATTTAGAACATCACTAGGTAGCTACTAGCTATAGCTTCGTGATCAAATTATCATTGCCAAGTTAATCAAACTTGTTGTGCACCCACACGATAGTTATCGTAAGGCACGAGGTAGATAGGTACCTATAATTGTATACATAGATGCATTTGTTGTCATACACATAATACACACATTAATACTTTCCTATATTCCACAAAGTCGTTACGATGGCAACCGCGTTTGTGACCAAACATACATTTGGACATTTGGTTGTTTTTCGTTACCAAGTTATTATTCGTTTCTCCACAGTTGTTGTATACATACGTAATTTAATTAACTGTGATATGAAGTACACAAAAAATATAATTTCCTTTGAAGAAAATTTGCATTTAAATCATACGATTTATCAAATAATCAAATAGGTACTTATATCTTATTTGTTTTACATAACCTAGTGAAAAACATATTATATTTTGATACTTAATTGTCGTTTCTATATTTTATGATTTTATTTGTATTACGTTAAAATATATTTTTAAAAATATTTTCTTATTTTTTTTTCAACCTTACAATATATACATTAATGGTACATAAGTATGAGTACTAATGGCATAATAAAAAGGCATATTAATTTGTTGAAGAAACCATCCAGGGACAGTATATAGTTTGGTGGTAAAATATAAAAAGCAGAAAATATGTCATCGAAGAAGAAAACCAATACATTGTCAAAGGTTAATAACGAACATTCAATGGAACAAGGCACTTCAATTGAGTTAAACAATATTGATAATGGTTAGATTTGATTTTAATATTTTATGAAATTATAATATTTGTAAGTACAATGTATTTTAAGAAAATAATTTTCTAAGATTTTAAATTTCTATAATTAACAGATCCAGCAGAAATTCTCAAGAATGATTTAAAAATTGTGTTCATACCTACAACATTACACGAACATTTTGGATGTGTCGTAGGAAAACATGTTTTTATAGATAAACCGTGGACCAAAATATCTCGTAAAAAAATTATTGATAATTTGCAGTCACAAAATATGGACTCATGTTTTTGGGAATTTCAAAAGGAAATTGAAGTAAAAACAAATTATTAACTTTGCACTTATCCATTTACACATAATATTTTTATGTACTAGAATATTATGGTTTTATTAATATATTGTCATTATTATTTTGTTTTTATTAGGGTATTACAAATGATTATGTTTTAGTTGGATATAAGCCCTTTAGTGATACAAATGAAGAATTTTTAATATGTACCACGGATAAAGCCAAACAGTGTATCGAAGAAACACAAATACCAAATATAGGAGGTGAGCTTAAAAAGAAAGTTGAGCGGTCAGTATGTCGTGTACCGGGTCCTTGGGACTCCAAAAGCAGCGACAAAGATATCGAAGAAATAAAACCAGTACAAACACGTGAAAAGGTATAATTATTTGTAATGATATTAACTAAATCAGTTTTACTAAATAAATTCTGTAATAAAACTATACATGTAAACTTATTTTTTATCTCTGGGTGTAGCCAGGATAAGTTAGAATCTAGTAGGTATACTATAGTATAACCTAAACGAATAGTATTAAAATATTGTATAATTACACTATTAAAGCTAATTAAGTAGGTAATATTTATTAGATGATTTTAATATTTATTATAATATGCACATGAATTTGTATATGTTTAGGTAGGTATAGTATACAAGTAATAAGTATTAATAATTAATGACAAATAATAAACATATAATAAATTAACAGATAACATACAAATGGAAACTTCCGGCTGGAAGACTTCAAGCTAAAGCGGAATTTGAGGACTCGAATTCAAAATCCATAAAAAATGAATATGTAAAATTAGAACCACGGCCAAAAGAAATCTTTAAAAGTAGTGATGCTTTGACAATGGAATCGAGTGTTCAAGTAGGTATAGTTTACATAAATATTTCATTGAATATTATTAATAATAAGTATTTTAAACTTTAAATAAATTATTAATCCTTATTAAGGCCGTCAGAAAAATGATCAACACAGAAATGCAGACGATTCCAAGAATTAAATATAATAAATGCATTCAATCAGTTGCCGTAGAAGAGGAAATGTTTCAGTTACAACCTCTAAATACATCAGAAAAGGCTCTTGACGATTTTTTAAACAAACATGTTCCTAAGTAAATATTTTAATCTATATAACAATTTATAACTTATGAATTAATCCTTAATATTATAATGTTTAATGCAATTTCTATTTCTTATCAAAACATAACGAAATTTCTAACAATAAATAATTTTAAGAACTTATCAATTAAATTATTTAAATTATACAGTACAGCCACGTATGTTGTAATATATGTATATACATACCTATAACACGTCTTATATAATATATACTATATATACACAGGTTTTCTAAATTTTGAGTGTCGAAAATTGTGTGGATCGTGTAAGAACTCATATGTGCTCTCTTATAGATTATATTATATCTCCATCATTTTTGTCACACGACATTTCAGAGCCACTGAGGCATGCATATAACAGATTCTTAAATATTAAATCTAGAAAAACTTTTCTACAGTATTTTAAACAGATATAGTTATAGAATATAAATTATAATATATTGTTTTAAATTAAGCTTAGTGAAACAGTTGCACTACAATGAGTTATACGATTTGTACCGTGATGACTATAAACTGTTAAAAAATGAAAATGAAAATGAAATTGAACAAACATCCAAAGTTATAAAACTTCTACCTAGATATCAGAATGAGGTGTCCAAAAAAAGATACGTATCTAGTCATGCTTGGCATCCTACGATAGCAGGTAAAATATTCATAAGTTAAGAAGTTTCATAGATAGAATAAGTGTATAATGTGTTAACTTTGCAGGTATTTTCGCTGTATCTTACACTGTAAATAGTAATGAGTTATATAAAACTGTGGGTTTGGAAACATCTGATGAAGAAATTACCAAATCAACGGTTAAAGACGAAGAATACGGAGTATCCTACAGCGATGAAGATATCGACACAGACTTTTCGAGTAACCGACCAGAAACTAAACTTTTAGATGAGAATTATAAAGAAAAGATAATTTCTTTATTAAACAAGGAATTTGTGCAGGTAAATTAATATGTAATTAAAATAAATATAATATTGAATGCTGTGAATGTTAATTTGAAGAGAATGAGGATAATTCAAGTAACCGAGGACGAAAAAATTAACCAACAATATAGCCATGACATTAATAGACAGTTGCGAAACTCTTTAATTTATATTTCTCACGAACCAAGTTCCACATACAAAGATCTTCCACTTGTAAATTCAGGTAGGTATGCAATTGCATCTTAAACGTCAGTATTAAATCAAAAATATTACCAATGATATGATTAAAACAGATAACTTTTTTATTTTCATAATTAGATAACAGAGCTTTGGTTGATGAGAACATAATTATCAAAGAAGCTCAGAGTGAACTAAGTGCCATGCCGAGCATAGATCAACAGTATAAATTAAATTTGAATAACGAGTTTTCCATAGATGAAAATGAATATGAAGTACAAAATAATGAAATTTATGACACGAAAAATTTGATAAATATTACGTGTGCTACAGACAAGAATGAAGGTGAAAATGAGATGGACGTGGTAGATCATCATGATTCTGACACAGAAAGCTTTTATAATATTTGGGGAGATGATGAAGAATGGTTACACGATAACAAACTTAGGAATGCTGTTAGAAATATTCATAGGTAAATGTAAACACTAAACACTTCCATCAAGTTTTTTAAATTAATGTAAAAATAATATTTTTTTTTTCTTAACAGGAAATTTAATAAGCAATATGATCGAGAAGCAAGAGAAGAAAAATTGTTTAGACTCTTGAAGTCGCAGTCCAAGTACACTGAAAAAAAAAATAAGTAAATTTTATTAAAATGTTATTATTATAATTTATAATTATATTCATGATTAACAAATACTGTATATTTTATTTTTTATTTAAAATATAGAATCGATTATATGGAGAAAGAGAGAATGAAATTAACCAAAGACATGTTTGAAGCTGGAGATATGTATCAAAAATTAAAGTATCAATTAGAATATAAAACTAAAAAGCGAAGAAAATCTTCATCAAAACATAAATCACAGAAAAATGATGAAGTACCAAATATTAAATGTGAAAATACAACAGTTATGGATGAACAAAACAACTCTGTCATTATTTGGTCAGTTAGTGATAATATTTTTCCAAAGGTATTTAATATTCAGTAGTTACTTAATAATTACTATATAATATTAATAATTAATTACATGCATATAAAAAAAAATGAATTTGTAGTTAAGACTGGAGAGTGCAGAAGAAGTGCGTTGTGTTGAATTTAATCCTAGACACGGTAACACTGTTGTAGGAGGGTTAACAAATGGTCAGATTTGCATATGGGACATTGAAGGAAAATTAGAGATGACCGGTTTAAATGATTTGAACATGTCAGAAAAAGAAAAAAAACATCACGAACATTTAGTAAAGTTATAAATATATAATTATATGTAATTATCATACAATAGCTACTCACAAAGTCTAAAATAAAAATGTTTACAGTGGGCGCACATGAAATGGTCGTTGGACGTTAAGTTTGAAACTAGAATCAAATCAGCAGCCCTAAGTGCAATTTTGGAATCTCATTTGTCAACCGTGACTGCAATTCAATGGATTCATCCGATGAATAAAGTTAGTCAATTTAGATAAGTATTATTTCATACTTAACAACCAGATGTATTGTAAAAAATCAACAAAATAATATCGAACTAAGCCTAGTTATAGGTAGCAATATTGTACCTATTATAAACGTTGTCTTATATATTTACTTAAAAAATATCATTGGCATTGTTCGCATTAAAATCAAATCATAAAAAAATTTGTTCTATTCGGTGGGTCACATATGACACAGAATGTAGTGATTGCTGTTCAATTTTCATTTTTTTTAAATAATAATTAAGTCATTTATTGAAAATAAATCCCACTAGCCATTATTCCTTTTCATTGCACACTAGCTATTGTAGTGGTTGATGCAATTTAAAAGTTATTAGTGTTAAATAAATTATTTAATCCAGAATTTATTATGTATTCCGGTATTCGTTTATTTTTATTTATAATAGTTGAATAAATCATGTTTGAACAAAAAGTAATAAATGTATTAAGTAGTTATTATTGCAATTTTAGTTATGTACAAACTTTATTATAACATGTAGTATTATTTTTTTGATTGACTGGAAATGGCTAAATTATTATAATTTGTTTCTTTAACTAATTAATTTATTGATAAGTTAATTAGAATATTAACTAACTACTTATCGTCTATAACTAAATTAATTTTTTAAGTAGTTAATGGTCACTTTTTTTACATATATCTAATTATTTATACATACCTATTACTTATACTTATTTATTAATTTAACAAATTAGGTAGATACCCAGGTACCTATATATAGGTACATATGTATTTGTCATATTATTTATTTTACCATCATACCAATGCATATATCATTTCCTACTAGTTATTCCCTACTATTTTTTATTTATTTATTAATCAATAGTTTCTTTATAATACAAAAAGCTAACAAAAACACAAATTTTACTAGTTTTACACGAGGTTTTACTTAAGCAATACGATTTACCTGATTGATTTCTTTTTTATATGAATTAATCCTATAATAATTATAATATTTTAATATGATGTTTCGGTATATTATTCAAATTAGGTATAATATAGTAAAACGATTCGTGATTTAATTGTTTTTCAGATAACACCATTGGGCAAATTTATAAGTGTTCAAGAAGGAGAATTTTCAGATCAATTTTTTTCTGCTTCTATGGACGGCACTATAAAACTTTGGGATTTGAATTCGACACCGATGCCAAGAATCACTAAAAAAAATACAACTAACACTAGTTTTGAGCACCCAGAGAAGCTGAACAACTATAAATCACCATTGAGCATTTACAACAACCGTCTTAAGCCTTCGTACACGGTTAGAACATTAGTTGTAATAAAACAACAGTTTGTAATAACTAATAATAGTAAATACTATACCAGATACCTACGTCTTGTCACTTGATACAAAAGAGTAAAGGTTATAAAATATGAGTTGAAGTTTTCATTGTATTTGTTGATATAGGAAGTACCTATAATTTGATAGTAATTGGACACTTGGGTGCGGACATAACTATGTGAGAAACATATAGATGTGCTTTAATTTGTAAGCATTCTCTGGTTTAAAAATTTTTTTTTCCATTTGCCCATCACATCGGACATAACAGGATATTAACAATGGTCGAACTGTATTAGTTAATATGACGTGATATTCGTAGGTAATTCAATTCATCAATAATTGTTTTCAGTTAGATTTTGAGTATTATATTATGAAATAATAATATACAGCATTTTTATTATTTAAATCACCAAAAATGTTTTCAATACGATTATGAGTCGATATTTTCTGTAAATCAAAACTACAATGAAAGTTTATATTCCTTCCATATAAATTAATTAAAACAATTTAAATTTAAAATTATAGAAACTATTATACATCTAGGTAGGTATTAAGTATCTACTATTTATACTATATGCACATTTTTTTCTCGATATTAGTTAGAAAACAGTTATTGATATTTGACTACCTATATAAGTCGTGTTGTTCAGTTGTTTAATATATATGTCAATTTTAAACTAATAGTTAACTGGTAGGTACTATTATATACAATGACATTACAATATTTGCGTTTAAATATAATACCTAATGTATTTACGTTAATACGTTAATAAATATTGTAGATTATAATCAAAGAACCAGAAAAGACAATACACAGCCCCATAACAGCGTTGTCTTTTGAGATACCTTTAATGCAGTATAATTATATATCCGATAAACCACTAAGTATTGGAAAACGACAGTTTGAATATGGTAAATGTTAACACTAATATAACAAAATAAATCATTTAAATATAGGTATTATCGTTATATGTATATGTCTTCTTACTGTAGTGCCGACAAAATCGAATGATCCAAACCGTATCTTGGTCGTTGGTAGTATTATGGGTCAAATCGGAGTTGTCACTTGGGATGGTTATGCTACATACCAACAGGGTCGAAACAGCGAAGGTGTGTAGCAATATAGTGTTTGGTTACAACTTAAATATTAAACTTATACATTTACAGAGTGCAAAAATATTTGGTGGGGACAAGTGCACGATGGACCGATCAACTACATTAAGAGAAATGTTTTTTACCCAGATATTCATTTAGTCTGCGGTGGGCACGTTGTATCTATTTGGAGTTTGAACTACAAAGTAAATTTAGAAAAATGTCAATAAAATTATAGTATAATATATTTAATACAGTTACCAGGATTGTAAACTACATATTGTATGAAATTGAAAATAGGTACCTACTGTTAAATATGCGCGTAATTATAATATACATTAGTAAATAAAAATATATTCAAATATAATATATACATACAAAATTAAGTCAAATTACTTTTTATTTAAGTATTTATAAGGTTAGAAAATAATAAACGTATATCTATTTATATAGTTTAATTTTAGATTTTGAGGGTAGCAATTAATGAATATTGATTTTGATAAGTTTTTATCTGTCTTTTTTTTCTAGTAGAAATAATGCTTTTATTTTTAAATTCAGCATTCTTTCTAATGGGAAACTGAATTAGGTACTTTTGAGTAATCAAAAATAAATATAGTATTGTAATATATATAATAATTAAAAATTTACAGTTTTCTAAAGCGTCAGGAAAAACAAACAAAAGATTAAAGGAAATCTGAGATTATTATTCAAAACCACTTTTCGAAAAAAATCGATATTATTTTTTGGTTTAGGTAACTCTAAAAAAAAATAACCATAGATACATTTAATTTTCACCGAATGTTTATATTGGTATTTTCTATACACCATAACATTTTCAAAATATTTTGACTCTTTTTATAGGCATAAGAAAATGTCGATTTTTATTAATTTTTATTTAACCGTGGTAAATTTAATACAAGGTTCCTCATAAGTTGTTGTTAATTGAAATTTAGAAAGTTGACAGTTAATTCACAATAGTTTTTTAATAGAGTCTGAAGATCATTTTATTTGCACCATAAGATTTTCAAAATATTTTGACTCTTTTTGAGCTATTTATAAAACTTTTTTTCTATAAATGTCAATTGTTTTCATTAGGTAAAAAAGTTTGAAAATTTAATAGGTACAGGGTTTCTTATAAGTTACTATAATAACAGTTAAACAATATTGAATTTATATTTTTTTTATAAACATTCAAAGTTTAAAATTTATTAAAATCTCACAAATTTATAACATTTTCAGTTTTTATAGCTAAGGATTGAACATTCGAAACAAGGTATCTCATAAGTAATTCACACTGTTACCATAAAATTTAAAATAATATATAATCACAGTTTTTTTTCAATCTTCAAATTTGGACAAAATTAGTTAACGAAGAATACCTAACGATCTTAGTTATTCTGTTGTAATTTAAAAAATATTATTAAATATAGGCTAGCTTGACAGACAGACTGTATCCACTAAGAATCGATTTCGTATACAATGATTTTATATTATTGAATTCAAATTTAACACCATCCATTATACAGTTACCCACTTGTAACCTACTCTACAGCGGAGTGATATCCACCTTTTTGTATAATTTTTAAGCATTATTCTATATGTCAATATATGATAACAATGAAAAACATAACGTAATATTTTTATATTTAGTATAGAAAATATGCAATAGTAGATATTATAAACAAAACAAATATACAAAATACTTTTTCATACATGCACTATTATTATAGTGGTAAAGCAAACAAGATTGGATAAATTCCATTTGTTCCGTTAACGCAATATAACAAATAATGTGCAAATAATGTATAGTCCTTGTTATAACTTGTGCCATTACTGGCTTATTAACTAAAGATATTTATTGAAAAAAAATCGAATTATAAAATAATTAAAACTACAAGTTTACTTTAGGGTGGTCCAGTTTGGTGGAAGCGTTTCAATGACCTAACAAACAGCGTTTTATGGTCCACTACTCATCCCGCGGAATTTCGAGTGTCCTTCAACACAGATGGGGTCTTACAATTTTGGAATTTCATGAAACACACTCACCAACCTTATTATACAACTGACATTTTTCTCAGTGATGGGCTAATAGCAAGTAAACATTTTTAAATCATGAATACTATTATAATAATATTATAATCATAACTTAATATTGTACGTTGCTGCAAAATGTAATACACTTACAGCTTTATCAGCCCCATATTCACCAATACATTTCATCGGTACCGAACGGTTAATATTCACTGAAGGTGTGCATGGAGTAATGAATTATAAGAAAAACGAATTGATCAGTTTCTCGGATTCGACTGGGACAATAATGATGATCACCACAGATGTGCCGGTAATGGAACCAAATACAATCGAGGAAGTTGGACGAGTATTTCAGAAGGAGGTGATTTGGAGAAAAGAATTGGATGCATGGAACAGCAAGTATAAAGAAGAATTTAAATCCATGAGAGAAAACGATGTGGGCAGTCAAGATTACAGGGAAATTAAATCACATGTATCAAATTCGGCTCATAGCGATAACTCCCAACCAATGTTGTCACAGGAACAAATAAAAAGAAAGATTTGGGACGAAACTTTCAAGTAATTAATTAATAATTTTTGTATGGTTCTAAAACTAACAATGACAAAATATTTTAAATGCGAATAAATAATTTCAGTTGGTGTTTTAATCGTAAAGGATCACAAACGCGTATGGGTAAAATGAGAGATAAATATTTACAACGGGAAAAGCGACATATGATTGAGGCCATGATGAAAAAAAAGAATGTTGATCAAAAACAATTAGAAGAATATTTCAAAGTAGTCGAAGAAAACAAGTATAACAAAGATGATATTACAAATATGAAATTCGAACCTGATGAATCCTATAGAGACATTGTCAACAAAATATTAGCTACTGAAAATACAGAGGAATATGTATAATTGTGGTTTTAAACATAACTAAACTTTAACTTAAATAACTCGTTATAAACAAATATTTACTTCTAGATGATAGATGTCGATTCAAAAAGTAATGAGTCAGTTGACATGAAGAAAACAATTGAAACAATTCAACAACTATTGGTAACTGACATTGCAGTTGAAAAAGAAAAGCTAAGTAATTACATAAAAAACAATCCATATAAAGCCGACCAAGAAGACTGGGCTCAAGTAATCGAATTTGCAGAAAAGAACATCAGAGAAAGATTGAATGATCCAACTCTACTAAAAAGTCCAGCATTACGGTAATTCATTAACCATTAATTAGAAAATTCTAAATTAATATCAACATTAATTTTTATTTATATTACCTATACTACTTATCTATGTGGCTGTGTTTATCATATTTTTTTTTTGTATAAAGTATGATGCGCCGGGAATTGGCGAAAAAATACATTAACGAAGGTTATAAGATTAAAGAATGGAAGACTCGTAAAGATGAACATGCACACGATCGGTACAAAATAAGAAATAACAAAATCGAAATATTAAGAACTATGTATGGTAAAAGTTATAATCCATGCTGGGACAAGGGCTTGCGACCACAGACAATGAGGGATGCCATCCGGATGCGATTAACCGAGACAACGGATGATAACGATGAAAGATTGTATGAAAGTTATTTTGAAGGAAAAAGTGGTAAGTAACTAAAGATGTTTACCTAGTATACGAAATAAATTAACTTAATCGCGTATTCACAAGAAAATATGTTTTCAAAGGTGGAGACAACAGCTGTTACTCTGATTATTTATCATTAATGGGATCAAGGCCTATGTCCAGTTATCCCGAAGATTATTCAGGCGTCTCCGAAAGAGGGCTATCGATAAACGATGACAGCGAAAGCGCTACAGACGCTACTGAATTTGATGGTTCCAACAGAAATAATGATAAAAAAAAAATAAAAGACCCGTACAGCCAAAGATCGTATAATGAATACGACGAGTATCAAGATTTAGAAACTCTTGATGAACATGATCAAGAAGATGAAAAGTAATTTTCAATGACCTCGAACGAATTCAATGAAAATACCTAATAGTTTAAGTAATACGATTTAAAATAATTTTACTTAATGTATATTTAGGTATTATCTTAAAAAATTTTATAATCCACTATTTAATTTTGGCAAAATACTTTTAAGTACCTACCTATTTAAATAATTTAGTTGTTTACTTTATAGTTTATACACTGATTCAGTATAATACGGTGTGCTGATTTGTATTTTTATATTAAAAACGTTTTGACAAGTTGCCTTTTATTATTATTATTTAATATAGGTAACTATTTTATTTATAATATAATCCCTAAAAATATTAATGTAAAAATAGTTTCAAAATGTATAAAATTAAACCCATCTTTTTATTATACATCCAACGATGAAATAATAATAGATTAAAATAATGTTTTTTCTTCATTTCCTACAATGTTGCTTCAGGATTTTTTTTTTGGATATGACTAAAAACTGTCACAGAAAAAAAGATTAAAAATAAACATTATTTTATTCACTAAACATTTACATAAATATAAAAAAACATATAAAACAAAAAATAATTTTACAAGAAGAATATCATGTCCGATATTTTGACAATATTTAATATTTGTCTACCTAATAAATACATTTTTCTATTGATAAACTAAGAACAATTAATATGTTATTTATAATCTGATATGATGTTATCAAACATAAAGAAGGTGGACAAGTGGGTACCTAGGGTGTCTAAAGGGGTTGCAGTAACGGGTGTAATAAATTGGAATTGAATAATATAAAATCATTGTAATATTACTAAGTATATTATCCTATGATATTATTGTTATTTAAGTAATTTATTTTACTAAACATTATAGTACCTAAAACAGTAGATAAAATTAATATTTGCCAAAAAAATTGCATTTGAAAATTTCAATTGTGCGTATACAATAAAATAATATACTTTAAATGTTTTCTACATAAATATTAACCATGAATATTTTTAAACTACAAAAAAATAGCTGAATTGGTTATAATTCTTCGTTTGAAAATCTAATTTCGTCAACATTTTAACTTAAAATGTCTATAAAATTAACTGTATATTTATTTTTTAAATTTTTTGGCTTACTTATTAAAAATATTTTATTAAATTTTCAATCCTTAGATGTAAACATTAAAAATTGAATAAATTTATATAACTACCTACCTACAAAAATGTTCGTAATTTTGTCAAAATTTGACTAATAATTTATAAATGCTTATGACAAAATATAACCCTGTCAACCAATCTTTAAAATTTTTGAACTGCTAATGAAATAACGTATGAGAATAAGTTATTGTTTTAATTTTCAAGATTTTTGACAAAACAACAATTGTTATTGACATTTATAAAAAAAAAAATTAAAAACTTCACATGCGTCTTTAAATAACTCAATTAGAGTCAAAATATTAAAAAAATTGTGTCCTATGAGGAAAATGATAAAATAAACATTAACTAGTGATATGAACAAGACGTATCTACGGATATTCATTTTTATATTACAACAAAATAAAAATATCGTTCTATGAGAAATTGGGTGAATATCCTACGTCAAAAAAATTAGAACTTGAAACGTTTATAAAAATCTAATTTGGTTTTCAATTAAAAAATTTTTTTTAAAGGTAGAACAACATATAAATATTTAAAAAACATTATTTGGTATAGAAAATACCAATATAAACACGTGGTTAAAAATGCAAGTAACTATATAATACTGTTATTCGTTTTGCGTTATATACCAATAAACCAAATTGATTTTGTCGTGTTGTATGCGTACTGTCCAAAATCCAAATGATGGTGGGTTTTCAAACAAATAGTTGAAGACAATCTCAACAGTGAATAAAATAAAAATTTATTTCTACTTCAATTTAAGCCAAAACTATAATGGTGTACTAGTCGTGTCGATGTGAGTGGCGTGAAGGTGCTCTGGTCTCAACGGATATGGTACCTACATCTGATTCTACTGCACTCCGGGCTCTCTCATAAGTAATTAATATTATCTAATCAGTAATCCATTGTGTTGGACCGGCTCATGTGTTTTGCAGATGTATTTTTGGTGTGGTCGTCGAATGCGAATAATGACTGAGAGTAATGACTGAGAGTAACAGTTAATTTATGGTTAGGGGAAGTACTGGCACCTTAGTTCCCCCTTCAGTTCTCGATATCACAATAAAAAAAAAAAAAAAAAGTTTATTTATGGTCATCGAGAACCATACAGACATCCTACCAATAGTGGGTACTTAGCATCATAGCTTATATTGTATAGGTACTGTGCACTGTAAATACTATAAACATGTGTATTAAGGCACGTCTTATTCTATCTATTTGTTATAATTGGTTTTATGAATTCGTAGAACTCACCAACAGTTGTAGTTGATTTTGCGTAAAGACTCCTGTTTTTCCTTAATTTTATTTCCTTGACGCTTTTTAAAACTTCTGTTAATTTTCAATTTTTATCTCTCGGATGCACCAACTAAATTCACTTTTCTACCAGTAAAATTACTGGAGTTGAAAATCAAAGCATTATTTTGACCTACTTATCGTTTACACTAGACATGAATAAAAATATATAAAAAAACACACACACACACACACACACACACATACATCATTGTAATACTAATATATCTATATTCTATATACATCCATCGCTCCGTTCAGAATCGAAAAGATACAGTTATTTTAATGAAATAATGTGCTTGTATAGAAATACTGTACCGTAAAACTACAATTAGAATTCTTAGTAATATTTTGAATTATAGTGTATTTCTCATTGAAATATCCTCATGAGTATGTATTTTTTTTAATCTAACCGGTAACTATACAGTTCGCATTAAACATTTAAAAATATTAAATTGCTACCTACTGTAGTTAAACACGAAGTCAGCTGTAATGACAGTTCATTGTAATACACGTTATTATAGTTTATTATATTTTATTAAAAATCTGTTCCTTAAAAATACAAGTGACTTGTTAAAATAATACGCTGTATATAAATAAAATGTAGATTATTATGGAGTAGGTATTGAATGAAATAGAGATAACTATCGTCGCGTAGCATTTTGATTTTTGAGCTTCGTGTAACAACTATAGTTAAAAATTATAGTAAAAAATATTAAACTTTAATCGGAGTATGCATTGTTGTCCACTTGCAGCTTACTCAACTATAACAATATATTTTACTTTTTCTAATAAACCGAACGTTTTGACTTTTGACGATTATGGAGTACTGAGTTCAAAACTATTATATGAACAGTTATCATTAAATACACACATAAAAAGTATTATTTTTTTAAATGGGAGGTAAGTGGGAATACAATTTATTCCTTATTGTTCAAAGTTCTAGGGAAGGGATTGAGCACAATTTGCACAAACGACGGGTAAAAATCACAAACCAGCACAAACAAATGGCGTAAGTTTATTTTTTGAATTCCATGGTTACGGGCTAAGTACCTATGTAACGATAATGATCGTTATTGAGCAAATAATTACCTAAATATCTTTATAAACCAGATATCCATGTGCATAATGGTGACCATCCTTAAATACAATTTGAAAGTTATGTTGTGTTGTTCAAGTGAAGCGCAACAATTAAAAAAAGCTAATAGGTGCTGGCTGAATTACAACAAAATTGTTGAGTGCTCCAATTGGAAAAATATAATGTCCAACAAATCGAGCATGACATTTTCTAGTAAACGTAAAAATGTCCGACAAAAAATTGTGTTCTCGTAGTATAGTTGAAAGTGCATAATTTAAAAAAAGTTCTACCAACGAAAATATAGTAAAACAAAATTTAGCAGTGTTCTAACGATGAACAATAAATTGGAGCATCATCACCCAATTTTAATTTATTGTGTTGTCTACCTATTCTTAATGTATCATTAGAGCGTTTACCAAAACCTGCAGACTCGTTCAGTCATTGACAAACAAACCAACAATATAATTATAATACGTAAATATCCCATACTAGATTAATATCAACAATAAACTTTCAATGATTATAACGGTTAATAAGGGCATTGCATGCCGCGATTGTCTGTCTTTGTCTAACACACGTGGAACATAGGAATAACGACCTAAACGCCTGACAAAAATTTAGGTACTTCTAGTTATTCAATTTAAAATATGTAAAGATGTTTGAATTAGTATACAAGTTTACTTTGCATCGGTCGAAGCACTTTTTCGATTATAGTAATATTTTGATGAGAATAAATATTTTACGTTTTATAAATTTGTTAATTTTTATTATTAAATATGCTTCGAAATAGGAAATCATGATAAATCCCAATATTGACATCTAGTTTTACTATAAGTTACCAAAGTGTATCATTAATACCTACGTAATAGTTTATAATTTTATTATCTGTAGTCTGATAATTAAGGTTCGACGCCAACGACCATACCACGTTGAATACACCAGTTCTCGTCCGATCACTGAAGTTAAGCAACGTCGGGCGTAGTTAGTACTTGGATGGGTGACCGCTTGGGAACACTACGTGCCGTTGGCATTTTTTTTTCCTAACACACATTTATAAATAATAACAACCCTTATAAATAATAACAATCCTAATAAATAAAGATTTCGTACGTTTTATATTATATTTTGTTTTTAAAATATTAACCAAAACTCACTTATGATAACGGTAACATGTCATGATGTCTGTATATAGAGGGAAAAAATACATAATACAAATATGTACCATTTTTATTTATTGCTCCCCCTCAATTATTAATTAAGCAGACTAACTTTTTACTTGGGTAAGAGTACTAAATAAATAAGTTGACAAAATATAAAGCGATTATATATCGATATAATCATTATAAAATTATTGTCGGTTAAGGCGGGTTCACACTACATAGTGTCGTGTTGTGTCGTGTAAAATAATTCTCTATATCATGTGGTATATCATTATTTTATCACGCGATACCACAGAAACCAAATGATACTGCATAGTTGAATATTCAACTTTTGGCCGTGTGGTTGCAGATATGTTTAGAAAAATTATAATTACCTACAAAAAAATTATAAAATGTGATCGTCAGGTATAATATTTATATCATTGGTATTTGGTATTGCATTTTGATATACAGATAAGAAAAACGCACAAACAAGTACGACACGAAGGCACACTGTCATTAAAAACACGACATGCGACACGATGCAGTGTAAGTGTGAATATCCCCTTTAGAATAATTATATGTCATAATAATCTACCCATCCGTCCTACACTAACATCATAGATGGCCCATCACGGTTCACTGTATACCTAAATATAAAATTCAATATTTAAAAAATCTCAAGATGATGCATTTTACAAATTTTTTACAGCGTTTTCGAAGTCTCGTAGACCGTGGTAGGCTTATTGATTATTAATTGTTAGGTAGTCTTGTGTTAAAAAAAATTAATAACTGGAAACATTTGCCAAATGGCAACACTCATCTTTTGAATATCACAATATATTTATGTTATTTTTCAGAACCCTCTCCCCCCAGAAAAATTTTGAAAATCTAATGTTGGCAATTAGTTTATAGTCTCTCCGAATAATATTTTTTAATTAGATATAAAAAAATTATTAATATCGTTAATTTTTGTTTAAATATCCAATATCGTAGAAAACTGAACTTCAAATATCGTGTCAATATATTTGTATAATATATTTTAATTTATATAAGGACAACATATGTGAGATATTATATTACATTTTTATGTTTTTTGACGGAGGTTAAACATTTATAAGACACTTTGTTATGTATAGAAAATTGTACTCTAAGATTTAAAGTTTAAGACGTTCAAGTACCTAACTGTGAAATATTTAAAGTTTCTAATACTTAATGTTTTTTTAATAAAAAGTAACAAACATTGTTTGAGGAATAATCTAAATTACACATTTGAATATCCAATACCATAAAAAATATAGAACTTCAATCACTCAGAAAAAATGTAGATGGCTTTACGTCTTTACGCTTAAACTTTTTTATCCCCCGTAGTAAAAGCTTCCGTGGTTGCTTATATTAAAATATGTTTAAACTTTTTTACTTAAAAACAAAAATGTTATCATACATAAATCGTATAAGAAAAATCATAAGTTAAAGATTTCATATAATTATCCATTATAATAATACACAAAAAGAGACAAAATATTTTGATCATAATTTTTCTTATGCGTCTAAGACAATTTTAATATAATAAAATACCTCTGGTGAAAATTTCAAGTCGGCAGGATATCAATAGTGAATTGCCCTGTTTTTATATATTTGTCTAACTAGTGTAAATATCTACTGTATAGATCACTTCCGACGTACACTATTAATCACATACAAAATACACACTACTAAAAATCTATATAATTGTTCTTTATTTCAACTTTTTTTAAAGTTGGTTATAATTACAATGAAAATATTGTTTATAATGGTTTAATGATTTTCATATCCAGAAAATATACGATAGTCAAATATAAATAATACTATGAAAGTTTTTTTTTTTATTAGGAAGAAAATGGTTTTAGATTTAAATCATTAACTGTTTTAATAAATAGTTACTTCCCACTTTCCAGTCACGAATATCAAAATTTTTGATTTTTTATAATTATATTGCTTGTCTAAATTGCAAAGCTTAAAATATAGAATGTGAATAACAATTTGTTTGATATATTTAACGCTGAAATTGCGGTTGAATATATCCTAGGTTAGGTTAGGTATATATCCTAAAATACAAAAGTTATTAACTCATGTTACTAACACATGGCGAATTCTCCGGACATGCAAACATCCACCGCAGGTCTAAGAATAAAAAATAATCAATAAAAATTTAAAATTTTTATAACACTAACACAATATTTAATATATTACGTATTTAAATAAAAAATCATAATGTAGGTACGACAAAAATGTGCTCACACAAAGGCAAAATCTTCGAACGAATCATAAGTTATAGTCTTTTAATTGTAAATAATTTTAAGTTCATCCTGGTATTTTTAAGTGGACCGCTCCCCGCGAGGAGAAGATGTTGAAGTTTGGTGAGCAGTCGCCAGTCCCCCTCACAACACGGTCTAATTACTCACGTCTTCGACAGTTTCTCGTAAAGTTAAGGTAAGTTAAAAATGTCCTGATTATAAATAATCACATATCACATACAATTAAAAAGCTATACTTACAGTTTATCTGACCTGATTTCGTCAAGTGAGTGTGTATCCTCGACTTATTTTTATTTTCACGCTTAAATCAAAAGCTGCAAATGACAAAAGTTTGTAAGTAAATACATGTTAATTACTTACTAAATAATTGATGAAAAAACTTTTGAAAATGTCAATGTGGGGGCTGAGGGGCAGGGGTACTTACGATGGAATAGTGCAATCACTACACCCCCCGCCCACCAAAGTAGGTTAAGTATTTTTAGGAAATTAAAACTTTGTGATTTTTCCATATAATAGCATGCTTAATGAATAGGTACTGCTTATAGTTTTAAAAACCAACCAGCTCGCTCATTGAACTCCACAAGTTTAATAATAATATTGATCTTTATGTATATGTTGAATGTTCTACTATATAGCAGACTGTGTGGCATCTGTGTAGCATAATATATTTACGTTAATACATTATACATTATTACGTATACTTAATACGACTGCAGACTGCAGAATATTGAACATATGGTACAATATTATAGGCCAACTAAAGATTTTACTGCCTGTTGCTGTTAGCGTTGTAATAAAATGTATTTAAAAAATCTTTTTCGAATAAATGTTTAACGTATCGTAACACAAATACATAAACAATACAGCTTAATGTAGTTTATAATATTCATTCTATATTTTATTTTTTTTTCTGAGACCGACCTAACTTTTAGACATCATGTAAAATTAATAATATTTTCATACTTGATATTTTGGCCATCGTTTATTTTGTATATGGACGAAGTTCACATTGACCGATTTCCTATTTTGACCTTAACACACATTGAGTCTATTATTTACTATTATTATATAGGTATTGAAAATTGCATTGGTATGATAAAAACTATTTCCGTTTGATATCAGTTTTTAAAGGATGTCTGCGTTAGATAATGGTGACTAAATATATATCAAACAACTCACTATTATAAAACTGCACTTCCGATTTCTAATTTTGTAGTTTCATATAGTCTAGATTAGGTTATCCATAGTTAAATATAAAATGAAAATGAGGCATATATTTATTATTGGGCCCTACATAATATTATGTTTACTTTATTTTTAAAGAGAGCAATTTTACATGTTAGTTTTTCAGGGAACTGCAATCTGCAGTCGGCTATGTATTGAGGAGAAAAATACAGGAAAATTGATATTACGGTATTTTAGTGACTTGTCAGTGTGTGACAACAGACAAGTAAATGAACAGTTAAAAATACTGTTAGTTTTATAGGATATTGACGTATATAGTGAGTCTAAACTGGAAATTGTATCGTCCGTATATTATAAAATGTATGATTTATTTTTAATCGGAGCACTTACAAAAGTGATTACAATCCAATCAAAACACAATCTAAAAGTAATATCATATCACCCAAAAACACTTAGAGACTGCAGGACTTTGGTTGGTTGGATTTTATAATATTAATAATATTTATTTTAAATACAATTACAAATATAGTTTATAGAAATAGTAATAAGATAAAATAAATTATGTGTTAGGTTTTCTTTTTAAAATCATAGCTAGTACTAAAAAGAGAGAGTTCATTATAGTACAGTAATTAAAAAAAGTTATGAAAATATAAAATAGAATAAATTAGTAAGTACATGAATAAAAACAAGCATAAATAATAATAATAATAATAATATAAAAATTAATTAAGAATAACATAATATTATGTTTCAAAATATAATTAGTAGATATTTAAATAACATTATGCTATTGATCGTTATATGTTTCTAAAATATTTGTCATAAATCATATTGAGATTTAAATTTTTAAATATTTAATTCCTTACCCTAGAAAACTAGTAACTAGAATTAAAGTAGTATTAAGCTAAATAATTTACTAAGTTTTATAGCTACTATTAATTGGGCTACATTTTGATTAATTTATATTATGTTTATTACCAATCTAGATATTTTTAATAATTTTAAAATTGTTATCTATAAATCATAGTACAAAACACCTTTTTTTACTTCAGTTAAGAAAATCCAATATTGAAAAATACTTGGTGCAAAACATGTTGATGAATCAGGTTCAGATTTTGTTATCAAATTTAAAATCCGTCCAACCTAATTTCTACTGTCTTTTTGGGCGATTAGGTCTAAATTCTACCTTGTATGATGATGACAAGTGCTGTCTTCTTATTAATATCCAAAGTAAATATTAGAAATACATTAAAATACGTATTTAATAAAAAATGGAGGTTTTGAAAATAGTAAGTTGGCCTATATTAACCTATGCGAGTGGTACAACCAGTATTTGTATAACCCGTACTTACACAAGGTTGAAAATTAGCGAGTTAAAAAGTTAAGTTACTTTTAACTACCTAACTTACTTTTCCCATGATATTTTAAAGTCATGTTAATTGTTTCCTAATAGAACCCCGTATATTTTGAATATGTTTTGTTCAATGTTCCCTACATATTATTATTTTTATTTAAGTATAAAAAAATGTATAATTTATAAATTATAATGTTATTCGACGAGTTGTAAAATACTAGATTGTAAATTATTGAATTGTTGAATGCAGTATTTCTGGATTACAATTATAGGGACCAAAATAATGTACCTATTTAAATTATTATAAATACAACTTAGATAGGTATTAATATGTCCACAGAACATTACAATTAAAACCAAACACATTGTAATTTCAAATTTCTCGGTACGTACACTATCTTATAACCCAGTTTGACGTATAAAGAGACGTTGGTGCCATGGTCTCTTATTAACATAAATAATTAATCACTCTTGTTAGTAGGAGTCTGTCATTGTCCTATATATCGACAAAATAAACAAACAAGTTTATAAGAATAACAGTAGCTATAATTTAAATTCGTATGTAAGCATAATTATTATTTTAGTGTTGACGCAAATAAGCTAGTACTTAATTGTTTGTAATGTTTTTATAATTAAATTATAATACCGATTTCTCTAGTATAAGTAGGTCAACTATAAAAATGTTTAGTTGACCATATGTTTTAAATGTATATAATATTAAATGTCAACAAATGGTGTTAATCGGAGAGTCAGTCCGAAGACGTTTAACGTCGAGGACTGGCGTGGCTCTTGTCTGCCTAATGTATATAAAAATATAGTTGTGTTTAAGGTTTTTTTTGTTTTGTCATTCTTGTGTTTATTTGACATTTGTGTTTATTCATACTGTGTGCGAGAACAAGATTTTTTATTTTTTAACTAATTGTGTGTTCAACGTTGTACGTTGCGTGTAAAATAGCAAATAATACGAATATACGATTAAGTGACGCCCAATGTGGGGATCGAACCCAAGGCCCAGAGATTAAGATCCTCGTGCTTTACCGTCTGATCTAACCTGACAAACCAACGACATCTCTTTTTCTGATCATTTCGTCTTTACCTTTTCTGTCAATAACATAATTCTTATACCTATATATTATATTGTTTACTGTACCTACCTATATTTTTGTTTTTGTGTATTTATACTTTATCAAATTTGCGTATAGTGCTTAGACATAGATTGTAAATATAATATTTAAAAAAATGTGTTACTTGATTTTTAACAAAGTTAAGTTACTTTTTTTTTATCTATTTAACTATGAACTTAAGTAAAAAAAACTTTCAAATTTCAACGCAACTTTAATTGTTCTATATTAACATAACGAGTTAAAAAAATGAGTGAACTTGCCTAGATTTGCATATACCTATACACGCATTATATGTATTATGTAAACTGTGTGTGTGTGTACTAGACTTGAGTACCTATCAGTATACAGGACAAAGAGAACATTATACAAAGTGCTGCAATGAATAGTAACAATACGAAATTCGATATAATACAATAGGTACTTTTGTATAACACTTACTCATCCCAGTTCATATTCGTGGCATCATTGTGGGTGAACAGCGATATTGTATTATATCGTCCATTAGTCATCATTATATCATATTATAATCATATTATATGTGTACAGGAAGATTATTTTAACGCATATCTGCCAGGTAATATATTATAAAATACAAATAGTTTTCAATTTTTTTTAAAACAATTTTATTTCCCAATTTAATATTATATTGCCTGGACGTCTGCAGGATAAAAAAATCTCCACAAATAATTCGATTGTACCTAAGTTGAAACGGAGCGCATTGCACAATATTATAATAATTATTCCCATTTATTGGTTAGTAATAACAATAATAAGATTTTCAATACTAACATTATCATTTTTCAGCTTACATATACGAAAATGATATTGATATTTTGTTTATTCTCCCAGCATCTGCTCTTGCGTCTTATTCAGACATTCAGCACATTTTATAACGGCGTACGTCGCATGATAATAATAATAGTAATAATAATAATAATAATAAAAATGTGTTTTATTGACTCTATAGTCCACTGCAATAGTCGCGCAGATAAACAATAATGTAACTTACTGCGTAATCACACGCGTATTGTATATACCTACTCAGAATCACTGCGCACAGCATATCAAAATATAATATTATGTCCTCTCGCCGCGCATCGTATTAATATTTATCGCGTATATTATAATATTATTTGTATTGGAAATAGCGTCGTCGCACCGTCCTTACTACATTTAGTGTCCGATAGCCGATTTCGTCGGACGTCCGCCCGGAACAATACCATATAATATCGAATAACCGGCAGTCGTCGACCGTTCCGAAAAAAGTGCGAAACTCGAAAAACGTTACGAAATGAAGACTGCTACTACGATATTGTTGACCCTTTTCGTCCATTACTCGTTTTCAGCCGGCAAGTATTTTACGAGTTATATCTACATACTACACTGTAATATACCTATAATTATACCTACGATATCATCACGTCACGTTGAAATTATTCAATTAAATCGGAACCGCGATTCCAGTATTCATTTTTACGATGTCTATAATATTATTACCTATTTATTATTACATTATAATTTATAATAGTTTTTATACACTATACATATAATATACAATACGATACGTCATAATACAATATAATATTGTAATGTACCTACAAGTTACTTATCCGTTCAACTTTTATGAAGGTACTTATACTAATATTTTTAAGGCGATTTCTGTACTTTTTTATTTTTAATTTCTTAATTGCATAACAAAAAACATTTTTATAAACATTTTGTGTGATTATCGGATATTGAAAAAAATGGATTTTGATTAATAATGGTAATAATGGTTAGGTGTATAGTTTAAATGAGCGGGGACTTGGAGTCTCTCTCTCTCTCTCTCTCTCCCCCAATATATGAAATCTTAATAAACCCCCTTAAATAGTATATTACCGATGAATATAATCATATACTACACATTTATGCAAATATAAGTACTTACTTAATTTTCATGACATTCTTGTACATTGTAATATTATTACCAAGGAAGCCTTATTCCTTCACACGCTGAGGATTTTCACTATTTGTGCCACCAAGTGGACTATTAGACTTTTGCAAGGTTTTGACTCCTTGCTACTATTATTTATTTCTCCATCTCCGGTTGCTTTAACTTTAAATTTTTATGTCTATAAAAACAATCTACATTCGTTGGATATTAATAATTATTCACGACGTCACAGCCCATTCATTTAAAAGTGAACAATTTTCCTCCAAAAATGAGATACCTACCATTATCTTCCATATTTAAAATCAAAAACAACCACTTCGATGAAAAAAGAATACAGTTAACCGTTTGATTTTTTATAATAAAAGTTTACTGTCTTATACAACAGTGTTATGCAAACACTTTGATGGTTATCTATAATAGCTTAAAAATTAATTTAAAAAAAAAACAGAAAACTCTACTCGTAAAATAAGTGTCCGGCCCGTTAACACGAATCACTCCGTATGCGCTTTTACCTTTACATAATTGAATGGCTTTTGACTTTGTGCACCCCGCACCCGTCCATCACGGCGATCGCGCAATAATAATGATAATGTGTTCAACTGTACAGGGGACTTGGAAAGCACGTTAAACCATTGTTGTAACACGGGAAAAAAGTGGAGCGTGGAAAAAAAATCTTGCAATATCACTCTGTCGTTCCCTTTGTTCAACGTCAACGTCGAACACAATACGATGTGTCTGACCACGGTCGGGGCGTGTTGTTTGCATTCGCTGAGGTATGTATACTTATTATTATAATATAATATATTTTTATTGTAAAACCTCCACTTTTGAATTATTTTATTTATTGCTGTTCCATAATAGGTAATTATAAACAATATGTATATTTACATTATTATTCTCGCCAATTTGAGCGCGAAATTGTATTGTTAGGAAAATTGTCACTCGTTATGGGTAGGTATGATTCTACAATTGCTCGACAATAGGTGCAAAAAACTTCAACATGAAAAATAAAGGCGTATATTGTATACCAACCTAATTAAGCCGTTTGACTGTAAGAAAGTATATACATAAAAATATAAAATATTTTAACAATAATACTCTGTGTATTATTTGGTTCTGTAACACCATGGTGGAAGTTAGTCGTTAGTTTTTGGCTATATTGGTGAAATTATATTATGCTGCTATATTAACAATATAAGGCTATACTGGGTAGGGAGTAATTAGCATATTTTAAAAAAGGGTCAAAATTATACAACTTAGTGTTTCACAAGTTTTCCAACTAAATTTCAATATTATTTCTTTCAAAAGAATATCACTAAATAGTAAATTGCAGCAAATAACCTCCTGCCTAAATATACCTGCCGGTACCACAGTGTAAAATAGAGACTTCAGGAGACTTGGAATTTATTTAGTTGGCTAACCAAAAAAAAAAGAGGGAAAATGGAAATGTTTACGTAAAATCGGTTTTCGATCAAATCGATTTTTATTTTTGGTGAAATTCTAAAACCAATGACCCTAGATACATGAATTATTCAATCAATGTTAATATTAGCACTCACTATACACTATAAAATTATTTTTATTAATTTATTTTGACTTATTTTGAGCTGTTTACAGACCTTTTCAATTTTTTATTTTTTTTTCTGCAGATGTCAATGAAATTTTATTTTTTTGCTAAAAACAAAAATGAAAATGTAATAAAAGGCTCCTGATTATTAGGTACAATAGCAGTTGAAAAACATTAAAAACACAGTCACAATTTTTTTTATAATCATTGAAAGTTTGAATTTTGACAAAATACGAAGAAATCATGAATATTTGTAAACTATTTTTAGTTAGGATTTCATTACAAATTTTCTTTTTAAATCTAAGATTCGAAAATTGAATACAAGATTTTTCATAAGTTTGCTTACCTTCATAAAAAAAAAAATGCCTACCTGAAAGTCAAATTAAATTTTTACGAACGTTTAAAATTAAAATTTTCAATTTTCAATTTTTGTTGTGTCAAAAGACGTAGAAATTTAATACAAGGCTTCTGATACATTGTTACACTAGCAGTTAAAAAAATAGGCGCACATTTTTTATAAGTATTTTTAGTTCGAATTTTGACAACATTTATCAAATTTTAAATTAAAGAATTATTTTGTAAAAATATTATAAAATGCTCATTTTTATAGTTATATAAGCATTGAAAAACGATATTCCACGCAAATAGGTAAATTAATTACTTTATTCACAATGTTATCATAAAATAGGTATACTTAAGTAATATATCATAAGCTGACTGACCGTCTCCGCTCATATTCGTTATTCGTATCAATGTGTGTGACTTGCATATATTTTTTATAAGCGTTAGATGTATTACCTATATGTTAAAATTGTGTAAATATAATCAAACGTATTATAACAATTTATCTTTAAACGATTGTTTTTGATTAGGTGCTTAAGTATAATTCAAAAAATATCAAATGTGAAAACTTGAAACATTCCACTATCACATAAGTTTTTTTTAAATATTAAGTCTTATAATTTAAGCTATTTATACAAAGAGTCAACGTACTTTACAGTTTATACGCTCTTCTACGTTGTACGCCAGCATTGATTTATAAGTTAATACTAATAATATAACATTTATATTAATATATAAAATGTATTATTATAAGCTATGTTTTTGGAAAAAATATAAGTTCAACCTACCGCAAGTATAGAGATGTTGAATTTACCGGTAAACATTTTTTCGCTAAATCGACCAGTAAAATGTGCGTACAATTTGTAAAATAAATTGTAGGTGTAAATTTAATTCAATTTTCAAATAAATCTTACGTGCCCAATTTCTTACCTTCTCAAAACTTACGAAGAGTGTAGATGTATTGGAATATTATACGACTCTACACTAAAATACAGTGTCTGCATTTATAGTCGTGTAGGCTACTCTGGCTACCTTACTAAAAGTGATTACATGTGTAAAAACATTAAAAATGAGAGGGTCACTCGATTTTATGAACGGAAAAAAAACATCTTAATAAAATTTACGCTTACCCGTAAATCTTATACGATACATTTATCGAGCTCACATCTCTAACCGTAAGTACTATGATTTACTAATAGAAAAATAAATTACTTAAAGTAATATAAATAAATTATAAAAGATCCTCAGAAATAGAGCCGTATCATCAACATGGTGTGTTCCATGTGTCGTAGGAACGGTTCACTACACGATATTGTTTGTCACTTGTTCATTTTCTGTAGATTTTCAATATGAACGTGTCACAATAATTTACAAAAGTCAAAGCATCAGCATTATTCAAGTCAAATATTCAAATATGCTTGACAAACATATCAGTCGTCGCCCATCAGAACACTTTATTCGTAAGAGTCTCGCTCATTTGATTATTATTGTACTTTTGTACTTGGTATAAGCACACCTTAAGTCATGGAAACTGTAGCTTAAATACGAGTAGAATATACCTCGATAAACTTTAAAAAATTAAGTTACATCTTAATAAACGTTTGTAAAATAATTGGACAACTTAATTATTTAGAGTGTTTTAGAACAGTATACAAATATTAATATTACGGTTGTCTATTATTGTCGCTTCGTCATATTATTGCAGTATATTTTATATGTGTTTATAGTTCGTAAAACCTAAGTTAAACCTCGATTATAATAATATAATATCATGTCATTCGTCGGTTTTCAAAGGGTATAATATAATATAATATAATATAAAATAAAAAAATTGTACTTTGACCCCTTGTAAATGCTTAATTTATGCATAAAAAGACCCTGATTAACAACTGTAGGTAATTATTATTATATACCTACCTATACGTTTAAAAAAAAAAATATACTATAGTAATATTAGTCGTTAACGACTAACGTACAACCACAATACTAATTAATATTATAATACGTAGTCGGTATCCGATAATATAATGTCAATTTTATCAATGAAAGCATTGCGCCAGTGCATTATTGCAGTTAATAGCCGCTATCTCATGAAGATTAGGTTAGGATGGTTAAGTCACTACTTACTAAATAGTATCATTAGTATAAAATGATTTCTATAATTAGAGAATAAGCTTGAACTATAATAAGGGTTAAGTAATTATTATATTATATTAATATTTTTATAGATACTATAATAGTTATAAACGCTATAGTGAGTCTATATCTGTCCATATAAACAAGTGCCACACGATTGGTGCCAATTAAATCTCTGGGAGAGTAGGAAAATATTATTGTAGTGGAACTCTGTTAATATTACTAAATGGCTTATGAATTATGAGTTAATTTTAAAATTTAATCAAGTTATTGTGGTGTACTAGTTTTTTCTATTCATTCAAAATATTATGTCCACCGTTTGAGTCATTATTTACCAGTTATTTGTAAATGTAGACTATTCCATTGTGCACAACAATCTATCAAATTATGTATGCACATTTTATAACTACCTATGACACCAATATTTTCAAACTTATTTTTTGCACCGAAAAATTAATGACAAATAATTTTTGGTTTTAATAGTACCAAATGACGTATTCTATACACGCAAACAAAACAAAAATATTATATCATACCACACTATATCAGAGTCGATTACGTCCGTTATACTGTAGTGCTGTCTTTATGAATTCGCTGGTGCAATCAATAGTAATTTCGCAGTGGACGGTTAACTGTTATGCTGTTTCGAGTGACTAAAATACAATGTAGAATAATATAGCATATAATCATTGGGAAAACAATTTCCAGCGATGTTTCGAACTGTCGAGATTTAAATCATACGAATAAAACTTTAAGTTGGCCTTTTGTTCACAATTTTATTCACGTCTAAAACATTGTACTTTCAATTAAAAAAAACACATTGTTTCAAGCTTTCCCCGTACTTAACTACATGCAACGTGAAAATGGCTTTTTGAAACATAAACGTTATGTCTAGGGTTTGGGACTTTTGTTGCAATAAAAATTCTCGAAATATGCATGCGTATATGCAGTCGAAATTGCCAAGATATGCTTAAGTATAATACACAGCTAATTTTTTTAATTAATTACAATTTTGAAAATAAAAAATAAAAATTGGTAGGTACATAAGCATAATAAGAATAACTTATTTACGGACTTACTAATTTTAATATATATTGATTAATATATTATGTACACTATTGAGGGCAAGTTTTGGGCATTTTTAAACTATCGTGATATAAAACAAATCTATTTTTAAAAATACTGCAGGCTGCACATGAACGTTTTTTACACATGGTGTAACGAATGTTATATCATTAATATATTTTATAAACATAATAATATGTACAGTAGGCACATATTATGTATACATATATGTTATACATCATATGTACCTATTATTTACAATAATATGCTGACTATATATTAAGACCCTCCTGTTTTGGTGCCATATTTATGTTGTAAGGCTACGGCCAAATATCTATATGTAAGGGAAACCAGCACGCGTACTTGATGAACTCCGTCCCACATTTAGGTAAACTTTGTTGGTAACTCGAAAGTAATAATAAACTTTTTGTATTAATAATTATTTGGATCTATTGTCATTTATTTGGAATATTAAGATCCTAAGTACCATTCGTGCTCCTGAGCTACGGTTAAAATATGTTCAAAAAAAAGTAACTTCTTCCCTGAATAATCTATATTTAATTGGTCATCCCCGACCACGTTACAATGGCTTAACCAAACAATTATTACTATACCTTACGTTGAATAATCTACGACTGCTAAAAAAACATTCAAATTCAAGGAGTCCATAGTTATGTACTTGTCGTAAATGTCTTTCAAAACAATGTAAAACGCAAAAAAATCCACATACAAACGGTGAGTCGTTGAAATATATCCGAGCTCCGATTAACCTTAGTAACAAACATAAATACACCACAAATTTCAAAAACAACAACACAAAGAAAATGAACATTTGAAACGAAAGATTTGTACTATAATATGCCTTATAGCTGCGACTGGCTTTTGATGCTTGTGGACAATGGAAACTTATCATTACCCGTCATAAAAATCGTTATGTCCCGTTTATAATTTTTACCTTTTTTTTATAGTCCGAAGTCTTATCGATAAATTAAATTGAGTTGCCCGAATGCGTCCGCAGTCTTATCGACAAATTATATCAAATACATAACTCGAATATGTCCTTCAGTCCTCAGCCATTCTTTTTTTTTCTGAGACATTTCTGAAACATTTTCTGAGACGTTTTAATCGATTATAGACTATGATAGTACAAATTTTAATGTACAATTATATACGTAATTGTTACAACGACTGTGGCAACATGGGGAAATCTACGTTTTATATTAATATCGATAATAAATTAGCACGACTACGACCCTTTTAGGTAAATAAGTGTGATTGTTACTGAATAGTGAACTGACGCACGTTTTAGTGCCATATAGACAAGAAGTTACAAGTGTTTTTAATTTTCAAAAAATTTAAAAATTAACTATAGATAAGTTTTTAAAAAAAAAAAATTATAAAAATTAATACACTCACCCAGACTTAAAATTTGGAAAAATTGGTGTAAGCTAAAAATAATAAAAAAAGTATGAACTAGGATGAATTCGATGTACATAAAAAATATGATCTGTTTTCTTGGGACACAATCGGAAACTTCCATGATTATAATAATAGTAGTTAGTTGCAGTATTATTTTATAGATGCTTAACATTAGCTCAAATAATAAGTACCTATTATGCATAGGATTAGTCATACATTCTAGACCTAAATACTGAAGTCACGTGATATCAAACAAAATAACAAAATATTTTCATTTAATACAAGTAAAATCATTACTATTATAATCTTAAAGATTTGTTGTAATACATTTTAGAGAAATACGTTGTAACGAGGGAAAACAGATAGGGCTGGAAAATGGAATTTGCAACGAAAAAACACAAATGGGAAGGAATCAAGTGGATTTTATGGTACGTATACAACTTATATAGGTAATTCTTTATATTATATGAATTAATATTTAAATAAAAGGACATATTAATTACTATTATTAGTTAGGTACTTACTCGGTATTTTATGCCATTAAAACGGAAGTTTTTTTCTTCACTTTTGTATGGTATAGACATATAGTGCGATTAACGAATGTTAAAGGTTTATAGTTGTAAATGGTAATAAAGTAACTATAAATTACATTTATAGTTTACTAAAATTAACATTCTGTGAAATTTAAATAACGCATTAAATGTATATCTACTATAGGTTAGGAACTATATAACAATTATAATTATATCTACCTGAATATTTTAAAATTACAATGTTACGTAGATTAACTTATTATTGAACACGATACTATTTTAATGCATATTAAGTGTAATATCATAAACGTTAAATACATTGGCCTAATAAAGGTGCAATTTCAGCCGCAGCATCCCAGCTTTTAATAATATAATCAATTATGACTGTTATTGAAAATACCTACTATTTAAGTTCACAATAGTAAAAAAAATATAATGTTACCTACCTAGGTGTTTATTATTATATTATAATTTATAGTTATATATAGTACCTATACGGCTTTATTGACATAGTGACATACTGTGTTATACAATATAAATTATAATATTTTCTATTCATAATTTCCAATTTTATGCGACCGTTGCTAAAAACATATTAAATATCTTTTTTTACATTTTACAGTCTATACTATTTTTGTATAATAAGCATAAATGAGGTTGAGTATGAGTACTACTATATAGAGAGGAGAAGCCGCCCACTGGCGATACTCCAGGCGATGTTTAAATATTTAATAAATAATTTTGTTTGAAAATCTTGGAATAAAACTATTGATACACTTTTCAAAAAAATCCAATGTTTGTAAATTGTTAACTTTATATTATATACTTTTTTAGTATTCGTTCGGATAATATTAATCGATTAAACGTACATAAAAAAAATGAAACTAAATAAGATAACAAGTATAATGCAGACTTTATGAAAACTAATGTTAAATTAGTATTAAAACAAATTGGTCACGATGTGAATGCGTGATTTCATACAAATATATAAGTAGTTAAAACGGTTTGATTCTAGGTTAAACAAGCTAAATATAATTTATTCATGTGCCAGCAACAAAATGTAAAACAAAACTATATAGAGTTCTTTGACACTTATATAGTATATAGTTTCGGATTCTTTGAGGTAAAGCTTTTCGAGAGCTTATTTTTAATCAAAATTCAAAAGGTATATTTAAATTGGAACGAATGCAAACCTACGTTTGTTTGTATTTTTAGGGATTTGTATTTATAATTAAATATTATAATGATGTGTGTATGTTCTCTCAATAGCAGCCAAAACAAACTGTTTTAATAACAAAAATATAGTTGTCTTACGTTATATACCTATTGATATTTGTATTATACTAAAACTCAAAATGTCTGGTTAATTCAAACGCACTGTTAAATATTTTTTTAAAAACGTAAATGGATTTTTTAATTATAACTCTGAGAGAAAACTGAAGTAGCACGTCATATTAACTTATTAAACAACATTATATATTATTTTTTAGTGACATTTATCTTTTTTTTATTATTTTTACATTGTTTGATGTATTATGTATAATCGTTGTAGATATTTGTTAAGCTAATCTGCTAACTGCTAAGGTATAGTATTATTTACCTACTACAAAAATATGTTTAAATTATGATATCAGTATATTTTACAATAGGTACCTAATAGTTAATTTTTCATTATGGTACCAACATTTAAAATAACTATGTGATGTTTTACATCACGATATTTACATTATAACTATATACCGTACTATGTTTTTAATTATTTTCTACCTATAAATAGATATGTTGTGAAATATGTAAAATCGGTGTTGCTGTTGGTTCAACAAAAACGATATGTCAATCAACTCCATTGTTTCACGAACATCAATGGGGTGAAGTGTATCAGTCATGCTGCAGTATAGCTACTACAAAAGCAAAATCGATTTCGACAGAAACTAAAAAAAACTATCTTGCAGCTGCTGGTCAGTTATATTTTTTTCTTAAATTCGCATTATTTTAAGCTAATATAATACCTCAATTTTGAATAAATTAATGCCAATTTAATCGAAGTTTGCAGATCGAAATATACCTACATATTAGACATAATATCTCGTTGTAATCTTAGAAACTAAGAAACGCTTTTTTGAAGTTCAAAATATATTTTGTAATTTGTAAATATATTAGATATCGATACCATATAATATTATATTTTGCTTTTTAGTGGTAAACAGTAATTGTGTTATGTGTACCTACATAGAAATTTAATTATATCAATTATTAGTATTGATAGTATTAAACAATATTCGTTCATCTCACATGAATTTCAATAATAATTTTTTGGAAAAAGTATACATAGGTACGTAGGTAATCACTTCAAGGGCACTCAAGGTAGTATAGTTGGATTGAAAAGGAAATGTCTAAGTTTTTAAAATGTAAATTCATAAGTACACGATATTTTTATATTAATCAATAAATTAAGAATTGGACGTAAGTACCTACTAGGTACCTAGGTACCTAGTTATTAATTATGTTAACAGGATGTCTCATAGATATCTACATCGAACTATTCCCCTGTTAAACTTAACTAAATTAAATATGTGTAACATAGTGTAGGTATTGAATTTTTTTATGATACACCTTTTTTATTATCATTATTTTCATACCAGTTGCAGATTATATATTATTTTCGATTGGTAAAAGCTTCAATAACAATAATCTGAAAAGTATACTAAATACATTTTCAATAAATTACCTTTACTTAAAGACTTAAATTATTACATTATAAATTATATTATTATCTTTATTTGAAATATATTACATTTATGTATGTGTAGAACCAAATGATTGTACTCTTGGAACACATAGTTGCACTACCAGTGAAATATGTATAAGCACACAATATGGATTTGAATGTCAACCACGCCAACCATCGATGATATCGATGGTTCCTGAAAAATTGACTATGCCTAAAAAAAAACAAATTTGTGACCTTGGATATGCTTATAATGCGTATGAAGAAAAATGCAAAGGTAATTTTAAAAATGCATTGTTTCTCATAAAAATATATTATATGAGAATTTATTTGGTAGTCCAGAATGTCAAGTAGCCACTTTGTTATAAATTAAAATAACAACTAAACTATTATTTTATTATTTAATAATGATTGTTCACTGTTAGAACAATATTAAAATTCACTTATGACTTATATCTAAAAAAATATTAATATTTTTAAATGTGGTTATAGGTGTATAAATTAGTGTACATGTTAATTTAAAAAAACCTTCAAGTTTTATAATGTTCGGTAAAAAGTTAATTTATTAAATTAGATTGGGTAAATAAGACTATAATAATACATAATATTAAAATGTTATTAATTGTTCAATACTATTAAATAATAAACCATTTGATAAAAAAAAAAAAAAAAAAAAATTGTTTATAGTATGAGTATAGACGTTCCTATGCATATATACCAATAATTTATTATAGTAATATAATGATAGTTTTGGAAAATGTATGTAATAGATTGAAGTTAAAGTTATCTCTATATATTAATTTATATTTTTACGATAGAGTGTCAATTTTCATCTATCAAACATATTACATTTAGAACAAATATTTACATAATATATTGAGAACTGAAGAAAAAATATGCAATCATTGCCTATGCTTGAATATAAAAAGTAAATTTATTTAAGTCTGATCCATAACGATAATATTATACTGAGTAATATAAAAATTTAGATATCAATTTAGATTCTATATATTTTTTTGACAATGGTATAGAATACGGTCAAAATATATATACACAGACTTTGAAGAGTCTCAATAGGATTTTAAATTGCATGATCTCTTATAAGGGTGTCACGCATCGTCCCCAACATAGCCTTTACTAAAAGTACTACCTAATACCTAATAAGTACTATCTGTACAAATTAGATGAATTATTATTATATCAATGGCCTTCTTTCAGTTTTCAATAGAGGGGAGCAAAAGTTATGACCAGCCCCTCTAAATGGTATGTACTTAATGCCCACGAGTCTACATATTTTAACTTTAAAATTAATAAATATAAACATTAATTATTATTTCGTAGCAATAATTTCCTAGTACCTACTTATACAATAATAAATTTCCTCGACATTATAAAAATGGTTATATATGTTTTTTCTTCGACAACCGATCCATGGAGCTACTTTTAATATCAGACAAGGGAAAATGCTCACCCTTAGCCCCCTCAAATCCATTATCAAAGTTTAGTTGACAAAAATATTGATTTAAAATTGTTTGTGATTAATATAATTTGTTTTATAGATATAGATGAATGTTCTCAACAGCCCTGTGAAATAAATGAACAGTGCAAAAATTTACCAGGAAGCTATAAATGTTATTGTAAAAGTGGTTATCAATTGGATAAAGTAACCAATGCATGCACAGGTAACATATTTACTTTTCTTAACAAATTAGGGGTATAATTACAATTATAAGAAATAATTTTATAGCCACCTAAAAATGCAAAGATAATTATAAATATACAACTGATCACACAATTCCTAAGTGAAATACTATAAAATCACCATTAGATTGAAACCAAAGAGAATGAAAATATTGTCGATAATTTATTGTAGAATATTCAAAATTACTATTCGATGTATCTTTATCACAATTAAAAATTTGTATATTCTTATATCTACAACATGATACCAAATGGAAAATAATTTTTATCCTCAGTGTTTTAGATTTAAGTATTTTTTCCTTTTTAAGTTCAATAAAATATTGAAGATAAAAATACTGGAGACCTCTTGCACAATCACATCTCCCCATAAATGTTCCACCAATACGGTTATGTTACAGACGTCGATCCCTAGATAAAGCCGATAAAGGTAGGGTTTACTAGTTAATACTAGGATTTACTAATCATACTCAGTTAATGCTGAGAAGTCTAATTTTATTCGTGCTTTTACTGATTATAGTTTATTTAATATTGAAATAAAGCAAAGACTTATAAGATACAATTGACAGAGAAATTGTAGAACCTAAAAAAAGCTAGTGCCGTCAATCAATATATTTGTAGAAGTTGTAGGTGTCACATTCCATAACAATAGTACACCTTATGTAAGTAAACGGTAGTTAATTATCTAATATAATTCAAATTATTTAATGTACTTATAACTTAGTTTTTAATTTGTAATTATCAGTAAATAAGTATTCATATTAATATAAGTTTTCTGATAAAGATCAATCAGATTTTATATTGTCATGATTTATACATTTTATTTTTTACCTACGTTTTTACTTTTTAGTACCTGTTAAAAAGCTAGAATATGATTATTACCTATGTTTCTCAACTATCACTATAAACACGATTAGTAAAAACTATAGCTCTAACTAATAAATCCTAGCTTTGCGTTCCAATGGCCTAGCTTTGTCTGTAACATAGTAGGCATAATACATATTTAAGGAAAAATATGATGTAGCCGATTTACGAGCGGTAATACCTCTATTATGTATTAAAATATATATTATTATAATACATTATAATTATTGTATATTTGTAACCATACAATAATAATCGTACTAATAAGGTTACATAATATTATAATTAATTGAACAAGTAACATAATAAACACGAGCATGTTCAGTTGGTCCTATTATATCTTCTTAAAGAATAAATTAAAAAAAAAAATTGAATTTACGTTGTTTTAGATATAAACGAGTGTCAATTAAACTTGCACACGTGTCAAGAATCTCAACGATGTGACAACACGGCTGGTTCATTTCAATGTATTCGTTTCACCGGATGCGGAACAGGGTACACGCTCGACGTCGAGTCCGCTTCATGCATAGGTCAGATTGTGGTAAATTACGTTACTATAATAGTTGGTCCACAGAATATTATCTAGTCGGATCGATCAACTACGTCATACAAAATATTTGGATTTGTAAAACGTATTGCCATAATAATAATAATATGATATAGCTGGTTATCGCCAATCAGTGGTATTACGCACTACATATTATGTCGCAATAATATTTTGTTTGCTTCCGTTTTGTCAGTCATTTACCATTCGAACTGGGAAAATTTTCAAATGAATTTATGACCTTCATGATGAGAGATTTTTAATTTTAGTTAGGTTATTTTCCGTACATTTCTGGAAAACGGAACGTAATAATATTATTATATAGATTCATAATACCTATGTTTATATATTTGAATATTATATCGAGTATATAGAAATTCAATAGGTACCTACAGGTGTAGATTAAATACGCTTCCTTACTATCTTCCAAACTAGGTACCTAGGTGAGAGAAACAACACAATTTTAAAAGTACCGAAGCTCTCAAATCATCACAAATATAATATATTACACTCTAATATTAGAAATTGAAAGAAGAAAGATTTTTAATATTGACGATTAGTTAATGTTTGTAGTTACCTAGGATTGTGATTGGAGAGTTGAATGTATTGGTTTTACAATGAGTGTTTTTTTAAAAATGTTTTGTTGTGTCTGTCATAAACTTTTAACAATGTTTCAATATTAAACTTTTATGGTTTGTTTCTGCTAAAAAATCGGATTTATCTTTATGGTGTAAAAAACGCCCCGGTCGACAAATTAACTGTACTTACTTTTCAAAATAATTGGAAAAATAAAAAACTAAGAAAAAACTATAATTTTTACCCAAAACTTTAGATTTCAATAAAATTGGTTTTTTATTGTAATAACAAAAACGAATAACTGCAGAAGACTTAAATTCGTAAGAAGATTTTATTTTATTTCCATTATTTTCTACAGATAGGTATGATATTTTTAATTTTTAACTTTTTTAGTTAGTTTCTTTTTAATCTATGTGTAAAATAATTTTTTGTTTATTTATAAAAATATTTAATACAAATTCTTTAAATTCACAAAAAGTTTAATTTAATATGTTATTAAAAATTCATACATTTTTTAATCTTGACACCTAACGTTAGACAGTATAATTTATGATTCCTTGTAAGTTTTTTTACTGCAATTAAAAAAAGTTTCGAGTAAAGGCACATACATTTTTTTTGAGTGTCTAATTTCATATTTTGACAATATATTGGATATTCATATTCACATATAAAATAACAATTTATTCTCAAACTACTTTTGTAATTTAATCATAATTAAAAAAACACTGTTTAATTTTGAGCAATTTGTTGGCATTTTAAATTTTCAAATTTGCTTAGTTTTATTTATTAAAAATGTAATTCAAAGATCATTATGATTATATTATTACATAAAGCAATATTATTTAAAATGACAAAAAATACATAGGTACTCAAAATGTTTTGTATTAGTCTTTAAAGCCACTGTTGATAATATTTTGATGGTTCCAAGCCAAAATAGCGTAAACGACAATTGTAAAAAAGTTCAGTAAAGCAATAACAAAATTTGTGAAAAAAAAAATTTAACTATCAATTTTCACTGTCAAATTTTGATTGTATAAAATCTCTTTCAGTAAATAAAATATTGAATATAATATGACTTTTAATATTTACCAACCCAATTACTATAAATGTAAGAGATTAAATGAGTACCAAACAACAAAAAATGATTGGTCGTTACTCCGCAAAATATAATTTACCTGTATTTTTTTTTTAAAAAATCATAAAAAAATATGATGCAAGTAACATTAAATTACAAAATAATTCTTTTCAAATACATTTTTTTTGTTCCATAATCCCGTTTTTTGTAATATATAAATATCGAAAGCAAAAGATAAATATTCTTTATTATAAAATAATTTTTGTAGTGATTCTAGTCTAATAACATGTTGTAAATAATATTATTAATGTATAGCTATCAATTTTTTTATGTAAACGTCATTTTAATCTAAGCTTAAACGAAATAATTTACACGATAATGTGATGTAAGCGACCAATTAGTATTAATTTTAATCATTTACCCAAACGACGTAATAATGTTTTGTTAGTGACAAAATATGTTTTAATAATGGATATAGCTACCATGATGGCTGGTACGTATGACCACAGAGCAATATAGTATGACGTCTCGTTATCAAATAATATCTGCTATAACCGCCAAAAAAAAAAAAATATGATATATGTAAAAGTGATGTAAGCGGTAGAGCAGTCGCTTAAAGCATAAATGAAAATTATGATATAGCTTAAGCCTACTTTTGACGTTTAAACTTAATTTAAAACCTTCTAATTATTGACAATATTTAGAAATCGATATAAAATCGTACAGTTAATCAATCGACACGATAGTAAGCTTAATCGATTTGTCATTCTGTGATGTAAACACATCATGATATTAAAAACCGTGTTTTGTAAGAACTGTCACTTACGCCATTTTGGCCTGGCACCATCATTCTATTGATAGATTAAATTATAAAAATTGATACATACAAGGTTCTTAAAAAATTTGTCTTCAGAATTAAAAAATATTAATTATATTTAGTAGGAACAAATTTTTTATGGATATTTGAAATTTTAACTTTGACTGAATTCAAACCAAAAATATAAATTTTATCTAGTAGGTACGTTAAAGTGAAAAAAAAATTACTTAAAAAGTAAGGTACCTACTTGAAAATGTTAGCCATATGGTAGCCAATAGCCATATATGTTAGCTATAGAATGTATATATTATTATTTAATAATTTAATATTCCCAATGACATTTTAAAAATATTCAAACTAATTTGGAACTATTTATTTACCACGAAAGTTTGAACTTATTCACATCATTATATTTTACGCGATATTAACCTAATAACCTATAAGTTAATTACAATAATGCTTGGTGGAATGTTTTAGTTATTTTTAGTACAATATTATAGTATTTAATGTTTCTTGAAAACATTAGCTTAAGTTATTTATTAACTACTTGTATGAAATTTAATTTTTTAGTTCAAAATATATCGAGTCTTATACTGTTTTAGAAAGCGAAATCAAAAATTGCCTGGCTTATTTTATCTTTGATAATAATGAAAAACTTAAAAATGATAACGATAAAAAATAGTAAAAATTATCATTTTTTTCCAAAAATGTTGTTTTGAAACGAATAAAAATATAATTTTAGATAAATATTTTCAAACACGCCATTATTTTCTGAAATTCTGAATATCTTATGTGAAATTGATCATCCCGTATAATATATGCTTGTCCAGTGTCCAGTGTATATGTACGTTATGGCGATCGAGTAATGAAGTCCATTGTTGTGCCTACTCAATATTAGATTAACGTGTAAAAAGAAAAAACTGACAATAATAGTAGGATATCATGTACACTCAAAATCAAGAGCAACCTTCCAATGAGTCAGGCATTTGAAACGGTCACAGCGATCAGTTAGACATTATCATTATAACAATAGTAAATTATAATTATAAGGTCTCATTTTTTTTTATAGACAATTATAATATCATATAAACTATAAAGCTCTATTAAGTATATAGTAGTCGGTTCATTTCGTTTGGAATACGAATTTTATTTTTACACACGCACATCGAAAATACATGTCGGTATTTAAATAATATATATAGGTACCTAAAATGTTTGCTCAAAATGCGTTTTTTGTTCACAGACGACGATGAATGTGCACTGAAGACGGATACCTGTAGTGTGTTGGGTCCAGATTGGATCTGCAGAAATACACTTGGTTCCTTTCGGTGCGATAAGAAACGTTGCACTGGGCCAAATTGTCGGGTTCTTCAAGGAGGCATCAACAACACGAATCAAAGCAATCGAAGCAGCGTGAAATGCCTTCGTGGTTACGAAACGGACCAAAACAATAAATGCACAGGTAATTATTGTGATTATAATTACATATTATTATTTATTTACTTATTTTTGGTTGTGTATGTGTATGTTGGGGATGGGAATTACATTCTGTTTGAACAAATTACATTGAAACCCACACTATAATATGTATGGACCATATTTGTTTATTATATAAGGTGAATAAACCACTTTTTTTATTTATCAGCAATTATTTGCAAGTCCTAAATTCAGTAACTTTATATTTTGGTGCAACAAGTCCTGTAAATGCTTAAAATTCATCGATTGATCCTAAACAGTGTCGAGACCTAACTATCTAAAAAAAATTTTGTTATCTAGGTATTACGATAAAAATTGAAAGGTTTATGTATCTTTGATAAAAAAATGTTGTCATCTACAGTAATTTAAAGTGTATATTGAAGCACTATGAATAAATACAGCCAGGGGCGGACTGGCGGGTAGCCAGACAGTGGCCCGTCTTCTATATTGAGGTTTTGTGGGCTTTAGGCCTTTCTCTGAAGGCCTGATGTATGAAAACTGAATGATGTAAGTAGTTTAAAAATCGTCTACTCATTTACGACCGATGGGCAGTAGACATTGAGTAGTTGTCTCTCCAAACTGAATAAACAACAATATATATACATGAATGTAAAGTAAATTGTATTACTAAATATGTTATTTTTCAAAATAGTTTTGAATTGATGTTCATAACTTATATCGAATGATCGGATTCGGTAGTATTCGAACATAATTTGTTTTTTAAACCCGAGTGCGATTCGATCATTATCATTACCTTTGATTAACCAAAATGACGCCAAGTGCAATTTACATTCTGGTTTTGGCCGTTCGACAATCCCCTTTTATTTGGTTCAAAAGTATTAGCTCTTTAGAGGACAATATGTTATAAATGTTATCAGTTCATCCATACCGGGTTTTAAAATTACGACAGTCTGAATTGTGATTATTATTATTATTTTTAACTGAATAATATTGTGTTGATGAATATTTTTGTTTCACAGACATAAATGAATGCAGATTAGCCAATCGGTGCTTGAAAAACGAAGTGTGTATCAATACGAATGGAAGTTACTACTGTTTGCCCAGGTCAAAAAATTCTCTGCAGTGAATGTAAAAATGTATGTTATAATATATTATTATGTATATGTATGAGTGTTATCGGTATTAAAAGTAAATTTATGTTTGTGCGTTTAATTTTTCTAAATATGGACTATAATTAACAATCCTAAACATAAAAACAAAAACAAAACTTAAATTGTCCAGATCATTAAATTAATTTTAATCATCAATTTACAATCTATTTAATTATAAAGTTAAGGCTGTTGAAAGAGAACCATTTTTAAGGGGTCATATTTAGGTAATATTCGCTAACCAACGTGATTTATGTGTGACTGTGTGTGTAGTAACTGATCATTAGCGTGCGTGAGTTTCCCGAACGCTTTATTTAATTAATGATAAACTACGGCTAAGATTCTTGGAAATCAGCAACGTACATACGTGCAATCATACGTCACTCAATTTTGGGATCAAAAAAGTTTCAACTTAAAAGTCACAAAACGCGGAAGAAAAATTCACCCAGTACCAAAACTCCGATTTTTATTTTGAAAACATATTTAAATAATTCCTTATTCTATTTTCTTGGTTATGTAGGAAATGGATTTTCGATTTTTTATATTGTTTATAATTACTATAATACCAAATTAATTATATAATATATTTCTAATTTTTTTTTCAAAATGCATCTTAACTAATGTTACTAAAAAAAAAACCAAAAATCCATTTCATACATAACCTAAAAAAGAGCATAAGGAATTCAAATATGTTTTCAAAATTAAAATTGGAATTTTGGTACTGCAGGGTGAATTTTTTCCCCTTATTGGGCTAAATCAGAGATTCCCAACCAGGGTGCCGCGAAATTATTTGAAATATTTTTTTAGAAAAAACAATTTCATTAAAAATATAGCATTGTGAGTAATAAAACGGACTATAATAATATAAAACCTATCGTGTTTCATATATTTTGTAGAAATATTACGATGTTCGATCTATTTTAATGTTCATATACCAGTTTCATTGCTATCGCTTCGATGTCTTGTGCTTTTATCTTATCTTCGACAATAGTAATTTAATAATAATAATTAAAAATAAAAATGAATACAATGTAATAATTTATTTATAAAATGTAATATGTATATTGTATATAGTATGCATCTACACCTCTTACTACTTTTGATTATAATTATGCACTATTAATAAATAGAACTGAAGTACTCTATAGGGTGCCTCCGGATTTTTAGAAAATGTCCAAGGGTGCCGCGAGTCAAAAAAGGTTGGGAACCTCTGGTCTAAATGCACGATAAAACGACCCGATTTCCACAGCCTTAACATTTTATATCTAAAATTAATCCTCATTTACCACCATAAAATTGTTAAACTACCTATGTTTGTAGCCTATATTATAACAGTTTTTTTTTATGTTAATAGCAATTCTCAAGATTGGTTGTGGCCCAAATAAATGTATTAAAGCGGTTAATTATTTTTAGCATGATAAAATATGTTATGCTTATAAAAATAGTTGTTTTGTAATTTAGGGTCCACATAATTTGTTTGTAATATTTATTAAAATATTACATTAGTTAAAATTTACTTGTTTGACATGTACAAAATTATATGTATATTAACACTCTCATCAGCCTGGCAAAGAATATTTATAGAAAAAAATTGTAAATAGAATACGCCCGTAGACAGCTCAAAACGAGTCAAAATATTTTGAAAATTTTATCAAGTATAGGAATTGATAAAATAAACTTATGTTATAAATTTCAAGTATCTACAGTTATTCGCTTTTGAATTATAATTATTATTATTTTATTAGTAAAGTAAGAAAATCGTTACAGGATAAATCGAGTGAATATCCAATCTCGGAAAAATTTAATTTGACATTCAGGTACATATTTTTTTGAAAAAGGTATGCAAACTTATGAGGAATTTTGAATTACATTTTATAAATCTTAGGTTTAAAAATAAAAATATTATGAATTTGTAACTCAAAATAATTTGAACATTTTCTTGATTTTTACGTTTTTTGTCAAAATTTGAACTTTAAAAACTAATAAAAAAAAATTGTGACAGGGTTTTTAATATTTTTCAAATGTCATTGTAACAATATATTAGGAGCCTTGTATTAAATTTTCAAGCTTTTTAACCCAACAAATAAAATTTAATTGTCATTCAAAGCAAAAAAAAACTAAAAAAATTTGAAACTGAAAATGTCCGTGAACAGTTTAAAACTACCTATTCAAAATATTTTGAAAATGTTATCTTGTACAGAAAGTGCTAATATCAATAACCAGTAAAAATATGTCATGAATATACGGTCGTTTGTTTTAGAGTTACACCAAACCAAAAACCATAATAGATTTTTTGAGAAACTGATTTTGCGTAAAAATTCCAGTTCTTCCGTAATATTTCTTTTTTTCCCTGTGCTTTTGAAGACAATTGAGAATTTTAAATTTTGCCATTCTGAATACACCAACAAGATTCGAAACAGTTTAACTGCCGCAAACGGTGATGATAGATACAACAATTTAAAATTTAAAAAATTTAAAAACAACGTATCTAATATTAATACTAATAGTAAGTTTATACCTATCGAAAATAACTTACTATGAGAGTATTCGTCCAAAGGTATCAAAGATGTTATATTCCCTTTTAACTCTGCAATTATATTTTATTTCCTTTCACTAAAATATACGTTTTATGAATGGATGTTTGACGATTGGAAAGGATGTACTATATCGAATACCGTGAAATATTCTCCCTGAGATAATACACATATATTATTATTTATAATATAATATTTAAGAATAAATCTTATAATTAAATGTTTCGTGACAATGATAATCATTGAAAATACGTTTGATAAACCAAACAGAATATTAATTTACCAATAATCAGTTGAGCAAAAAAACAATTTATAGTTATTTAGGCGATAACCTAACCAATAAAAATGGATTCTTTTATTACTATTATCTTTTAATGATACTTTTTTTCCCAAATTGATAAAATACTTTATTGATGTCCAACAGTAGTAACGAATAACAGTTAGGTAATATAAAATGTATTGATATGTATATACAAAGGGATTTGCCATGCCAGAGCTGTAACCTCCACCAATTATCAGAAATATATACCTATGTAACTATATATTTAATCGGATAAAAGTAATTAAGTGGGTCCGGAAATGATAAATATGCATTTTTGTAAATGCGTTTTATAAAATGAACTTAATTAGTGAAATGTGTTTCAATTATTTTTTATAAAATATTGTTGTACAATTTTTTTTTTATAACATAACTTTATAAATTACCCCATAGTGAATAACGTTAATATGATAAACTAAAATAATAAACCATGTAAAGATTAAATTATGATGTATTTAAATAGAATAGTGAGTTGACTTATTATACAATTTAAAATGTAAGATTATTATACAGAAACCTGCAGGTAGAATTTTAATGGTTTTATTATTTTTAAGTTAGTTACGATCATTTTAAAATGTATAGCTTCAAAAAGGATTGAAATTATTGGATGGTATTAAATTTGAATTCAATGAGTGAAAACGGTCTGTCAGCATATAATACTACTAAGTGTATTTGATGATATTATAGTAAGTTTTTTACTATTAGTACAACTGTAATTTAAATTAATTTTTGCCAAAAAAATTACTTTTTAAAATGTCATTGATAATGATTGATACTATTTTTAATCTACTACAAAATAATTAAAATTGTTATTCTTGGTTTTAATTTGTAATTTCATCAAAATTTGAACTTCTATATGTAAACAATAACTGTGTTTATATATTTTTTACAGTTTTTGGTAACAGTATAAACTATTTGTGATAATCCTTGTTTTCAATTTTCAATTCTAATCTATAAAAAAGTATTGTTTTATAATTGTTTAACTACCTACAATAAATTTAAAAATTGCATAGACTTTTGTATAAATGTTTAAAAAAGCGGTGCTTATGGTACTTTAATATACAGTGTGTTCATGATGTGAGGTACCTACCACTTAATATTTTTTCTGGATGACTTTGTATGTAAATGGGGTTTTCGGAAGGTGATAGGGATAATATAGATACTGGCATCGCTGTTTTCTCACACTGGAGTCATTTATCTCATTGAACAAACGTTTCGTGGACTTTTTTACCAATTAATTTACTTGTTATCTAATTTTAACCTCGTTGGTCTTAATGCCACTTGTAGTCTTATTATCCCGAGGTCCTATCGTCACTTGAAGAGGTCTTAAAGTCACCAATAAATGTACAATATGGTCAACGCGATCCATTATTGTATAATTATGCTTACGTGCGTGAATCGCCGTAAAATAATATAGTTTTTCTATTACTATTGTCGTGGGTGCTAATCGACTCTCCTTTAATATCATTTTTGTAGTATAGTGCTGTCGTGGGCGCAAATCGTCAAATAATTGTATCACCATATTATAATTGTATGCGTGAATCCCCACGAATATCACGTTTATATTATTATTACTGTTTGTTAAGGTCGTGTGCGCTGATCGCCGTGGGAGGATTATTATATTGTTTCAGAGGCACCAATAGCCACTTTTTATTATTGTTTACCAAATTTATACCACGAGTGTGAGAATCGCCACACATATTATTATTTATTTTTCGGCGCTAATCGCCACGAAATTATTAATTATTGTAAATATAAATTATTGTTTTATCTTGTGTATTGACGTGTGTGTCAACTATTATTATTCAGAATAGGTAGCAGCTGGCCAGCAGAGCACCTACAATATTGTGAGTTTTTACATTACATAAATTATTATTATATGATTATTTATACACTTGCAATGAATGCACAATAATATATAATATAAATCACAATAACTTGTGATGGTGATATAAGAGCGATACCAAGCGATTTCAGCATTATTTTACAAAGTTTATAAAATAATACATGAAAAGTATCAATAATAAGCAGCTATATATAGTATAACATTTTATAAAATAAATGTTAGACGGTGTGCATACAAGACATGTACTAAATGTAATTGAAATATATATATATATATGGATTTCTATACGAATTCATTAAGTAAAAGGTTATTACCGCTTGATGAGCATACATTGATTTTGTTTTACTAATATAGTAATATATGATGAAGATAAGTGATAACTATACCTATAATATTATGATTGTATTGAAATTATGAGATTTAAATATGTTTTTGATTCATCTGTCGAATAAATGCATCTTCTCATGCAATGCTTTCGAAAATATAAAACATTCTAAATTATTAAGCTCTATAAAAATTGAGTGGTGAACATGTTTAAGGTCTTCATGTATATGGCTTATCTACTGCCAATAGATCAGTCAACAACTGAATATAATATCAAGGATTATATTATTATAATGTAACGATATAGAATGATCGTTGACACCTGAAATGGCTCGCTATAGTAGTGCTCATACATTTAGATACATTTAATATCTAATAATATAATTTTAAGAGATTAATGTCTTGGTTTACAAACTGTAAGGTATATACCTTTATTAGTATTTAGTCAGGGATAAGATATTTTTAAACTAAATTATGATAATATTATGTGATTTTATCGAAATAATGATATTGTTATCTATTTTTTACTAAAATTTGGCGATGTTTCCATTATAATATGTTTTATTGAAATGATTTTGTTTTAGCACGATTTGTGTGTATTTACACACAGAGAGATGTTTTTTTTATAAAAACTAATATAATATCTTGAAGTATAGTCACAGTGACGAATACATTTTTAGGTTCCAACTCAAATAGATAAATATCTACTCATTTAACGACAAATGAAGTAAATTAAATGAGATCAATATTACATTGCCATATATTATGGTGTGATATATTTTATATACTACAAACGTGATGATAAATATATGCTTATGAATATATATTGCTTAGATATTGATTCGAATGAAATATGTATCGAAAATATTTGTTGTAAATTATTATTTTAAATAGTCGATCAATTTTATATGTATGATAAATAGTATGTATGCATGAATTTAAATAATTAAGAATATGTATGTATATTAGCATGTATATAATATGCATGAATGTACTATGTATGTACTACTATGCTTTGATGAGGTGACTTATTGATATGTAAGTGTGAATGTATGTGTGTGTATGTTATAACTTATAGTATACGTGTATGTGATATATGCGTGAGTGTGTAATGTGTATGCAATGCCACCTAATAGTTTAAAAGCTACAAACATCTAATAATAGTGTATCTGCCTACCTTGGTTTATACATAATCTGTATCTACCTGCCTATCGCAAATGCTTTTTACAAAAGTGTAATACACACTTTATTATATCGGTGGTGGGTTGTGGTTTCAAGAAAAATACCCTTTGGTAATATTAACGGTGGATGGATACAAATATTGAAATATATGAGTTCTATATTATATTGACTGAAAACCATATAGATGACAGATAGTCGGCTATATTGATTTCTATGAATGTCTATGTTTTTGGAATTAAATTAGATTTACAATAGAATTAGCTTATTACGATTCCGTATATAATGACATTTCGGGTAAAACGAATCCCAACCATATGAACTTGATTGGGTTTATATCTCACATACAGTATATTTTCATCATATGAATAAAATAATAATTATCATTTATCTGATTATCTAGGTCCCTTGAAGATCGTTATAATAGTGGATTCTATTGTACATATTTTTACTCTTAAATTATGATAATTGATAACATTTTTACTGAACTTACGAAATTTTTAAATATTTTAACATAATATATACCAAAGATGAGTGGATTTTAACGAAGTTATGATGTTTATGTGTGTTTGAAATTATGATATTTTTTATAGGTTAGGTTAATGTTTCTGCTATGAATGTTTTTAATTTATAATATTTTTACTAGGTATGAAACTATTTATATATCTTAAGACTGGGGTTGGAAAAAAATTAACTTTTTTGAAAAAACCGAAATGATTGATTTTAGCTGTCAATGTATATTTTTTTTAAATTAAAATGTATATATAATACATAATAAATAATATGGTCTTATCGTTGTATATTAGACTTAAATAAAAATATTTACAGTGTATCTACGTTTATAAACAACGTATATTTCTATAAACGAATTAGGTACCTTATGCATTGTTTGTATATTATGTTGTACTGGGGTTCTAAAACTAATGTCGTACAATGTAAATGTTATATGGTGTAATATTCAATATATATTATACAACTCTATACTTAAAAGTGAATATTTTGGAAATAATAACTCCTTAATATAAAAATTAACAACAACTATAGGTTATTCGAATTCTACTTATTGTCAAAATAATATAAACAAATATTATATCGTGTTCAAAAATACTTTTATGTGATATCAATCTACCTAGTTAATGGGAGTGTTGAATCTATTGTAACTCTTTAGATAGAAGTATCAAGTTTTTTCTCAACAAACCCATGACCATCATCTACACTAACTATCATTTTACATACCTATGTAATATACCATTAGACTACCTACCAAGGTTTTTGTTGATATGATAAAATAAACTATTTAAACAAGTCAGTGTGGGTTATTTCATGGGTTAATTAATTGTATTTCGTGATGAAAGTTTTGAATAAGGGTGCAAAAAACATTTAGTTCGGGTGCCCAAAATCGATATGGGTGGAGGGGCTGGGTCTAGTATAAAAGATTATTTTCGAGTTACTAAAAATCATTATTCCTCTCCCTGAAGATACGACTGATTATCATGATAATTATCATGCATATTATATACATATGATCAAGACCATAGGCGTCACTAGCCATACTCTGTAGCAGAAACCTAGGTAGGAACCTTAAAGATAGCTAACTTAAATTTTTGACAAAATTTAAACTTCACACAGTCGTAAAAATGTAATTTAAACATTTTTTTACTTTTTTTTTTACATAATTAGATGTAAATATTAAGGAGAATATTATAATCAATTTTGAAATCTTAGATTTAAAAAAATATATATTTATGAATTTCTTTCTATCAATAATAGGCGAATTATCGTAATTATTTTTATGTATTTTGTCAAGATTTTAATTTTAAATGCTTATACAAAAATGCAAATAAAGATACATATTAAGATTATTCTATGATATCTTTGTAACTTAATAATAATGAGGAGCCTTTATTGCGGGTGGACTTAGGAGAACGGATCACAGACCAAATTGTCAAGCTCATCACAATAAGGACATATACGAACTCGAACGAAAATTTTCTATTAGCATTTTCTATACACAATAAAATTTTCAATTTTTTTGATTTGTTTTGAACTGCTTACGGACATATTCAGTTTCCAATATTTTTAGGTTTTTTTTCGATGAATGTCAATGAAATTTTATTCGTTGGGTAAAGAGTTTGAAAACTCAATACAAGGCTCCAAATACATTAGTATTCTACAATAGTAGCTGAAAAATATTAAAAATACAAAAGCATAACTCGTTTTTATGAGCATTTAAAGTTCAAATTTAAAAAAATATATCAAACATAAAATTTAAAAATGATTTTGTAGCTAAAAATGTATAAAATGTTCAAATGTTGTAACTAAGGATTCAAAATTTAATACAAGGCGCCTAATTATTATGACGTTATAATTCAGATTGAAACAAATTGATTAACATTTTACTTTTCAAATTTTACTTTTCAAATAATTGCATTATATTTGTAGTATTTTTGGGCACAGCAGATTATAAATGGAAAAAGTGATTCCTAAATAGCGTAGTCTAGAAACTAGAAATGCATGTATTCAATCATTCTTATCGAAATTATAATTGAATTTCAGAAAGAATGTTTAATTTACTAGCGCTTTTGGTAGTTTTTATGCAAAAATATGTTATGGGTATGCGCCTGTGAGAGTTAAGAGTGATAACGGATTATATACACTTATGATTTATGTTCTTTTTCTAATCATACATTGACACAGACCAAATGTTCATGTCATATGAACTGCCTACATATTACCCCTTGAAACGTGCTGCGCTCCAGATCGTCTTTACTAAATTAGACATAGTTTGATCGTATAATCAGGTCCCGATCGCACCGAAATACGTTCAAAGGACAGCAGTCACGTCACGTTTCAGCCTGTTCGAATTTCCCGTCATGAGTATTAGTCTATATAAACATTTCAAAAAAAAAATATTAATCAACGGCATACTAGGTACGTGAACTGGATTTAGATTTCACCTATATCGACGATGTTTTGATCACCTCATTCAACGAGTATGGAAAAACGGTATTGCCATCAAACGAAAAGTGCGTTTTTGTGTCCAATACCATGTTGACGGATGATGGTCACATCAAAGATCTAAATAAATTATCTAAGATGGATTCCTACGAAATTTATACTATTTACTACTTTGCGATTATATTCTGTCAATGACTAATGTCGATAGACGTTTACACTGAACGGACGACACCAACGCTTTGTGGATTATACGGTTTTTTATTTTTGATTAACATTTACGACTACGTTTGAATGGATTCAGTGGTTGCAATACTCAAAATAATATCTATGTGTTGCTGAGGATGTTTCTGATATCCACCCACCTATATAGGATTATAGCTATAATTAGTTTAACTTATAATCATCGCCATATGTTATCCATTTGGTACCTAAACGGCTATAAATATATCAATATATCAGGCGCTCAAATATGTTTAAAATTTTTTTGTTCATTGTAGGGTGGTACCAAACAAATTATTTGTTTAATAATTAAAAATAATTTTGAAATTCTATTTCTAGGAAAGTTAATTGTAAAGAATTTAAATTATAGGTGATCATTTTGGGGTCAAAACTCAAATGAAAAATGCCTATAACTTTTTTAAATAATGGAGGGAAATGAAAAACCAACTGTCAATAATCAGAAATTTTACGCAAAATCAGTTTTCGAGAAAATTATTTTATGTTTAACTCAAAAAGTATTAATCGTAAAAGCTTAAAAATTGCAACATTTCATTGTTAATTGTGTTAACCATTTTCTATCCTCAATGACATTTTTAAAATACTCAGACACTTTTCAGCCACTTTTATTTAAAACTTTAAATTTTAAACTTTGAAATGTATATATTTCGTATTCTTGTAGTGTTCATAAGTAATTTTAGGCTCTTCAAAAAAGCTTAAAAGTGTAATACAAGATCCCATGAAAGTTGTTTTTATACTTAGTTAAAAATATTAGACATACATAGGCACGATTATTTTGTATAGACGTTAGAAGTTAAAATGTATTCAATGAATAACAATGTTATATTGTTATTTTGTATGATTCGAAAATATAATTATTTGCTTCTTAAAACTTTTACGTATAATTTTATATGCACAATGACATTTTATATAACATTTAAATTTAATTTTAAGCTATTGCTTATTTATGTTACTAACCTATTCACACCATTCTATGGCAAGTTGGTAGTTGGTACTGTCGTAATAACTCAAAATTTAATTACAACAATGTATGATAAAATATACTACCTACTATAATAATAATCAATTATTAAAAATAATAAAAAATGCATTGTTTTAGACTAAAATTAATTCAACCTCCGTAGGTATATATAGAAAAATGAATAAATTACTATAAGTACAAACAATATTTATAGTTATATATAATCATTTTTTTTTTGTGGGCAATGATAAATCTCTGATAAAATTAAAGTTTAAAACACTAAACTATTATAATGCTTTACTCAATGACGACGTTCATTCGATACCTTATACACAATATACTATACAGAAGAGTCAGAGTAGTTACCTATACTTACCCCTTTTTATATTTTATAATTCATATTTTATATAATATGATACAACTTTTTTACGAATAAAAATGCTTCAAAACTTATTACAAAAAAATCTAGTGTTAAACTATAAGTATACATTTTTTCAAGCCTAAACCTAAATTAAGAAGTTATAGTTAAGTTAATTTTAACTTTTTTAATTTAATTTTCATTAACTTAATTTTTAAATTAATTAATTTTCATAGATATGAACTTAATAAATAACGAATTACTTTTAATCAAACCCAAGTAATGTTAATTTATAAATAATAAAATAATAAATATAATACAAATTATTGACGATGCATATTGCATGAACAATTACTTTTTATTATTTTAAACAATATCACTGGCTATTTATGTATTAAAAAAATAATAATAATAATTTAAGTTAATAATTACCATGTAACTTCCAACTTAACTAAGTTAAAAAAAAATAGGATAACTTTTAACTTTAAACTGTTTATATATGTTTTCTGTCAATTCAACTCAATTAAAAAATATCATTACTTTGCCCGAGCTTTCATTTTTTATGAGTGATAGCAATTCAAAATTTTAGACACTGGATATTCAAACTTATGCTCAACTTTTTTTAAGCAATTTTAAATTATATTGAATGATTAATAATTATTTAATTTATAATAACTCATAAATAACATTTTAATTTTAATTATGTTATACTCTATAGTGTGTAATTCAGTAATTGTATAAAAATAATTATTAATCTTCTAACATGTTATATCATAACAACACACAGACCATAGGATACTCACCAATTAATTAACTAACCATAAATCAGGTTGATTTATCAACTAATATAAATATCTTTCAAAGTAGGCAAAATGTATAATTCACGTGATAATAAATAATTATCAACTATATTGTATATAAATTACCTACACTTAGTGTAGTATTAAGTGGATTTTGGTAGACAACTGGATCTACTTTAGAGTGTAAGTGATGAATAATTACCAGTATATTTCAAAATAACCTGAAAAAAACAAAAAATAAAGGAAAAACGGAAAATTTTAAAATTTATTTATTTTTTAAAACCAGTGTTTGACTAAACAGATATCGTTTTTAGCTTTCTAAACATAAGTTTAGAATACCTTAACCCCTATGGACCGTCCGTCACATTTCGAAATATTTTCAAAATTATACCCATGCGTATATAAGATAAACATTTAGTCAGAATTTCAATTTACAGTTATTTGTTTTTGAATTTTACAAAAAAAAAAAACTATATTATATTTATTTGATGAGAAATCGTTATTTTATTATCAAATTTCGTCAACATTTAAACTTCAGACTCCTATATAAAAAATATTAGAGGTATTAGCTAACTTTTATTATAATTCCAATAATAACAATATAATATTATGAAGAACCATGTACCTATTCAATTTTTAAATTTTAGGAATAAATATTAAAAATTGTATGAATTTTCATATTTTAGAATAATTTGTAAGTTTTAGTGATTTTCACAACATTTATCAACATTTTAACTTCAAAGTAGTTCATAAAAAATGAATGTAGATTAACGTTCTAATTTTTTTTTTTTTAATTCCAATAATAGCAACTTAAGAGGAACCAACCTTGTCTTTACATTTTCAAGCATATTTATTTTTATTGTAATTTATAGAATAAAATCGAAAATATGAATTATCTATAAATATCTCTTTAAGTGTATCTAACCTTTCGAAAATTATACTATATATAAAAAATTATTAAATAATTACTTGGAGAACATTTCTAGTATCTAAACTTATTCTTACACACTATTCTACAGTCATTCGTTTCTGAGTTACAACATACAACAATATAAAAATTCGATTAGGTCAAAAACTGGGTTTGCGTAAAAATTCAAGTTTTTATAATATAATATTTTTGTTTTTCCCAATTATTTAGACAAGTAATGAGCATTTTTAATTTTTACCTATTGAAAACCTATACAGGTACATTATCCTATTAGAACAGATATTGATGTTGAAAATCGAAAAAAATTTTCTAAAATATATCATGTAGGTATACAAAATAAAAAAAGTTAAATCACACATTATTGTGAAATCATTATATTCATTGCTCCACTCATAATCTTAAAATATAATTTTATATAAAATAATTTCTACCTACTTATACATTTAGGTGATTCAGTCATTTGTTCAAACATTGTGGTTATACACTATTTAGTTGTGTTTTTATTTATAAAATAACTATCCATGTATGTCACTCAAAATTCATTAAATAATTCCATTATATTTTATAACATTTGTTTAAATGTCTGAATTTTACATACTAATACAATTTTAAAAAGTAAAATCGCACAATAATATAATTTATTAAGCTTCATAAAGGTCATAGGTAGGTACATATCGATTAACAACAGATATTACATATTATTTTACTTTATAGTGTATTTTGAAATTGAAATGAAGTAATTAAATACAAATACTTCTAAATAATAATGGTTAATGTTTTGATTTACATATTGATAAACGATGTAAAATCGTCAAAGTACTATTGTACTTGCATATCAAAGTGTATACCTAGATACTTGTTTACTTTATTTTTAAATATCTGTTAGTACAACATTTTACTATTTATTTTTGAACTGTAGGTTATAAAAATATATTTATAAGCGACATATTTAATTTTGTTTTTACTTTCGGTCTTATAAAATACGAATATTGTTAAGATTGAGAACAACACGAAAATAATATATAGGTACCTAGTAAACAGTATGCGACCGGAAGTACAAAGTTTTACTTAACGTATTTATTCAATTATTAAGGAATCATATTTGATTAAATAGAGAAATAGATAATAAAACATAGTAAATTACGACGATGTACATTATAAATTATAATGAACTATTGGACTGTGAATAATATATGATCTACAATATATAGGTCAAAGAATATCTCTATTCAAAATACTTGTAGGTACTTAATTGAAAGTTGAAACCTTTATTTATTTTTATTTTAAAGAAAGAAAATATGGAAACTGTGATTCATCTAAGCATATTTACGTTTTACACACGATAATACTTTACAGTTCATACAACAATAAACTATCTTCAATGGATTAAGATTAACTTACTATACAAGTAGCATGTTGTAGGTATTGCACAAATTAATACCTATAATAATATGTAATAAGTAATAACAGACTAAACACGATGACAAGCTAATGAAAGATAATTAATTTACTATATAATTCATACTCAAAAAAGTAACTTGAGTAATTGTACCTATATGTATTGTATGTGCAGAATTTTTGAATTATTAAAATCAATTTTTCTATCCAATCTGAAATTTGTTAAAAATTAATTATTTTAAAACAATCTATTATAGTACCGATATAGTACAAATTATAAATACATAATATATACACATTTTTAATTCATAATAAATTCCTCACGTGCCTTAATTTGTTTAACATAAAATATTGCTAGTATAATAATATGATATAATATATTTTGTTTAATAAATACTTAATAGCATTGTTCGTCATTGGTAATATTTTGAGGGTTTTTGAGTCGTTTCTTTGACCAGAATGATTATGAAAATATGAATACGACATTTTTATTTTGAATCGGAAATCTTTTTTATATTTATTACAAAATTTAAATGTATAGTTATTCATGTGGGTATGAAAAAAAAATAGTATCGCCAGACAATATCTATGATACTTAACGATCAGCATACAAGCATTGTATTCGGCACGAACGAATTTATTGGAACATGTTTTTATAAATGGAGTTATTCATCAAACGAAATGGTGTAAAATCAACACCTAAATTACTTTAAATGGGACACGAATACCTCGTCACATTATTGCTATATTATAGTCTGATTGACACTAATGATTAAACTCTTGATTAATAAATTACATTGATACATTTCATAATTTCAGATATGAAATGCGATTCACAAGTCACAACCATATACCGACTCAGCGAATATTCGTCAATCATAGGAATTTACGAAATACGAGTCATCGATTCGTGTACCAGGTATTTAATCCTAGAATATAATGATTATTTTCACTTGCTGAGTTTCCATCGGATATCGGTAAAATCCAAAGGAAAGAAAAATAATAGGTATTCAAGTCAAAATAGGTACTTGGTGAGCATCACGATTACGATGCTTGCCAAGTACATGAGTCGTGTGAGTCTGTCTTATTATACGCAGATAAATCTCTGATTTATATGTATCACTAAATAAAGAAAAATCACATAATCCTCATAAGTTGTTATAATAGCAGTTAAACATATTGAAAATATGTATCAAGCACGATTTTTTTGTATAAGTATTTAAAGTTAAAATTTGGACAAAATTAGAACAACATTTAAACAAAAAATATCAATATCAGATATTTTGTTATAATTTAAAAATATTATTTGAGGGTACCTACTTGAAAGTTTTGAATTATATTATTATATTAATTTAGACACACAATGACATTATCAATTAGGTAATGCAATGTTTTTGGAAACAAATTAATTCAACCTGCTGGACCTGCTATTACTAAAATTAAAATAATTACTTTAATAATAATAATATCATAAAATAAACCTCAGTTATATAGGTTGGCATAGACCGTCTGCTCAGAATCGTTTTTCGTAATTATTTTATATCATTGGATTCAAATTTAACACGTCCATTTCAGTGACCAACATCAGCGTTTACTAACTAATAATAATTCTTGTTGTGATTTAGAATATATTTTGATATTATTATTGTAGTTTTGAGTATACTAATAATATCAGCATACAAATAAGTAAGTACCGTACTAAATGTTATTTATAATGTTTAATATTTTTGGAATTCTAATTAGGACTATAGTATGTTAATACATAGTCGTTTTTTTTTTTCATTTTTTTTACCGTCACGTATAGGACGATCTATACGGCATTAAATAATACCTGTACGATGGGTTATGCTTTAAAATACGAACCGACTACATCATGAAGCACCTGGACGTTTTGCAGCTATAGTAACATATACTATATTATAATATTATAAATTATGATAATGTATACTATAATACGTATATAGTATATACATTATACACACTACACACACACGCTCACACACGCTTGCGCACAAACACACACACTCTCTCTCTCTCTGTCTCTCACATACACACACACACACACACACACATATATGTACATTGTACATACATATATACATAGGTACAGATAATAATGATAATAATGTACATATACATATACGTACATATATTACACATTATATAGGGACAGGGTCTCTGTTGTCAAATGTTTGCTGGCAACCATAACTATACAGACTATGTAGCACCAATACATTTATCATCGAATTGACATTTGCCACCATTGGTAAAACTTCGTGTTAAAAAAGGACAAAAAAAAACTATGACCGCCCGCTGGCCCGTACACATCTGCTTTTACCCACTTTGAAAGCAGCTGGACACCGGCGTCGAGCCGTCTCGTGTCCAAACAACTGAACGGAACGGTGTATAACGTTTTACATGAATATTCCAATTATACAACACTATTTCGTATCAGTATTATTATTATTGTCGGTTAACCACTCTAGACAATCGTCTATGGAATACTATAGGATTACATTTCCAATTTAGTGTAAAAATACTTTCGAAGACCATACAGACGCTATAAACAAAATATAAGATCCTAGTAAAAATGACAAACGCCAAAATATTAATAAAATATTATAATATTAAATATCCGTTAATATCGAAATAATCAAACACGATAATATTTCGGAAAATACTAAGATTCTTAAGTCTTGATCACGAGTGTATACATTGTTATGAATACTGCACGGTGCACTGCAGTATTGTTATTGTAACGTCTGCGGCGGATTGCCCTACAATAATGCGACGATGTTGCTGAAAGGATTTAAAATGACAATGCTTTCGAGGACAATCGGCCATCGAGTTTTCGCGGGAACGCGTATGGATAAAAATCAGTGTACACATTTGGGCACACAAAGCAATGTTTGTCTCATTCCCGCGTCCCTCTGCTTACTATACTCTTTACTTTTCCTGCGAGCACATAACACAGTGCGTACAATAATGTGCGTCGTGTTGTAGCTGCTGTGTACAAACCGTCGTGGCGGCCGCCGAAAAATCTGGTTTCCAGAAATACGAAAACCACGCCCCGTTGACCATCAACTCCCCTTAACCCCACCCCAAAAAAAAAAACCGCCGCGCACACATGCACTCGCACACACCCCGACGATCCCCCGCTCGTCGCGTCGGGCCCGAGCGGGCGCCCGTTTGTCTGCCGATTTCCGGCGGCGCGGTCGGTCGGTCGGTCACACGTGTGTTCGGCCTGGGAATATTATACACTGTGTTATTGTGTTTATGTACGCGCACAATGGATCGGCAGAACCCTCCGAAGCCCTGCGGTCATCACTTCACTGTAATCTTCTTTTCGGTTTGGTCGTGTATTTGTGCAGTGGCAACAGCGCGTGCGTCTTGTATGTGTTACCAGTTCGTGTCGCGGCTCTTTTCCGTGATACAATTATTATTATTATTAATAATACAATAATATAATATTAAATACGCGCGAAACCATTATTTTAATCGTCCGGACCTCTTCATAATAATATTATACGGCTAGCGCGTCTTACAACGCCCGTTCACAATAGTATGATAATATTATGTTATAGAATATCATAATACCTATTTATCGTCACCGATTCAACGTGTATGGTTTTCTTTTTTCTAAAATGACGTCGTCGGGGTTATCCACATCAGGTAAGCCGCTATTATTATATTTTATTTATCATAATATAATAGCATAATATTAGACATTAGTACACCACATGATACAATGGTAATATTTTGTACTTTGTAGTGTTTGTAACTAAACTGTAGATATTGTAGAGTATTGTGCCTGGCAGACGTCAATATATATATATATATATGGTTAACACATAATTCAGAAAATTTGTCGGCGTATAAAATATATAAATATCTTCTGAACTGAGCATAAATAATTTTACGATATTGCGATTAGCCTTGTTAAACAGTTCTAAACTACATTATATAAAAACGAATTAATTTAAAAATGTATTACATTAATACGAACATGGTATGATAAAAATGTAACACAATTTTATGGTCATATTTTCCACCTGTTGATGATTATAAAAATAAATAATCGGACTAGATTACTGCCTATATCATTAAGTTTAAATTGTTAAATTGTTATACCTCGGTACCTACCTATCTGTTTTCAATTTATCTTAAATATAATAGTAAAGATTCAGTATTTTTACAATATTTGAATATTGATTGAAGCTTTTTATATTTAATTAAATGTTTTTAATTTCTTAGTGGTTTGTAATTTGATGGATGTATAATCAATTTAATTAATTTTGGTCAGCGTTTCTGTTTTTGTTTCGAACAATACTACAATTATTACTTCATGGACAAATGGCCAGTGGGTGACCGAATACAACTATACATTTTTCAAATCTTTAAACACCATACACAAAAAATGTCTTTTGTTATACCTATATACTTCTCCATAGTGATTGGTCTCATACAGAATATAGGTTCCATCAATCTTCCTGGAACAAGCTCAAAAAATTAATTAATATATTTTAAAATGTTGGTTTGAATGTAGCAACGCCTCTTAAAATATTGTATGTTCAATCGTGTTTTATCAATAGGTATGTAAATAGGTATTATGTAAATATTTATAAGTTTATTATATTACCAACTATATATAATATAGTGGTATCAGGTGAAGTGGTCAAAACAAAAAAAAACGTATCGAAACTTATTTACAAATAAATAATAAGAATGCCATTGCTTTAAATATCAAGTTTCCTAACTCGAAAACGAAATAGATAGCAATGAGGCAGACAACAAGTGAAAACGATTTACAAAATGCATGTAAACTACTTAAATGTACTTGACATAAATATATACATAGAGATACACAATATTATATCTATTTTGAAATATTATGTAAGCTTATTTTGTCGGTGGATGCGTTTTATTTATGTTAAAGAATATTTTTTTTCTTTTGACATGCGCACATATATAGTGAAAGTTATTTCTATATTAAAAAAATATACAAATACTTATAAATCTATAATAGGTATGCGTCTCTGCTAGATGTATAATATATGTTTAGCAATCAATTATAATAATATTATATTCCACTTAGGTATCGGTAATTTATAAAATACAAATACCTACTACATTTTCCAAATATCTTAAATATCTACCTATCATTTATAACACGTCAGCAGTTTTTTAAATAGGTATTTGTAATCTATTAATTTGTATAAAAAATAAAAATGTTTTATAAGAATAACTTCCACAATAACTTCCATAATAACTCATCTCCATACACAAATAAAAAATTACAGAAAAGAAGCTCTGATAAGTAAAAAATAGTTTACGTAATTATAATCCCAGTCCCCACAGTCCACAACAATAAACACAACTTTAACATGAATTAGATAAAATTATCTTAAATCCAAATGTTTACATATAATAACAAAATTAACTAGAAATGGTTTTGATAAAAATTAAGAGAGGAGTTATCAAATGTAATTCAAAAATAAATTATTTCAACTCTTTTTGAGCTATTTATAAACATTTTTAAATTTAAAATTTTTTTTATTGATAAAAATGTTTCGAAAATCTAGATAATGTAATACAATATCTCACATACGATGTAATTTTAGCAATTTAAAAGTATTTAAATTGTATTTTTTTTTACAAACGATTGAAGCTTAAATGTTGGTAAACTTCTTGAAAATCACGAACATTTGTAAATTATTTTGTTGCTAAAAATGGATAAAATGTTCAACGAGGCTCTTCATAAGTTGATTGTATTGAAACTAAAATATCGAAAAAAATATACTAGCACATTTGTTTTATGGACATTTAAAATTTAGATAAAATAATTAGATATTTTTAAACGATGAAACAATTTTAGTTATTTTGTTGTAATTCGAACATTTTTTGTGGGGCTTTGAAACTTTTACGTATCTACCTATAATATTATTATATTTTATATATACAATGTCACATTGACATTTTGAAAACATTTAGATTAATTTTAAGCTATATTGACTATTTATTCCGTGAACCACTGAAACTATAATCACACCGTTCTAGATATGGTAATTTGTAAGTCAATATTGACTCAGAAGTTAATATCAATAATGCACGATAGTATAAAGGTGCTATTATAATAATTAAATACTAATAAAGTAGTAACATAATCAATGTCATGTTTGGAAAAAATAATTCAACCTTCCCTAGCTATTGCGGAAATTTGTATTGGGAAAAAACGCGTTCGTCAACGTCACTCATTTTTTTATAAATAGAGTGTAAAAATGAACGAAATTTGTATTTTTAGAAAACTTGAATATACGAAGCAGGAATCAAAAATATTCGTATGGTACTTTGTCTTTTTTATCAAGTGGTTATTCATAATTGATTAGTCACTACACGGTGTAGTATATCATTTCTATGGATAGTAATTAATTTCTGTAATGAACGGGAACATGCCCCTTTAAAAAAAATAACGAATGTAGACGTAAACGAGTTCCTTATATATATATTCAACGTGAACGTTAATGATATAGATGACAGACGTCAGACCACCTATTCTCAGTATCGTTTTTCATACGCAATGATTTACAATTGAATTAATATTTAACATACCTACGTATTATAGTGGCTTACTCAATGACGAGGTACACTCGACACTTACTGTACTGTATGTACAGCCGAGAGGTTATCTACTTTCACCTTTTTAAAACTTACGTTTTAATTGTAAAGTTAAAATATGAGGCAACCCCCTCACCTCCTTCAAACCCTATACAATGTCAATAACAAATATACTGACACAATGATAGGAAGTTAACAAACATTTTAATATGCTAGTAAGTAATATTGATACATAACAGCTAGTAATTACTAATTACCTAAGAATTAAAAATAAGATAAGGACCTAATTAAAAATTTAAAAAAAATCATTCAATTGAAAAACGAAATTAAAATTATTTATAATTTATTATTCTTTCTATGTTATATTACGTAAAATATAATTCAATAAAAACAATTACCAATGACAGTCGACAGAGATAACTTATTATACTATCATTTACCATAATAAACTATTTAAATATGATAAAACTGTTCCGAACACGAATATACCTAAAGAACGCGAACCTGAGTTTTTGTGTGATACAGCTATACAGAGTACGTAATAAACTAATAATAATAGATTTATTCATACTCCATTTGTACACTGTGATGCTTCCATTGTTTAATGTACAATTATTTAAAATGTAATAACTAATGATAAATGTACGTAGTATTTACTATTTTATTGTATCTAAATAATATGATTTATAATAATATAATATAATATAATATAATTTTATTATGATTTATATGTTATTTATAACTAATAGTTAATGATTATATTTAAATTTTAAATAATAATTTTGTTACATGATGTGTATGTTAATTATGCACCATTAATATTAGTATACTCATAAATTGTTTTGAATTTAGATACAATGTTTACTTTAATGTTACTGTTGGCCACGCTACACACCGGATTGACGACCATCAGCGGATACGAAGAAGTGGAAAAAAATTTACTCATGAAATTAGGTAAAAATATATTTATTATTGCAATAATTACTTCAAACATGCTTGAATGAAAATAATTGTATTGGATTATCGTTTTATTATTTAGGTTTAACCCGAAAACCTGTGGTAGATAAAAATACCAAAATATCATCTTCCACAATGGAGCTGTATAAATCAATGATAGAAGAAAACAATGCAATGACCACGCATTTTGCTCTTCCTGGTTTGCACACAACGTCTGCCAATACTGCTAGGATTTATTCCAACAAAGGTAAGTAAGAAGTTTTTAAATATGGTACCTACATTATTATATTTTAGATAAATTATTTATTAGTTGTATTACAAACAAGTAATAATTTGTTTTTATTCCTTTAATCTGTTTACTAAAATAAAATATATTGAATATTACATTATCCTTAGCTAATATATTTTAGTAGAATAAATTGATAAATAATGAGAATAATTATTGTTTTTATTTGTTTATATTATTTTTAAAAATGAAATTAAAAAAATTGTAAATTATAATTATATTGTTACAGGATCAGCTCCAATTAAAGCTAAGACTAAGAAATATAGGTTACAGTTCGATATAGATCCTATACCGGAACAACACCAGGTTAAAGCTGCTGAAGTTCGTTTTACAATGAAATACGATCAAGTACTACGGAATGGAGAATTTATTCATGTGATTTTACATGATATAATCCAACCTGGCGAGAAGGGCCTATCAAAGCCTATTCTCAGGTTAGGGTGGTCAACAATTATTTTGTATAATTCAGAGGTACTCAAATTGTTCCATGGCTTAATTGTCCGTTTATAACATTTTGGTGTTTCTCAAATTAGTAAGGACACTGAAAGAAAAAAATATTTTAATGTTTATTTATATCAATACAACAATTTAATAATTATTATTCATAGACAACTGATATTAAATATTTTAACCTAAAGTTTGTTCTAAAAACAAAATAATATATTAATCGTCATCATCATTATTTTTGTTCCTTTTCTGTGTCACGGCTCTCCTGACACAATTTATACTCGCAATGCCTCTTAAAGCCACGACGCACAGTTTGAATACCTCTGGTATAAGGTTATACATATGAAATACATAGCACAAATATTTTTCTTTTTATAATCATTAAGTTCATGTCATATTTATATTTATAGAATTATCGACTCAAAATCAATTAATATGTCAAAAATTTCAATGACCGAAAGTTTTGACGTAACGCCATTTATAGAAAGACTGACAAAGAACAATTTCAAAGAAAACCATGGTATGCTAGTGCAATGCGTCACGGAGTCTGGTAGTCACACACATTTGCTGAGCGTGTTTGATTTTGTATCACCTGAAAATACATTGCTATTGGTCTACATAGATGATGGAACAAGTAAGAACAATGCTATCATAACTAAACGGTTAACTTGATAGGTATTGATATTTGTTTTGGCAATAAAAATAGCTTAAACGTGTGATCCACTTTCTTAAGCTCGGCTGTTCCACAGTGTTCCACAATTTATAATAATATTATTCGAAATTATTCCTAATGGTGCTAACATATTATACCTGTTACCATACTAATATACTATAGTCTCGAAAGTTATAAATGTAATTTAAGGTCCATTTATCTACGATTTAATAATTTTTTTTTTTAATAGTAAATTAAGATTGTGACTTGAACTAATTCATATTTTGTTAGCACTCCACCGCCATACAGAAGTACGTCTCTAATAGATACGTTTGTTCCTACTACTTATACTAAAACCGCTGAATATAATATTATAGACATTAAACACGAAAGATAACAATATATTGAAATTGGATAATCGTTTTAATAACAATACCTATGTGATGAATCATAATTATAATAATAATAACATTGCGTCATTAAATCGTTGTTCAGGCGAGAAGAGCTCTCTGGAACAAATGTTGCGGCGGAGTAAACGATCGGCTAACGCTCCGGCAAAGCCGCGGAAGAAATCGAAATCGGCCACCTGCAAACGGTACTCGATGTATGTGGATTTCAAAGAAATCGGGTTCGGCGATTGGATCGAGGCGCCGCCGGGGTACGAAGCTTTCTACTGCCATGGGGAGTGTACTTTCCCGTTGGCAGATCACATGAACGCGTCCAACCACGCGGCAATGCAGATGCGGATAAACGCATTTAATTTGGCGAGAGTTCCCCGGGTGTGCTGCGTACCGACCAAGCTGAGCACTCAGACGTTGCTTTACAAAGACGACGATGGCATTTTGCAGATGAAAAACTACCCGGAAATGACCGTGGTCGAGTGCGGATGTAGATGAGGGCGGCGGTGGCGGTAGTATTGAGCGGCAGTTATATTATAATAATGTATGCTATGATATTATGATACATAATACCTACACGATAGGTGTAATTTACGATACAACCTCATGCCGGGAGCAGCTGTATTGCAATACCTGGGTGTGTACTGTGTACACAACCATAAACTTTTAGCCCGGATATAGTCGATATACTTAAGAGGACGCCACGCTCACGTGCATTGTGCCCGACTTACAAATGTACGCTCAGGAGATCACGTTTAGCTCTGTTAGTTTCACAGTTCGAGTGAATCGACCAATAATTATGAAATTTGATGTTAAGAACATTATCTGTGTTCATAATATTATGTTGAATTTTTACGATTATTCAATTTTTAAGTGATAATGTTTAATTTACGTACAACTTGCAAAAAATTTAACTATCTAAAAAAAACAACTTTTTAAACTAACGGAGCTAAACGTGATCTGCTGAACGTACATTTGCTATTTTACGCACTTGTAAGACGGAGACAACACGTGTGAGTGTGGCGTCCTCTTAGTATGTAATGCACGTACCAAAATTATCTGCAGTGTACATGTGGGTGAGTTTGTTCTTCCACATGGCCTAAAAGTGTTAGGGCGAATGCTTAAATAAAACTATTTCTTTTTCCGTACGAACTAAACCAATTTTGATATTATAAATAAATATGTAAATTTCACTATATTATACACACATGTAAATACACATATCAAACATTTTGTTTTTGCATTATAAAATGTTAGTCATAATGTACATAGATAGATAATTACAAGTAAATACTTACAAAAGGGCATGTTTGTAAAGAGTACAAAACAAATACAATTTAGTTTTAATGTTGAATAATCATGACCCTTTTGTCTTACACATGTTTATACAAAAAAAAACTTATACGAATTCTCATTACTGGTATTGCTATTCCTACTATTTAAATTAATTATTTATATTTTGTTTTCGTTGTTTTTTTTTTTTATGGTACTGCATACTGTATTTTAATAAATATTATTATTATGTAAGTATAAAAATGTAATTGAATTATACATTATTTTGATAGCCATCCGTCACATAGTATCAGTGTGACATTATTCACAAATGTACTTAGGTCATACTATTTTTTATATTTGAACTATATTACGTAGATATATTATTAAGAAAAATGTTTATGGACATTCAAAGAAAAAAAAATTGAAAATATCTATAAATAACTCATAGCAAGTTAAAATATTTTTACAATGTATATAAAGTGAAAATAAAAACATCTGGTAAAGTATTTACGGTTATTAGTTTTTGAATTACATCATAATAAGAAAATAGTTCTATAAGAAATCGAATATTCATCCAATGTTGTAAACATTTTAACTTGAAACCCTCATTAAAAATGAATTGTACTTTATGTTACATTGTTAAATAAGGGGTATGGAGTAATATTGTATTACATTTTCGAATCTTAGATTTAAATAGAAAAGTTTATATGACCTGTATATTTTCTTGACTTTGACGAATTTCGTTAAATTTTCAAATGCAGATACTCAGAACAAACTATCATGGATTTCTGCAAATTTTTTTTTAATTTCCACTAACAACAAGTTCGTATAAACTTCAAGTATTTTTTATCGACAATAGTAAAATATAAAACTAATAAAAATCAAAACTTTCTTATGTCTATAATTCTATAAAGTAGCTTAAAAAAGTCAAAATATTTTGAAAATTCTATGGTGTAAAGAAAATGCTTAAATATAAACATGTGGTCAAAATTAATTTTACATATCTAGCGTAAAAAAAACAGAATACCTAATTGTAGTCAATACATTCGATATCATTCCACTCATATTTTAAAATTAAGAAAAATCGAAATTACCTATTATTTATTTATACTTATGCAAAACAAGTTTTAGACAATATTGATCTTTATTTGGTGTAATTTAAAAAAAGTTTACTAGATACAGATTTTATCAAATGTATATATAAGCAATTATTTCCAAACGTCAGGCAATTTCTAATCACGTTTTGTGACAAACACTGAAGTACAACTACTGAAATCAACAAAGCACACTAACTGTTGGTAAATGAAGTAAGTACTATTTACTACTTCACACAGGCAGATGATCTGAATCGTTTTCTAGTGATGAAGGCAAAAATTATTTTAAGTGGTGGACAGTCCCTGCTTAAATAGCCCATAATTTATGATACGTATCTAATTTTCTATATCATAAAATTTAAAAATATTTTCATCATAATAACTATACGTATCTCTTTTTTATGATTCTAGGTCTATAATTCTACAAACATTAGTTAATACAATTTCAAAAAATATTCCAAAATAATAGGTGCTGTAAAAAAAATCACCATTAAAAATAGTTAGTAATATTAAATTTTATATAGTTAATACTACTACAATATGGTTATGTTTTATACTCGTATTATACAGTTATATACCCGTTTACTAATGACTAAGATTGAAAGAACTTGAGATTTTTAATATTCAAATATAATTTTTGGGCTGCTTAACGTCTGTATTAGAAATAGTATCCCCCGTTTCCTCGTTCCCATGCACCATGGCCAACTGATAATTCTATGGGTTTCTTCTTATGAGCGATGGAACAGAGCATATTTGGAGGAGTAATATTTAGGCAATTCATATGACATGTACATTTGGGCTGTATTAATGTGTGATTGGTAATTGCTAATTAGCATGTATATCATTAATATATTATAGAGTCGTTTTTTATTCTCACTCGCGCACGCACATGTCAATACATTGAGGAAAATGAAATATATATTTTTGTTTGCATAAAAAAAAACTATTAAAGCAGTAATAAATGAAAAATACTTCTTGAAGTTCAATTGTAATTAAAAAAAAATAGTTTGAATTCATAAGTTACTAGACTACGCTATTTAGAAATAACTTTTTGTATTCAAAATACTATAGGGGCCCAAAATAAATACAAATGTTGTTAGTGTAATTATTTTACAGAATTTTCAAAAAAAAGTTCCTAAATAAACTAGACCTAACCTTGATATATTGTCAAACAATGTATACGTACAATATAAATTTAAATCGGACATTGCGAAGTAAGTGTAATTATTAGCATCACTTATTGGTCTAAAATAAATGAAAAATACACCGAACCGTAGTTCGAACTCTATACCTATATTCTGTACTAAAATACACAGGCTTATCGCATCAATAATAATAATAATAATAATTATTATTATTATTAAAACCAATAACAACTATTTATAAAAATTTCCATCGTAAATCTCAAAATCCCTGTTTGAGAACCTCCCCGGGTTTGATCTCTTACTTATCTTTTTCGCGACAAAATGTAGCCTATCTTCTTCCCCAAGTTCTAATCTCTCTCTGTGCAAAATGTCATAGCAATTGGATGTTTAGGAATGCATAAAAGACATGGAAAATTTTTTTGTGTTTTATATATAAAGATAATATATACATAGTTCATAAGTTACTATAAAATTGAATTAATAATTGAATTATTGTTAGTTATTTTCTATTTGGTCACTACGTTAACCTAACGTGTTTACAAACTGTATTCATCTACTTATTTTGTGTTAATTTATACAAAACCAAAATAAACAATGTTATTTTAACTATTCTGTAATAACTAATTAAGTAAGGACAATTAAAATAAGGTATTTGATATAGCACCCGTCGTAGTGAATAACTCAACAAAATGGTGGTAAGTAAAAATATACTTTTTTTAATTCACTCCAGTATAACAATTCGGCTTTGTTAGGTCATATTTTGAATGACTCTAATTTCTCATGTAAACAATTAAATACTATAGTAGGTACCTTAAGTAGTTTTTATGTATATAGTAAGTATACTTTATAGAATACAGGTGACAGTCATAGTATATACAGCTACATAATGATATTCTAGTTTTTTGATTATTCTCAGTTTATATTTTTGAATCATTTAAAATTATAACTTTATATTCAGTTATAAATTAAGCAAAGTTCATTCCACTATTATAATTATAACATTGTTTTAATAACAAGTAAATTTGGAATTTTCCATACCCGACTGCCTTTTAGTTATTTTACGTAATTTATATATTTTTTCGGATATGAAACCAATCACCAATCGGTAAATTTAATATGTATATAATATATTAATTGTTACACTAGTTCTCATGTTGTACAAAATATCATGTATAGAGGTACAGCTATAAGTAAAACTAGGTTGAAAATTCTGGGGGGGGGCTACAGCCCACCAAACAAAACTTTTTATTTGAAATAACCAAAATAGGGTGGTTATGTCTAAATCAATAAAAGATTTTTTTTTTGGGGGGGGAAAGATCTGATTTTTTTATCTATATTTTATTTTTTAATAATTTTTTCCCGTGAATAAATTTTAATTTTAATCATTTCAAGTAATATCATGTTGCTTAGTGTGTGTAATGGTTACAAGATATATAATGGTTACATAATATTATTGTAATATACAAAATCAGAAATTATATTATATGACTAAATTCTAAAATGTTTTAACATATACATATTTCAAATTTTTATTATATTACATCAATATAAAATAATTATATAATATAATAGTATAATCTGTGTTAGAACTATGTTCATAATATATGTAAATTATATAAATAATAAATATAATTTGAGGAATTAATTTTAAAATGACAAGCCACCAATTTTGTTTTTAGCTAGGACATTGGGTAATCACTAATTGTAGTTCGTGAATTCGAAACACACTTACACACATAACTATATACCTAACTTGTATAAATTATATATTAAACAACTACCTATAGATATTATTTTATTATATTATGCATGATGTAAAATAATATCTATTATATAAATCAATAGAAAATATTCATAAATCTGAACAAACCAATAAGTCATTTCCTGTATATTCTTGGACATTTCTAAGGATTATAATACCTATATATATAATATTTCATAAGGCAACAAAATTATAAATAAATGGTTAGCATACAATCAAAAATTTAAATTAATTTTAATAAATTTGTATACAATGAATAACACGTTATTTTTTTTATTAAAAATGTAACTAGTTAAGTTAAAAATAAGTTACAAAAAAAAAAAAAAAAAAAATAGTGTATTAGGTACCTATTTAACTTTGTTAATATTAACTATACGTTTTAACTTAATTTTAATGTTTTAACTCATTAGTGCCCAGCTTTGCTAAAATATATTGATTATGTATAATTTGTCTTATGATTACTGTTGCACTTCTCCTGAATTTATATTATATAACTTATTTATTTGACTAGAAAAACTTTCTATAGTCTATACCAAGCTTGCATTGCCTAACTTTACAAAGTGGTTTCATTTTTAACTATATATAGGTATGTAGGTATGTACTATGTAGATATGTAAATATGTTATTCTAGTATCAATATTATTGTACTACTTGTACAATCACATAGGTTAGATATTTATGTTTTTCCATTCGGAACCTACTATATTAATTAACCAATAAATACATTAAACATTCCGTAATTCGTTGCCGCTAACAGCAAATCTGAAACACTGAAACGAAGGAGCGTTATGGGCGCAACAGTTGCAATAGGAAAAATTACAATGTGGAATGAAATTTGTAAAAATTCAAGATTCGTCAAAAATATGATAGAAGATACATATCTTCTATCTACCTATTGAAGTGACAAATTAAGGTGACAACAGACAATCTAATTACAAAAACTATCGAGGGAAAGATGTCTAATCCGTATGGATAAGTTTACTGTAGCTAGGGATAAGGCCACTATTTCTGGAAAAACGTGTTTAGTTTACAACACTAATATTATTTGTTTTATTTAGTTAATACTTTACTGCATGGTTTAAAGATAAAAAAGATTAAAAAGATTAAAAAGATTAAAATGATCTTGAACAATGCAATAAAACTAGTTTTCCATCTACTTTAGATCTTAGCAACTGTAATACATATTAAAGAGCCGGGGTACTTTATTACTTGAAAAAGCGATATAATGATATAATTATATCTATAAAATAAATGAACACACAAGTTTTAAAATTGTATTACTATATCAACTATGTACATCATCACTTCTTCTTTTATATTTTTTATACACACCTAACGTATATAATGCTAATGCTCGTACTCCTGTTGTTATGACCTTTTTTAAGCTTTCTAGAGTGTTTTTTATTCTTCCTTCCATTATTATTTTAATATTAATGATGAAAGTACCTATATAAGTAATAATATAACCATTTAATTTATTGTAATATAATTAACATTGATTTTTGAATACGTGTTTTTGACTTGCATATAATTGCTATATTATGTTATTCGTTATTAGTTTATTAATTATTAATTATTTGACTGAATATTCTTTGATGACATGCTTAGCAGCTACATTATATATACTATACAAACCCTGATCGAAAAATCCCAAGTATACAATTCAATCTTTTTTTTTTTTCGGGGTTATCCTGGTAAGTCAAAACGTCTTCACATAATTACCTAACTATTGTATTAGGTATACATTTTTTAATATACTTTTATACCTACTATTATTATATATCATATTATCATGTTAAACCTACGCCCATGAGTAATCAAGCCAGGATTAACATAATTTTGGGACCTGAGCCACACAATTTTAGGGGCCCATGATCAAAATATTGGTACCTAACCTAATAGTACCTAAATATATTTCATAGATAAAAATATAAATATATACTTAGATACTTTTTAAATACAAATCATTTTATAAATAATGTATTCTTGTTTTTGTGGAAGCAAACTCTCCAAATATTTTATTGGTTTATATTATATCCATAATATAATTTTCAGAACACAAAATCATTAAATTAGTTAAGCTGTCTTGTGAACTGTTGGTTCTATTTTTTTTTTATATTATTATACAACGACAAACATATTATTGTTCGATATTTGTGGTGGGCCCAAGTCCCCTCTTAATCTGGGCCTGTGCATGATATTATTAATTGTATTGACGTATTGACAAATACAAAGTAATTTTGTCTTCATCGATTGGTAATTATGTTCTGAAGTATAATAAGTGTTGATGGCATAAGAAAAAGTAAATAACTAAACACCATAAGAGTTTTTAAAAATTATTTCTCTGTAAAACATTAATTATTATAAATTACATATTGACAGTTCAGTAACTCCATTTAAGATAAAGTAAGTAGAATGTTACTAGATATATCTCCTCCGCAAGGAAAATTAGGGACTCATAGATAAGCTTTTCACGTTTTTGAATGTAGTGGAAGAAAACAATTTCTAGTAGCATTCTATTATAGATTAATTTTTAGATTAATAATTGTATAATTAATTATTAAATCAATGGTTTATCAATATCTGAGTAAAATACTTAATTACATACACTAATTTTAAAAATTCAATACAGATAATTTCTAAACATTTCAAATTATAAAATATATTTTTAGATAAATAATTATGTTGATTTCCGTTTAAATAGCAGTAATCAACGCGTTACGTAAAACCAGTTAGAAAAAAAAGTTGTATAAAACGTATCTATGTTAATATCTGTACAATTTATTTAAATATTCATGCTATTAAATTAGTCTTGAAACGCGTTTAAATTGTTATCACGGACAATAACCAGAACGTGTCAAATCATGATACCTATTAGTATTTAGTATTACCTATATTTTAATTCACAGGGCAAAGTACCTCACAATAATGTTTCATCGGAAGTCGGTTTACGTAATAAAATTTCAAATAAATCAATGGTTCGAGAGTATTATGAGGAAGCCGAGGAACGGAAACGACGGACACAGCACTCTATTGCGACTAAAAATTACTGTTTGGCTAAGAAGAATTACCAAGATTTTAAGAGACAAACAAGTATGAACGATGGACGTACAACGTTCAAAAGTATTTAAAACGTATTTTTTTTCAGAACAAATAACGAAAATCAATAGAAAACAAGTCACGGGACCACAATGGTACCAGGAATTGTCTGACCAACAGGTTAGATAACTATATTAATAAATTAATTATTACTATAGACACTCGACGTCTACAAAGTTATTAAATAAATTATTTTATCAATATCTAACTAAAACACTTAATTCCATACACTATTTTTAAAAATACAGTACAAAAAGTTTCTAATCATTTCAAATTATAAAATATATGCTTAGTAGTGTAACGTCCGCTTTTCCCCCGGTGACCAGTATGTCCCGACGTGTTTCTATAGAGTAAACGTTTATATTATTTATTCAAGAGGTATCAGAGACTCGACTTAGGTGTGTAATATTCAAGCTAGAAATCAGTGTTATCTTAAGAAGATAGATATATTAGTGGCGTGCTAAATTTTTTTTAAAGGAGTTATGAAATGTTGACTATTTTCGATATTTATATATCGGTAAATACTTGTCAGTGAAGTTTCAAATGTTTTCAAGTAGGTTGCAATTATATACTAATAGTTTGCTAAACAGTAATACTAAATACTAATAACTAGTAAACAGTTGGTAGGAGAAAGTTTGGGGGTGAAGGAGGATTCGTAAAATGGGCCTCTCAGTTTTAATAAGCCGATTTTGGTAATTTTATCATCAAAGCATTTTTTTTATTGATGTAGGTTTTTAAAAGTTGCTAAAAGGTTACCTTAGTTTGGAGTCTCTATGTCAAATTCAAAGGGTAAATCAAAAACACTAAATTCATAGACGTTATATCAACGACATGTAATTAATATAACTCAAAATACAAAAAAAAAATTGTAATCACCCAAATTCAATTTGCAAAGTTGGTGGCATTTTTAAGTCTATCGGAAAAATAATTTATATAAAATATAAATATTTTCTTGTTGGACTACATATATGAGTTGGTTATAAGTACACTACCAAGGATCCTTCAAGTTTATGAAACTAATTATAGTTAATTCATTTCGGTATCAATAATACCCACCTATACCTTTCATTTTACCCTAAAATGTATTATATTAATATTAAATATGAGTTTAAACTTTTTTTTATGTAGGTATATCATATCGGTAATATTAATTGAATGAAATGTAATAATACAAAATTATTTTTGACAATAATAATTATTTTATAAACAAAATATAGTTTATATTTTATTATAATAATTTTCTCTACATTTAATACAATAATATATTTAATATTTTGACTTAATAGTCACATGGTATTTATTATTTAAAGAGTTAGTTTACAACATTATTCATTCACAATTTAAAGATCCTATTTAATTAATTTATAAAAATAATAATTTCACACATATTAAAATGATGTGTTTTTTTTAAAATTTATTTTGCTTTATTATTTGTATCTATGTACACGATAAATAGTCGAATTTGGAATTAATGCTTCGATTTACAATATTTAATACAAGGCTCTTAATACAATGTTACAATAGCAGTTGAAAAATATTAAAAACACAGTCACAATTTTTTTATAAGCATTAAACGTTTGAATTTTGACAGAATATTTAAAAATCACAAAAAAGTGCAAATTATTTTGAATTAGAAATTCATAAAAATTTTTCTTTTTAAATCTAATATTTATAATTAATGTAATAAAAGATTCCTCATAAATATGTCTACATTTATCAAAAAAAAAATTTCTACTGGATAGTCAAATTAAATTTGTATAAGCATTATGAACTTTTACAAGATTAAACCCTTTTATTTTGTTGTAATTCAAAAACGAATAACTGTATAGATAGGTAGGTTCTTTCAATTTTCACCAAATGTTTTTTTTATAATTTTCTAGAGTTTTTTGGAGAAAACAGAGGTAGACTTGGGTACTCTTGCCTTAAAAGTTTTCTGTTTCTAGTTATAAATGAACTTTAATGTTAAAATAACTTGAATTAAATATTCTATTCAATTTGAATTCATTATAGCTAGACGTCTGATTAATATTGACATGGCATGATGGTCATTTACATCCACATTTCGTCTGTGAACATATTTATTATTATTCGATTGAATTTAAAAATGTTAGTCAATATATTCATTAAAATTATAATTTTTATATTAATTATTTCTATAAAAATTGTGGAATTTAATATTTTGTTTAGGCATTTACTTATATCTGTTATTCCACTTTGATCGTGTAGCCATTATTATTAAAACATTTGGATACTAAATTATTATTTTATTTAATTCTCTATATTGGTAGGTACCTATTGCAAATGTGGGTAAAATGTAATTTTCAAGACAGAAAACAAAAAACTTCTACCTTATAGATTGATAAGATTATAACACTGTTAATAATTATTACTTAAAAATATAATGTTTTTGTTCAGATTTCCTAATTATTGATTTTTAACATGGTTTTTCTACCGTATGTAATATTTCAAACTTCAATTATATTTTCACTTCTATACATCAGATTTCTGTACTGAACAAACTTTTTGATAATATGAAAGAAGACTTCGATTTGGCCACAACAAAGAATACGAGACGGGCACTCAAAGCTTTAGGTGTTCGTACGTTCATCCCACACACCGTGGCAGTAGATGCTTTGGTCAAAACTGAACTTTATGTGATAGATTTTCTGCAGATAATTAAAGATTACGTGATACAAAAGAACAATGACAAAATCTGCGATCAAACAAGTTAGTCTATATTCCAACCACTTAATTGATCGTTTAGATTAATAGACATAGGTAACAGGAGTGTTAAGTTATTGCGTCATACACAATCGTTGATAATAATCTTTAATAAATAACCTAAGAATAAAAAAAATAGTTTGTAATTACTATTCAATTATGTTTTTATATTTTTATTGTTTTGTGCGCATATATTTTATTATTTACTAAAATTTTAATTTGAGCATCTTTTTACATTTTTATTTGGTGTATATGTACCTATTATTAAAGCTGTAAATATAAATTAATATTTAAAAAAATGTCAAAATCCTGAGTTTTTTCTGTTTTTCTGTTTTTAATTTTTAGTTAAACACAAAACTCTTTGGTACTGATTTCCTCATAAAATAAAAATACTTATTGTTTAATATATACTTTATTACTTAAAAAAAGTTGCATGTTATAAATTAAGAATTTTTTGAATTTATTCAATATTAATTTTATTAGATGTAATCAGGTAACTTCTGTAAAAAAAAAACTTGAAAAAATAAATTTCATATGAAAATCTTCAAGCTTACAGCTGTACTTGCAAATATTGTTTCAGGTAACATAAAAAAAGATTATTTGCCAGAAGAACGGATCTTAATGAGTAGTATACTTCACATAGCGTATCCGTGTTTTATTAAGAGACTCAATTATTTTCTCAAGGATGCTGTACCTGAAAAAAACCGTAAGAACTTATTATATTGTTGTAAAAAAACTACTTAAAAATGATTTTTGATTATGACACATTCAATTTTTGTATATTCAATATTATGATAGTTATCTATTATTTATTGTATGTTATATAAATATAAAACTTACTCATATTATTATATTAAGTCATCCCACATACAGTTTTACTGGAACAACTACTAAACAAAAAGTTAAACAAGGTAATAGGTATATAATATTATTATTCACAATGCTAACAATTATAATTTATTTTAATTTTTAAATATTAAAACATTAAAGTTTTTATTATTTAAACTTGCTATTTTGTACTTGCACATTTTTATTATAATATAATATCAACAAAAACCTTTAATGGAAATCAAAATCTTGATTTGAAATTGACTGATTTATTTTATAAAAATAATATTCGTATTTGTATCAATCGTACCTATCTGCCCTAATTTGTCAACTACCTCTTAAATAATAATAATATAATTTAAACAATATTGTAAAATATATTATATTAAATTGTCAGTTGGGCGTTATACTTTAAATAACTCAAATCAACTATTTTTAACATAAAGTTTTTATATTGTTCGGGTTGATGATTGCAGTTGAATACATGACACTTCCGAAATCAACAAGATCCACGAAAAAGTATACATCTCCCTATTTAGAACCCTTACCCCAACCTCATCACCCGTGGATTAAAGTGAAAGAGGTTGATTTTCACAATAAGAATGTGAGAAAACAAAGGATGCATAATAAAATGAAAGCAATACAACTGAAACAACAACATAACAAGGAGGTAAATAATAATCATCACACATATGACTCACACGGGAAGATAAAAAATATTGAAGGCATGGCATTTAATTTTCATAATATTGTTGATACAATTAACACATACCATACTTTCAATAATATAATTTTATAATTCTTCCAGTCCCCCTTTCAGTTATAAACCGTTGCATACGAAAAACGGTTCTGAGTGAAGATGTTATATCATCCTAGCATACATATTATGTAACATTAATATTTTTGATCTACTATTAAAGCAACTTTTGAAGACCTTGATTTTAACTGTCAAGATTTTTTTTTATAAAGTAAATACATTTTTATCGGCAATAATTATTTAAAAAATGTACAAATTACAAAAAATTTCCCAAGGCTATAACTCAAAAAGTGTCAAAATATTTCAAAAATGTTACCTTAAATTGTAAATGCCAATATAAATATTTGTTAAAAAAGTAAATGTATAAAAAGTTCGAGTGTTTACGGTTATTTGTTTCTGAATTACAACAAAGGTAGACAATTTGTTAGGTATCTTCTATTACCATACATGATATTAGTCATGAAAAGAAAAACTTTTATGAATTTTCAACTGAAAAATAATTTTCGGGATTTAGATGAATTTTGTCAAAACCTGAACACTATATGCAAATAAAAAATGTATCTTTATATATTATCTTTAATATTTTTGTACTGTGGCTTTTTAAAAAATGTTTAAGTGACCTTGCATTACATTTTCAAGCTTTTTTTATCAGGTGAAAAAGTTATTATTTTTTTTTTAGTTAGAATAAAGGCTTCGACATCAAATTTGGTTATTAGCCTGTACAGTGTTACATTGACTTAGAATTATTCAGATAAAAATTTACTATCGAAAATAGTTTAAAAAAATTTACAAATTAGAAAATTGTTTTATAGATAAATAGCAAAAAAAGAATCAAAATATTTTGAAAATGTTACCATATAATGAAAATGCTAATTTTAATATTTAGTTAAAAGTACAAGTGTCTATAGATATTAGTTTTTGAGTAAGCCCAAACAAATTAATTCTATTTGGTCAAAAATTGGATTTACGTAAAATTTCTAATTTTTCATTCATTTTTTTACTATTTTTTCCGACGCTTTCAAATAATACTAGGAATTTTAATTTTGTGTTCATCAACTAGTTTCATTATTGTGATAAAAAAGATGCTGATATTGATAATCAGAGCAACTTTCCCCTAATGTTGATGACAGACAGAACTATTTTTTTTTTTAAAAACATATTCTCAAACAATATATTTATCGTTACTCTCAGAATCTTATATAGTTAGGTTCATATCATTAATAATCAATCTTGAAATGCTCGATTGTAAATTTTAAGTGAAAATAATATAGTTATATATTTCATGGTTATATATCATTATAGATTTAATGTAACATTTTTAATATGTTTTAGGATGTTCTTGGATTCTAGGCAACATCAGATCCTTAGACTCAGATGTGGTTTTTTTTTATTAAACAGAATTTTATGAGCCCAATAAAATTAAAATGTAAATTTCTAAAGTTCTAAATATTGCAGTTTATTAGGGACAATTAACAACATTTCTATTGAAAATTATGATCTATAAAAGAGTTCAGTTTCTATTCGGAAAATCATGAAAAAAACGATTTTAATAGTAATCTAAAATGTATTAATAATACCTATGTGATAATATGTATTATTTATACATTTTTAGAAAATAATTTAAGTCGTATAGACTATAGGTAGACTATAGAATATAGATGGTTCATGCTGCATAAGGTTTTAACTTGTTAAAATAATAATCTATTTCTGCTTGCCGTCAAAATATATAGGTGTGTGTGTCTTTTAAAAAAAGGAATAAAAAACTAATATGAATATGACTTGCTTTTCATAGCTCGAAGAGGAAAACAAAATAACAATGAAAATGAATATCGCTTACCCCAAAAATTCAGTGAAAAAAATGTTTTGCAAACCACCGGTGTTGAAACCGTTCAAGAATGAAAACGAAAATAAACCAATCCTGGAAATTGAGAGTCCTGCAGTCGAAGCCAATAATTATGGTATGATTCTACTGCGACGTATAATTTAAAACATAACTACATAAAGATTGCCAGCCTTATACAATGCTTGAAAAGTGTCCACGATCCATCTACCTAAGTGAATCTCCATGACATTGTACCTACTTTGATCTCGAGTACCCATAACCCCAATTTCTTTGCTACTTCCTTGATTAAACTGAATGATTAATCTTAAACCAGTGGTTCCCAACATTTTATCAGCGCGACCCTAACTAATAATATGAGATGAGTACACTGTGAATCACAGAGCTCACATAAAGTCCTAAGGTACAACTTTTAGAGACATAAGAAGTTCAAATAAAGTTATGGGTGGAATTACTTTAGAATTTTTTGGTGGTTTTAGTCAAACATTGCCTGTAATAGTTAGGGGAACTAGAGCAGATATTATTACATTTTTCAAATTGCGGAAGAAGCTGTATAGGATTCACTTAAGTGGAGGAAGCACAGATTTCCCAAAAAAGCAATTTGGAATAAATAAAAATTAACGATAAACGGTGATTTAGAAGACGACGTGATGCAGAGCAGTGGTGAAGTGCAGACAGTGATCGATGAGGAGGAGGAGTGGCGGCAAGAGCAGGAGGATGCGTGGCCCACAACCAGTCGAGAGTTCATGGAGAGCGAGACGTGGCGTTCTCGACGATGGTCGACGACGTCTATCGCGACCACGGTGACAGAAAATACGAACGCGTATCACCGCACCAGACTCGCCCGAACACATACACTGTCACCTACACATGGCAGCTGGTTGAAAAAGCCATTTGGCTGGCTCAGCGCTGACTACAAAGCGTCGAACGTTTCCATCGATTCGATCGCCGAGTCGTCCGACAGCACCGTGGTTGAAACGAACCCACACAAGACTGTTGTAGTGATCGATTTTGACAGTTCGGTGGACCACTTCGAATGTGACGTGGCCACTGGGTAAGCGATAACGGCGTCTCTAAGATCTATACTATATAGTTGTCCAATATCTCATTATACCTAGTACCTATCTTACACCAAGCTCGGTTAAATAACTAATAAGGTGGCTCGTTATGATATGTCCAGAACGTGTGTACGCCAACGTACATGAATATTCTATAAGAAATTATAATAAATTATATAATATGAGCACATAACTAAATATTATGTCATTACACAACAATAATGTCAGAGACGACTTAAATTTTGACTCCAACTTTATCCTAAATCAATACCCAGATAGACTGGCGGTGGCCGTACCTGAATGTTAGAAGTTTTGGTTTCAGGGACAACGGAAAAAAGATAGGTGGCGAACAGGAATATGCCGGCGAGAGTGATGCTGGCGCGGAGCTATCCGAGACGTTGCGCGACCTCACCGTCACAAAGATGGACGCGGACGAGGAAAAAATTTGTCAGATGTTCGAAAAATACAATGCCAGCATGGCGGCCGGCAACCAGCAGCAGCCGTCAGTGTTTTCGTCGGGCACTGGTATTACGGTGGCTAAAATCGACCGGACCAAACATGTAGACACACCGTCGATGAAGGCCATGCCGGGGACGCCGCTACCGTCAGTGGCGCAGGTGGCCGTCGAAGGTGCCGATGAAGCACAGTCGCCGATGATAGCACTAGGCAAGAAGTCGTCCATATTGGACTTGCCACCCAATGATCGTAGCAGCCGTAGAGTGACTGCACACGTTGACGACAGTGTTAGCAATAAGTCTGAGACGGCCAGAGACTGCGATCATGACGTGTGCGCTGGTGAACGACAGCCGCCGCTCATCAACGAGGTCAGAGACATAATCATAATTTTTGCAAGCCGGTGCGCTTTTTTTTCCTTTCCCCCACTCACAGCTCGTTAAGAATATCAATTTTTACAGTAAAAATGTATTCTGTTTCTGTACATGGTTATAAATAATATAATGGCAATTAAATAGGAAAAGCAAATACAAGTTCATTCAACAAAGAAATATGAACAATAATATTTATTGTCAACTGAAAACTTTCAATTGACTATCATAGTAATTAATACACAATGGTAACTTGGACAAATTATAAAAAAGGGGGTCAAGTGGATGTCGCTCCGTTGTACAGTAGGTTACAAGTAGTTCACTGTATAATGGATGGTATTAAATTTGAATTCAATGATATAATATCAATGTATACCTACGAATAACGATTCTGAGCGGAGACGGTATGTCAGTCTAGGATATTTTAAATTATATTGATATTGTTATTATACGGTAGCTGGTAAATTGAATTAATATTATTCATATTATTTAATTATTAACCTAAAATTATCAGTGATGCTGGACAAATATTATAATATATACTTTTACTCGTTAATATTGATTTTAATATGTAATATCGTCCAAATTTGAACAAAATGTCTGTATAAAATTACTGTATTTATATATTTTTTATATTTTTTGGTTACAGAATGAATTACTAATGAGAAGCTTTGTTTTAAATTTTCAATCCTTAGTTATAAAAACTGAATATCTTATAATTGTATAATTACAATGATTGATAATTTTCGAGATTTTGTTAAATGTTGTCAAAATTCAAACTTTAAATGCTTACAAAAAAAATTTGTGCCTATGTATTTTTAATATTTTTCAATTACTATTGTAACAATATATAAGGGGCCTTATATTAAATTTTCAGACTTTTCGATCCAACAAATAAAATTTTATTAACATGTATAAAAGAAAACTAAAAAATTGAAATTTTAAAAAGTCTGTAAACAACTTGAAACTAGTCAAAATATTTTGAAAATGTTATCAAGTATAGAAATTGATATAGTAAACATGTTGTGTAAATTTCAAGTGTCAATAGTTACTCGTTTTTGAATTACAACAAAATAAGAATATTAATTAATAAGACTTTCTTATAGACATTTTTTTTTGATAAAGGTAGACTAACTTATGAAGAATCTTGTATTACATTTTCATATCTTAGATTTAAAAAGAAAATTTTTTATGAATTTCTATCTTAAAATAATTTACATATTTTCGTAATTTTTACGTATTTTGTCAAAATTCGAACTTTAAATGTTTATAAAAAAAAATTGTGACTATGTATTTTTAATATTTTTCAACTACTATTGTAACAATGTATCTAGGAGCTTTGTATTAAATTTTCAAACTTTTTACCCAACAAATAATATTTTATTGCCATTTATAAAAAAAAAACTAAAAAAATCGGACACTGTATATGTCCGTAAACATCTCAAAACAAGTCAAAATATTTTGTAAATTTTATCGTGTATAGAAAATGCTAATATAAACAACCAGTAAAAACAGTCAAAATTTCATGTATCTACGGTCATTAGTTTTAGAGTTATATCAAAAACAAAAATTGATTTTTTCTAAGACCGATTTTGAGTAAAAATTGCCGTTTTTCCTGGAGCTTTTGAAAACTATTGGGAATTTTAAAAATGACCTCCTTAATGCACTAACTAGATTCACTTTCCCCCGTCGAACAAGATACTGAAGTTGAAAATCGAAGCATTATTTCGACTCCTTATCGTGTACACAGACACAAAAAAAAAAAACCACACATCATTGTAAAATTAATACATTCATCGCTCCGCTCAGAATCTAAAATAATAAAATATAAATAGATAAAAATGTCAAAAAATTAATTAATTATTAATCTATATATAATCGGGCAGATCAGGTACAAAAATGCATATAAAATCGATTATTTTTTGCACATACAGCTGCTCACATAGTAGGATTGCCTACCAAGGTGGCTGAGTTGTACTTACTGCAGCGAGTTACACACAAAATGAGTTAAACAATCATAATTATTTTAATAGTTGTCATATTTTACGGGCAACAAAGTGCGCGAGACCAACTAGTTATTTATATTTGTCAAAATAAGTACAGATTATGATAACATGATTAAAGGGCTATCCAGTTATTATCTCACAAAAGGAAGCCTCCCTAAAAAACATATCATAACGAAGTAAATTAATTACGTGGTTGATATCAATAATTTATTGTTACTTGTTGGTCTAAAAACAGTTGCGTATCTTTTTCACTTGAGCTTCGGGACTTTATTTCTTTGTGTAATTATTATGTAAGTGAAGTAGTTGTGATTCAACAAGTCTCTGCAATTGTTTGATCCCTATAAAGACAAAACATGCGTTTAACTTTGCGTGGCTCATAAGTGTGTTCAGAATTGGTTAGGAGGGGGGGGGCAACCAAAGATAATTTTATAACTCTTGGTCACCAAAATAAGTGTTTTCATTATACCTGCTATATATATTATTCTCTCGAAGATCAAAAACTATGCATATCAATAATTGTTTAAAAACTATTGTTTGGTTATATTTATTGTTTTTATATTTAATATGATATGCCGTTAATATTAAAACATTTTTTAATAACGTTCAAAATACTAAATTGTTTATATATTTGAAGGACGGCTCGGTAAACATGGCACGACTGCAAGCTATAATTCACAAACTACCGAATTGGAAACAACTAAGAGTAAGTTAATTTCACCAAATTTATTCGATATTAACTAGCAAAAATCTGATTCCAACACAAAAATAAACATAATATGAATTTGTATAATTTTTTTCCCTCAATAATTCATATTATCAATTTTAATAGTAAACTTTAACCCCCATTGATTAATGACAGGAAAATTAATTCGACGCTAATTTAATATCATAAAAAATAGAGTTGTTCTTAAACCCCACCACTGAGTTTGATGAATTTATGTTAGTATTCTATCATTTATGTTTTTGAATTTTTTCAATTTAATATGGGATGAATAAATTAGTAACTAATTAATAAGGTCAATTTGTTAAACATTTTTATTCTAAAGTTATTTAAAACACTTTTAGAAAATAAAAATAATAATACAATATTATATTTGATTAATAATGGACGATGGTATCAATTGTTAAGAACTCAATATTAATGATTATCAGTTCCTACAGTTGTTTATTGATAATTATTAATCATCAAAATATAAGATAATATATATGTATCATATATTCATACTATATTAAATGTTATTGTTGTATACAGTTATTATGTTATAATATAAGCTTGAATAACATAATATCTTGGCCTCATGTTATGACAATATAGTTTCTGGGAACTTTATTTTGTTAGATTATTTATTATAATATATAGTGGTGGTCATATTATCACATATGAATATACGATAATTAGTTAAATATATTTCTCATTTAAACTATATCTATAGTGCCTAGTAATTATAAGTGAATAATTGCAATTTTTCATAAAAATATTGAAAAACGGTCAATAATAAATTAGTGGGTAAAGAGAATATTGATGATGAAATTGAGGTAATGCTGCATAGAAGGAAGGAGGATTGTGTGCGCAAAGGTATTTAAATTCTTGACGACGTCGGTGAAATAGAAGAAATGGTGTAATGGTGACTCTAGTGGAGGTTCTGAGGCTAGATGGTTTGTTCTCTATCAAAGTCCAGAGGAACACAGTGTTGTGATTTCGAAACCTGACCGTTCTTTTTATACATGTATACTTCTCTGTTTTACTAGTTACCTAGTTTTAGTACATAAACAATTAAGTACTTAGCTCAATATTATTTTATGTGTTGTGCCTAATAACTTATTAGTTATAACTAATAAGTATATGCTCGTCTACATAGGTTGTATTGAAATTGATGTCAATTATGGGTGATCCTGTGGCAAGTTTTCCGGAAATAATCGAATTGAACAAATTGCGGAGGTGGTACGAAATACGAATAAATGAAAACAGACATATGACGTCAAAAATGAAAAGTTAGTAAAGTTCGATTATTATCATTATCTAATATTATTATCGTTCACAAATGCGCAATACTATATCTGACCGTAAATAATTTTTATGTGTGTAATTCGTTGTGTAATATTTAAATACAAAATTATTATTTGATGGTTTAGAAAACCTGATGATTCAGTCGATAAACGCGTGGAGTGCACCAAGGACCAAACTAACGTCCGTTAACGTACCACAGAATCCAATGCAAGGTGGGAGCAACATCGGTGCGATGAAAATTACTTGGGATCGAGTGAACGAAATGAAACGCAAAGTGAGTGTCATTTTTCGATGTATAAGTGAAATATACACATACATAGTATACGTATATGACATACGATTTTAAACTACTGGATTTTGAATCATGTCCATTGTCCATATACTATTATGTATAAATAAGTACCTATTGTAATTGCCCAAACAGTACTCTATATCAAAAAATTATTTTCCAAGAGATAAAAAAAAGTATAAAATATTATGTTGGAAATCATTTTAACTATATATTTAAATATGATTAGAAAAACTATTTTTCATATAATTAATAATTATATCGTTCAGTAATTATAGTTAGGATTTACGTGGTGTTGTCTTTAATATTCAGACAATAGGGTAAAAATAGATATGTGATATTAAATATTAATTTTGTTCATAGATATAAATATATTTTTTAGTCTTTTTTAATTTGGAAATTTATTTCCATTTCATGGGCGGGTTGATAGTCGATAGACTGTTTGTTGTTTATTTTGATTAAAATTTGTTTTTATTCTTACAATATTCTGACTTCTTTACTTGTTTAATGGCCAGCATCAACCAAAATAATAACAAAAATATTACCTATAATATCAATAAATGTTTCAAATACAATAATTTTAGCTTAATTAAAGCCCATTATTTAATAAGCAATTAGGTATATTATTTTAAATTTCATGAAAATTAAACTAAGGCAAACACATATACTTATAGAATAAAATAATTGCATGATTTTAGACAGTTAAAATATTAATAAGGTCTTCTTTTTTTAAACAACTATGATTATTTAACAATTATCGCTAAACATAATTTAGGTATGTAAATACCTATTTTATGATAATGGTACAAAATGTATACAATATTGATTTTAAAATGATTGGTTTTTTAATTTCAATGCAATATCATAGATAAAGAAGACTAAATCAGAGTACATATTCAAACTCAAAAGAGTGGCGATCAATAACGCGAGGACAATGTACCAGACAATGTATAATGACTATTATACCAGCCGTCTGAGCAGAAACTTTAAACAATCGTATTATGATTATTTCCCGGCAAAAGAGGACGATTGCTTGTTTGAGTATGTCGCCGATAGAAAGAACAACAAATAACAACACAGTGGCCGTGGTTAATGTTTTTTCAATACCTACATAATCATGATATATAATATATGCAAAAGTATATCACACGAAATCATAGAGTTGCGAAATGACTTCGTTTTATTTGAATCTATGCTATCCATAAAACGTATACACATAAGTACATAAGCCAGTAGCATATAGGTCAATCGGGAAATCGGGAATCTGCCAATGGACAGGTCCTTGTGTGGGCCGAATTATATAATTGTGTTGTAATAAAAAAAGTTTTTTTTTATATAATTCCCATGGAAATTTCATCACAATATTTCGAGATCATAACTGAATACATTTGTAAATTAATAAATATTAATGCATTAATAGGCATTACAATTAATGTATTGGTTGGAAAACAAGTCATATTAAAATGGATAATATAAAATCATAGCCCACAGGGCTATATAGGTATATATAATTATAGCCTATAGGTAATTAATAATTATGATTTGTGGATAGAAATGAGTTATTACACAGTAAATACAATGTAGATAATATATTAAGACAAGAAATATAATAAAATGTTAAAGGTTTAGAAAACGTTTGACTACTTTACAAAATGTTAATATTTATATATTTTCTATTGGTTACAAAATATTAAAGGATATTTTCTGTAAATATTGAAAGATGTATTATGTTCAAACTTCAAGTCCAAATTCACACAGCTAGACTTTATCTGATTAACCCAAGACTATTATAGTTATTAAATATTTTAGTAATTTGGAGGAAAGACCAAACAAATGTTGAAACTGTAAATTATAGAACACTCATTGTATGAGTTAAAAAGGAAAAAAAATCCGTTTTTGGGTGGTAAAAAGGTATATTTGCGGTTCAAGAGCTCGTTTGATTCATATTATCCGGGCCGAAAAAAATCACCAATCAGCCTCTGTAACATAAAATTTATAAAAATTAATAATTATTGGGTATTAAAAAAATGTGAAAAATGTATTTTTATTTGATTAAAAAAGTTTAGTTGAACTTGCTAATCTCAGGAACTACTGGTTCGAATTGAAAAATTAGTTTTGTGTTGGATAATCCAACTAAAGAGAAGGATTTAAACATCACGCTACAACCAATTGGAGCCCGGAGAGGTGCTCAAACAGGAATTTTTAGATATAGGATGGACATTTTTATTTATGAATGGTTGGAATTGGTTATAGGAGAAATAATTAGTAGAAATACTATTTATTTATTGTTGGTTGCCATTGGTTGATCGGGCAGATAACGTACATAGCCTGCATCATATCAAATTTTCGCATATTGCCTACCAAGTTGGCTCAGTTGCACTTACTGCAGCGAGTTACACAAAAAAAAAGTTGAACAACAATAGTTTTTTTAAGATCACACTTTTGTTCTTGCAATCAGCCAGTAATATGTAATATTGGTATTATAGATTGACAGCCCTTCAATGTTTAAATTCGTTTTTCATATACAATGATTTTATATTAATGAATTTAAATTTAACTAGTAATTTATTATAGATACAGTGACTTGCATGATACCTAATGTACATCAGAGCAGTACCCACTTGCTCACTTTTGTGAACTTTAGACACAATGTTCTTGGTACTTGTTTTTGAATACCTAACTAAAATTAAACTATTTGATACAAATATTCAATACTAATCAAAAATATAATGCATGGATAGACGAATAGACAATGAAATCAAAAATATTTACACCTCACAGAAGTACAGTAATATGTTAATTTGTTCTCTTTTTTCAATGGTTTTACTTATAGGTATAAGTCAGATACAATATTAATAAGTAGTGCGACGTTTAATTAAATCAAAGTTCAAATTTTGGTACCAAAAATGATTACACATGTAGGAAGTTTTTCAAGAATAAAATATTTTCATATATTTTTCAAAGGTTTGCAATAAAATATTAAAAAAAATGCTAATTGAACTGCAGTAAAATTGCCTATACAAAACTCCTTTAAAACTAAATGAAAGCTATAATTAATTAGTGTTTTCACTATTTTAGTCCAATATAATAAATACGGTTTCTAAACCATAATAAAAACAAAAAGTAGGTTAAATTCATTTTTGCCAAAAAACGTGCATTATAAAATATCATTGCGTGAATAAAATATAATAATAGATATATTTTAAAAGTTTCTAGTACCCATAAATAATATTTTTAATTTACAACAAAAAAACTATAAGATCGTTAATCTTCGTTTAAAAATCTCTAAATTTGAACTTAACATATTCCTAAAAAATTAGTCGTGTTTATATATTTTTAAATTTTTTGATTGCGGTGTAAACTACTTCGTTGGAACCTTGTTTTATATTTTAATTCTTAACTAAACAAATTTACCATTTTATACATTTTTAGCTACAAAATTTACAATTTTTCAATTTGAAAAATTTCGTCAAAATTTGAACTTTAAATGCTTATGAAAGTTCGTAATACATAGTTTTTATTTTTAACAATGTGTAAGGAGCCTTGTATTATATTTTGAATAAATATGACCCAACGAATACAATTTTATTGAACTGTAACTAAAAAACTGTACTTGCATAAAAATTACGTTTTCCTTTATTTATTTTTTTGTTTTATCCGATGCAGCTAAAAAAAACTAATTTTATTTTTTAAATTTTGACTTCTCAATTACACATTCATTAAGACAACTGACACAATCCATAGACACAAAAAAACACACACATATCATTGTAAATTAATACATTCACTCCGCTCAGAAACTAAAAACATGTGTTTTTAAAAGCGTATATTTTTAAACATTTTATTTTGACTACATACAATATATTAAATTGGTTTTTTGTCTTGTATTATATTATTGGTACCTACCTATACCTATGTAGATGACTTAAATACTTTAAAATGTTTAAATTAAGGTTCGTCGGTTTATAGTTAAACGCCATATATAGATTGATATTGTCAATGTCTGATACTGACTATTCGTTTCTATATAAACCAGAGTGTTTACACGATTGTGTAAAAATATATAATTTCCAAACGTCAGTTTTTTACGAAGATATCATACAAACATGTTATTTTGATCCTCCATTTTTAGGTATAAATAGGTATATTGAGTAAATAGTTTTAACATATATAATTTTAACTTTAATAGGATCATGAATGGTAAGTAAATACTTAAGATATTTAACAACTGTACATCGTTTTAACTAAAGCAAAATTATGCGCACTGTAGAACTTATCAAGAAAAGCGACGGAGAAGACTCATACAGACGTCGGCTGACCCGACAAGTTTCTATGCACACTCTAAATGGCTTCAACGAACTCCGGCTGAACGTCAAACTCTGCGACGCGTCATTGATTCTTGATAACGGTGATACGTTTCCGATACATCGATCAGTGTTGAGTGGTTCGAGCGATTACTTTAGGTTAGTACATGCAGTCTGCGACCCACTGGAAAGGCATATTATTGACACTAGACTCCAGTCCCGGGTCTCCTAGTCTTGCAAAAATTTTTATATTGTTTGTTGACACTTTTTTATAATATAGTCTGGTTTAAAATAATTTTCCAATATTATATTATTATTAAAAACTTTTAAGATTTTTCAAATGCATTTTGAACACACAGCTTTATATTATTATTAAACAAACTCTAAATTACGTAGGTACCTGCCTAATATAGTAATATCCCTATGAATTAGTCTGGTAGTTAACATTGTAGAATCAATGAATACTCTACAGTCTACAGTTATATGTATGTAGGTAGGAACTGGTCGTAATAACTCACTAATCATTTGATTACAATACCTAATATTGTGCTTAGGGTTAAAGGTATGAAATATTTCAATGTAATTTCAAAAACAATATTTTTAAAATTATTTTCAACTGTTTTTCTTTGTATGTTTCATAAAATTATCGATAGATGGTCACACTGATTTCAAAAGTGATTATCAATATTTAATTGCTGATCATAATATAAAGAAGATACATATTATATAAGATATTAGGTAAATAATTATTATGTAATTTGTATAATGTACTATGTAAGAAATATGTCTATAATTTTTTTTTATTTAACACTGAACTAAGTATAGGTGTTAACCGTACTTTATACTATAGTTTTAAATTAAAAGTGTTTTTTTTTTATTTTTAACTAATATTATTAATATTATAAAATATAAAAATAAAAATAAATTTCATGAAATTTCAGAACTCTTATAGTGAGTATTATTTTTTAACAACCATATTAGTATTTAATTTTGACATTATAGTATGTAGTTGTTGATTGTTCGAAATGCAGTTTTTATAATAATATCTAATAACCAATGTTCATTCATAAAATTGTTAATTTTTTCATTTAAATGTTGTAGATACCTGCCTACCTATTTAATATTTTATTATTATAATTGGATTAGAACAATTATCTTGATTATTAATGTAGTCAACGTTTAAAACTAAATTATAGTAGGTACTGAGTAGTAATTCGGTAATGATATAAAATGTAAATAACAATAATTAGCAATGAAGTACCTAATATTTAATAATTTTTATATAGTATTATGTATTATGTATAGGTAATATTAAGTTTTTTAAAAATATTTTTTTTTTCGAATTTGTTCATTTTATATGTTTACAAGATTTGGGTATAAAAGCTTTCACTTTCAATTATAAGGTCTCTGTAGCTTATACGGTTTTATATCACTTATCATAAACATTATAACCGAAGTCCTATTGATATGATAAAGGATATTTGATATTATATACACACTACTGCTAATATTATTTTTAAGATTTATTTCTTTCTCTGTAGTAGAGTAAAATCTACATTTTTTTTTTTACTTTCATTATTATTTTATACATAATATTAAAGTAATGTAGAATATTAGAATGAATACAATATAGGTGCCGTTAGTGTACACTGCGATGGCTTATTTTAAGGCAATAATTAATGTAATTAATGTAATTTTTAAACGTGTATTGTACATGACATGTTTTTAGAATACTTTTCACCACTACATTGCATGAAGGAGAATACACGAAAATAAACTTAAAATCAATTGAAAGTACTACGATGGAATTTATTTTACAGTATATTTACATGAGACAAATTGACATAAATTATGATAACGTAATGGATATCATGCGGACAGCTGACTATTTGTGCATAGACGGCTTGGTGCAACTTTGTCATGAATTTGTCGTTGAATGCCTGGGACCTGACAATTGTGTTACCGTGTTGCAATTTGCTGAGTACGTAATACCTAGAAACTAAAAAAATATAATAGGTACATCACAACAATCACACTTAAATATTTGATATTTAGATTAATAGGTACCGACCAATAACATATTCTATATAATAATATTACGTCATCCGGCAGTTACTATTACTTTGGAGCGTTGACAAATGCGGCGTACAAATACATCATCAAAGAATTTATGACCATTGCAGAACAAAGTGACGAGTTGATGAAACTCCGACAAGAAGAATTCAAACAAATAATCAAAGACAACCAGCTGAACGTTAAACGGGAAGAGTGTGTCTGGGACGTGCTGCTGAAATGGGTGGACAAAGACCCCGAAAATAGGAAAAACGACTTGTTGTTTCTGCTGCCTAAAGTCCGTTTTGGCCTTATGGACTCTAAATATTTCATCGATAACGTAATGATAATAATATGATTTACTTTTTACACGGTGGTCATACTGGTCCATTAATAGGCGTCACTTGGGCTGTAGCCCATAAGCGCAAAATATGACCCAAACGCAACCAAAAAGCGCAAAAATAAATATCTCATAAGCGCAAAAAAGTTACCTTTTTAATAACCCATAAACGCAAATTAATTTTATAAAAAAAAGTGTATTTTATTAAAATCGTATAGTTATTAATACTATGCTATTCGTGATTATAAAATTAATTTAAAAAATTTAATTTATTAGTATAAAAACACATTATAATCTATATAGGTTAGTCATTTTACATACGTGTATACTGTACCTATATAGGTATTGTATCTGTAATATTATTTATTAGCTAGTTATCTTAAATGAATATCAACTATCACCGTAATTCGTTACGCTAAAATTCGATAGTACTAAATACTAAATTAAACTGATATAATACTAAACTTAATTTCAACTCGATCACTGTTTTTGTATTTTTGAATTATTATAAAAATACTATGTTGTATACCTATTTAATTTAATTTATTAATTATTAATTTTGAAATGAAACCTATAGTGTAACGGGTACAATATTGTATCAGGTAATACAATTTATTTTTGCGCTTTTATACCATTACTAAGGTATAAAAGCGCAAATTCGTTTTGCGCTTTTAGGCTTCACCGGTCATTTGGCTTTAATTCTTGTGGGGGGGTTATTAATCAGAATATAGTAACACATTTAAAATAAGTTTTCCCTCTCCATATTTTAAAATTATTAATTTCATTTTTGTATATGTATTATGTGCCCAAGTGATGCATTACATCTTTAAAATTTGTAAATAATCATGAATACCTCTTAATTTAAAAAAAAAACAATAATTTATTATTCTACACCTATAAGATTTATGAGATGCAACAATTAATAAACCTGCTTATTACAATATTTAATATTTGTACTTTTATATAAAACCTACTTAATATTGTACTTTACCGTTAAATAATGTTTTTTTTTAATCCTTTTATTCATCAATAAAAAACATTTCTATTACCTATTTATTATATTATATTATAGTGATTATAATATCACAAGAACATTATTGTGTTTACGCATGATAACATATATAGTTATTATGTTATATTATTACATTTTTTGAGCTATTATAAATGGTCCCCAAATAGTATTTAGCAGACACGTTTTTCAAAATAATTTATTTTGGCAAAACGAGAATTTTATTTATTTTTTTATTTTTGGAGAGAACAAGCTATGGTTTTGTAATAGACTTTTTCACTGAGCCATTCCCATCACACTGCGTCATCCTATTAAAATAATGGTGTATTTAAATTAATCATTATCACGTGGAAAATCGTTCATAATATTTTTGCAGGTCAAAGATCACCATTACATACAAAACCGGGATGATTGTAGGCCTTACATAATTGAGACCCTGAAGTTTATGTACGATCTACAGCTGACGTCAAGTATAACTGATTCGATAGCACCAACGCTCGCGCGTCCCAGGTATCCGTCCGAAGTTCTGTTTGCCATTGGGGGATGGAGTGGTGGCAGCTCGACAGCAGTTATCGAAACGTACGACACAAAGTCCGATCGATGGACGAGGATATTCGAAGAAGACACACAAGGTCCGAGAGCGTACCATGGTACGATCGTCATGGATCAGTACATCTATATAATCGGAGGCTTCGATGGGTTGGAGTATTTCAACTCTTGTAGGAAGTTCAACACGGTCACGAAAACTTGGGAGGAAGTAGCACCTATGAACTGTAAAAGGTATAGTTACGTCATCGTATAGTACTCGTAGGATTAGTTATCATAAAATATTTTTTGCATATACACAATTATTACTTATGACTAAAGGGCGGACTTTAATGCACTATAAAAGTTTAATATAATATATTCTATAAAATTTTAAAATATGCTGTGTAATATATTCTATAAAACGTAATAATATGCTTATAAAACATCTAAATATGCTACAAAGTATCAAAATATACACTTCAGTCTAAAATATTAAATAATATGTATTAAAACTGTTTAAAACATAAAATAAATACAAAAAATGTCTGAAATATAAATTTAACCAGGTACCTATAAGTGATTTATGTTAAAAAAAATTAGTTGGCCTTTTGTTTACTGTATTAAAATTTAAAAATAAATATTCTTTTCGTGGTTAATTTGCAAAATAAATAAAATAATAAAGTATTGGGATAGCACCCTCTAGTGCCACCTGGCAGGTTAATACAATTAGAGGTACTAGAGTATTGACCTAGGCCAGCATCTTTTGAGATGACTGATTGTGTTCTTGGGAATGCTGTGAGAGGAAAAAGTTTTTGAAATAATCATGAATGGGTCTGTGAGTCTGAAGAAGAGGTGAGGCCCCTGCTACGCTTGGTCCACCATTAGTCAATAGTATATTTGTTTAAACAATTTATTATTTATTTGTGTATAATATAATATAACATAATTATTTCGATTGTTTTATAACTTATAAATTATATTTTTCGTCAAATTGTATACAACTAGTATTGTCCTCTGCATACATATTATGAGACCATTTATTTACTTTCCGTTTTTACTTATTCTATCGATCTAAGTTTATTTTAAATATTTCAGAATTATGTTTGTTTTAATTTAATTTTAAGTGTCTATGTCTGTGTCTGTTACAATGTTCTGTCATTCTTTATATCATTGAACTCAAATTTAACACATACATTACAGTGACTTTTCTAAACACCTTATGTACTGCAGACTGCAAAGCGTTACCCAGTGGCCCGCTTTTTTCCATTTATATTTCAAATCACATATTTTATACATGGAAAAATTAATTATAAAAACTAAATTTGTATGAAAACAAAAAATGATTATTATTTATATTTATCTATATCATTGTTGATTACTATTTACCAAATTAGATGTTATGTCAGCGTTGTGTTGTTAGACGACACTATTTACGCGATGGGTGGGTTCGATGGCCATCACCGGCTAGGTTCCGCAGAAAAATATAATTTCGAACGAAACCAGTGGACGATGATAGCACCAATGACTTCTCAGAGGAGTGATGCTTGTGCAGCAGTGATGAATGGTGAGTTTAATATCTCAAGAATCTAACTAAAGCGCATGTGGTCAGTAGTAGGTAGTGTATCTTATAAACATAATATATATATAGGGGATCACAGGACAGGACGAGACACTTAATGTTTAATATGTTGAATTTTAGAAAAATTTTGAATTTATGTACCTACCATTTATAATTTAATGTTTCTTAGTTTTATAATTGTACACTTTAAAATATTTATACAATTTTATCGAAAAAAAAAAAAAACATGTACCTATTTATCACACGATGGGGTAAGATGAGACCAAATATAATCAACATAGAAACTTATTTATAAGAATTTTACAAAAATAACACATAAATATTAAACAAACATGTTTTATTTTATAGCTAGACTTTGGTAGTAGGTACTATGTATAACAGAACCATGATTTGTGGCATTATGTACAGATAAAATAATTATGTTCAGTTGAACCTAAACTAGTAACAACTTAATCAAAATTTAACAATAATAAATTAGACTAAACTACAGAGAGATATATATATAAATGATTATAGTATTCGTTAAGAATTGTTAAAATATTTTTGCCTTAAAATAGTGTAGAACTTTTAACGAAATAAGTCATTTCGAGACAAAAAAAAACAGTGATATTTTGCCATATCAGTTATCATAAAATTATTATCAACAATCATCTAACTTTCCTCCATAAGTCCAAAAACTGTATTTTGAAAATAAAACATTGATTTTGTCTAATTTTAATCGTTGAAATTCCGTACGTTCGAATTAAAAAGTTCATTTAATATTATGTTCAGTTGTCACTATTATGGATAGTATTTATAACTTTATAATAGTCATAAAAAAGGCAAAATATTTCAAAAATAATATATTAGCTACTTATGTAAAAAACATTTTTTGGTGTGTAAATAATAAACAAAATTAAATCAGTCATACGATTTTGAATAAAATCAGCATTTAAATTTTTATGAAATACAATTGTTTTTCATTTCTAATAATTGCAAAGTACCTATATAATATAGTGATTTGTTTTTTTAATGGTCACACTGATTAATATTTAATTAATGAACGTTCCACATCACATGGTGTTATTGCACATGGCTGTTATATCATTATGAAAAAAGTCGAGCTCAGTCATGTTTTCATTCTTATTACCACAAAATATAATGTTTCATATGTATTTGATGGTCTTCAGTCTCAAATTATAACTATTTTAATTGTATTTAAGTTACATTTGTTAATTATCAATAAACACACATGTTACCTACATACTTACAATATCTTTACTAGTATCAGTATCAAAATATAATACTACTAAACCACCTATTTTAGCAATATAAATTGACGAATTATATTAGCTTCCAATATTTTTAACATAATTTACGAAATATACAAAAAGGTGGACTAGATGGGTACCGCTCTGATGTACTGCAGTTGTAGGCCATGTCATTGTAATGGATGGAAATATTACACTATTTGAATTCATGCATCATTATTCATTGCATACGAAAAATGATTCTGAGTCATTCTAGCATACTTGTATAGTGAACCAAATTTAATAGTTGAAAAAAATGAATACCTACCTAAAAATCTAAAATATATTATGTCTAAAAATAGCATAACATTTGCTTTAGCTTTTAGATTCTAATAATAGCGAAGCAATATTCATGTATTGAATATGAATGTATTGATTTTACAATGATGTGTGTTTCTTTTTATTTATTTTTTTATGTGTTACCACCGTATGAGGCAATAAAACTGCTTTGATTTCCTTCAACAGTAACATGTTCGATGAGAAAATGAATCTAGTTGATGTATTCATTGACGGGACGTCAAAATTTAAAATTCCCAGTAATTTTCAAAAGCACCTAGAAAAAAAAATAAACCTAACCTAATATAACTGGGGATTTTTACGCAAAATTGGATTTGGTGTTTAGTGTAACTCAGAACTCTAAAATAGACCATAGATACATGCAATTTTCACTGGTAATTTATATTACCATTTTCTATACAATATAAAATTTTCAAAATATATGAATTGTTTTACATTCGAAAATATGCAAATTATTTTGTGTTAGAAATTCAAAAAAATGTTCCCTTTTAAATCTAAGGTTTTAAAATTAGATTCAAGATTCCTTATAAGGTTAGCTCCTTTAAAAAAAAAAATGTCTCCCTGGAAGTCAAATTACTTTTTTGCCAATGTTTGAAGTTAAAATTTATCCAAGATTGGATACTGACTCGATTTCTCATATACTGATTTTTAGATTCTGAGCGGAGCGATGAATGTATTGATTTTACAATGATGTGTGTTTTTTTTAATTTTTAATTAATTTTTTAATTTTTGTGTCTATCATCACCTTTTAGGACAGTAAAAATGCTTCAATTTTCTTCAATTGTATCTTTTCTAATAGGAAAGCGAATCTAGTTGGTACTTTGGGGGTCAAAAGTTTAAATTTCCCAGTAGTTTTTCAAAGCGCCGTGAAAAACAAATGAAAAATTAAGGAAAAAACGAGAGTTTTTACAGAAAACCAATTTTCGACAAAATCGATTTTGGTTTTTGGTAAAACTCTAAAAGAAATGACGGTAGATACATGACATTTTGACTGAATGTTTATATAAGTATTTTTTAAACACCGTAGCATTTTCAAAATATTTTGACTTATTTTGAGCCGTTAACAGACATTTTCAGTTTCCAATTGTTTTAGTTTTTTTAATATAAATGTCAATAAAATTTTATTTGTTGGGTAAAAAATCTTGAAAATTTTATATTAGGCTTCTAATATATAGTTTCAAAGGCAGATGAAAAATATTAAAAATCCGTAGTCACAATTTTTTTTTATAGGTAATCAAAGTTCAAATTTGACAAAATACGTAAAAATGAAGAAAATGTGCAATTTATTTTGAGTTAGAAATTCATAAAAATTGTTCTTTTTAAATCTAAGATTTGAAAATGTAATACAAGATTCCTCATAAGTTTGCCTAATTCTATCAATAAAAAAATGTTTACAAGCAAGTCAAAATAAATTTTTATGATCATTTTAAGTTCAAATTTTTACAAGATTAGATATTCATTTGATTTCTCATGTAGCGACTTTCTTATTTTGTTGCAATTCGTGCAAAAACGAATAACTGTAGATGCATGAAAATCTCACTGAATGTTTTTATAAGCATTTTCTATTCACCATCTAATTTTGAATATGTTTTGACTGTGTTTGAGCTTTTTACGGATCATTTAAATTTTAAATTTTTTTAGTTTTTTTTTTATATAAATACCAATACATTTTTATTTGTTGGGCCTAAAATAATGAAAATTTAATACAAGGCTCCTGATATATTGTTATAATAGCAATTGAAAAATATTAATAATACATAGGCACACATTTTTTTTATAAGCATTTAAAGTTCGAATTTTGACAAAATTCATTAAAATCTCGAAAATTATCAATCATTGTAGTTAAACAATTATAAAATGATTAGTTTTTATAACTAAGGATTGAAATTTAAAAATAAAGATTCTAATAAATAGTACATACCTACTGTAAACAAAAAATCTAAAAAATATATAAACACAGTTATTTTTTACAGACATTTTAAGTTCAAATTTGAACGAAATTACATATTAAAATAAATTTTAACGAGTAAAATTATATATTATAATATTTTTCTAGGATCACTGATAATTTTAGGTTAATAATTGAATAATATGAATAATATTAATTCAACTTAGCAGCTACCGTAAAATAACAATATCAATATAATTTAAAATATCCTAGACTGACATACCGTCTCCGCTCAGAATCGTTTTTCGTATACAATGATATTATATCATTGAATTCAAATTTAATACCATCCATTATACAGTGTTCTACTTGTAACCTACTGTACAGCAGAGCGACATCCACTTGACCCCATTTTTATTTTATCAATTCCTATACTTGATAAAATTTTCAAAATATTTTGTCTCGTTTTGAGCTGTTTACGGACATACCTATTCTGTTTACATTTTTTTGGGTTTTTTTTGTTCTAAAAATTTAAATAAAATTTTATTTGTTGTGTCACAAAGCTTGAAAGTTTAATACAAGGTTCCTGATAAATTGTGACAATATTAGTTGAAAAATATTTAACGATAACGAAATTACATATTAAATAAACAAGAATAATGATTTAGTTATTATGCTGTAATTTTATAATATTTATTCAACTTACCGGCTGCCTTATTGATAATAATAAATAACAATAAAAATATAATAGAAAATATCCTCACTGACAGTTCGTCTCAGCTCAGAATCATTTTTCGAATACGATGATATAATATCATTGAATGCAAATTTAATACCATATTATCATATGTATAATAACATATTTTTACAGAAAAAAACACACAATGCCATTCGCGCTGATAAAAATTTAAAATTAATGTAAAAATATATATTTATTTTATTTTAAATCACGTGAAACGGTTGTATTCGAATGGTATAATTTACCTTCATTTATTTATCTATAATACGACTATATTACATGTGATATGTATTACGGTTTAAATTTACATACTACAATCATATACTAGTTCTAGTTACTATATTTCTAAGCTACTCGCACAGTAAATTTTACATGGTACGAATTTGTAGTCTATAGCCTTCCGGTTAGAATCCAATAATGATATTTAATATTAATGGCTCGTCACAATCATCGTAAAACTATAAAATGATTGCTCAGGAAAAATATACATTACTGGCGGGTTCAATGGACAAGAGTGCATGAACACAGCCGAGACTTACAACGTGGATACCAATGAGTGGACACTAATACCAGCCATGCAGACCAGACGTAGCGGCGTGTCTTGCATAGCCTACCACAACTGTCTGTATGTGATTGGCGGCTTCAACGGGCTGGTGAGAATGAACAGCAGCGAGAAGTTCGACCCAACCACGAACCGCTGGTCGCGGGTAGTAGACATGTACAACCCGCGGAGCAATTTTGCGGTGGAGGTACTCGACGACATGATATTCGTGGCCGGTGGTTTCAACGGGGTGACCACCATAGCGCAGGTGGAGTGCTACAATGACCGCACGGACGAATGGTGAGACGAGATGTATGGTTGTATGAACGGATGGATTATGAATGGATGTGTGGATGGAATAGATGATTCAAATGTCTAATTTTATCTAGAAATTAAAAAATACAAATTCCACCCCCCCCCCCTCCCCCCTCCTAACAATATGCTACAATTTGCCGGTGATGTGAGTCATCGAATTGTTACAGACTTAGAGACGTAACTGAAAGGTAGCTCTTAAAATTGCGATTGTACCTACTCACTGACAATGTGGTCTAGCTACGGGCCTGTATAGCCACATAACGTGTAATATTAGCGATTGGTAAATTAGACTGATTATAGTATAATAATGTTATATTGAGTTAATATTATGCTGGATGTACAATGGCTAAATAGTTTGTATGTGCTTGTATAGTAGTATGACTATTGGACTAATCCATCTGACGAAGGTATAGGTATACGTGTAGGTTATTATACGTGTATAATGCGTTTTATTAAACGTATACTAGTCTAAAAAATATATTATTGAAATTAATAAACCCGTCTACTTTTATATAAAAGTCAAATGTTTGCATTAATTGCATTTGTATAGCTATGATAAAGAATTATTAAAGTATTTTATTAAAATACAAATATAAATCACAAAAAAATATCTCATAAAATTATAAATTATTAAATGTATGTACTTTTTTTGTATTAGAAACATCTAGGTACAATTAAGTATATTATGTAGTACTAAAACCAATAACCATCATGGATTAAATTGTTAAGATAGGAGTAATATTACCTAATAATTTATTAAGTATACCTACCTTTTTTTCCTTTTTTTCCATTTTTTTTTTTGTGTATCGACGACACTGTCGAAAATACTTGCGAATTTTAACTTTGATATAGTGCCGCTATCATCTATTAATTTGTTAAACTAATTCTATGCAATAACAAAAGGGAATTGTACTCGTGGTGAACAACCGCTTCGCGGCCCGACCTTAGCCTGCCGTCCTCGAAGTCTCGTACTTGACTATACAAAAGCTGCCTAACTCGCCCGTTGTTCCTCTTCCTTGACAGTCAGGATCTTCTCTACCATTTTATAGACAATCCAGAACTTTTCATCACTTATCAGCTTCCTTGGATAATTCGGCTCTCTCCAGATGATTGACCAGGAAGTTTTCAAATACAGGCCAACAACGGTTTTTATAAATAGCTATATATATGTGCTTATATTCTTTGTTAATGCACTCGATCTTCATTTTTTTAAATAATCTAATGTTTTTAAACTCCCCACCCATCGGTATAGTCGTATTTGTTTCCTGGATAATATTATATTCGAGCTCTGATTTAATCATTTTCAGCATAGCCATGTGAAAATAAATATCGGTAATAACATTTTAAAAGCTACTCGTAACTTGCCTAATTAAATGTCATAATTTTTGTATAGGATATGCCATGCATTAATACTTAACTAAAACGTTAAAACGTAGTGTTAAATGATGTGTGTGGTAGGTATATTATGTAGTGCAGACTGAGTAAAAACAATTTTTTTTTTTTTTAACAAAAACTAAGACGAATTCAGTGTTGTCACTTAAATGGATCACATGTCATACGGTATTAATATTATGACCTATCTTTAATTATGTTTTATTTCTTACATAATATATGAAGGTACGAGGCAAAAAGTATGCAAGTGTATAGATCGGCGCTATCGGCATGCGTCATGAAAGACTTACCAAACATCGAATATTACATGCCTCTGGACCGGGATAGACTGGAGGAAGGACGTAAAAACATTGTTAGGAACAACCAGCCAACTAATAATAATGACTCAGTCGACAACGAATCCGTCAACACGGTCACCACTCAAGTGGTCAATAACCAAAACGTCGAAGAGGACGATGACGATGTGATATTCGTTGATGTCATTAGATCCCTGCCATAATGATTTGGCGTCATGCTGTTATAGATACCTATCCAGCAACTACGACTGTGTGATGTTCAAAGTTTTATAATATAGTCCTGCAAGTTGCAAGTTGCATTACTATAATGTATGTTAGAACATTAATATGGTTTATTTAAAAATCAACAGAATTATAGAAAAGTGGTCGGTTACCGTGATAAATATTTATAGATACATTAAGTCAATAATCCATGAGTTGCAGATCTTTATATATTTGATATAGCTATATACATAGTTATGAAATAATATATATTTTGTTATGTAATAATTAACCAAATTTCGGATAAAAAAAGTTGTTGAAGCGGTTCCTAATCAGATCATACTGCGATGATTTGCAATTAGGAGTGTTACATTCAGGTTCAAATCTGACCCCCCCCCTTCAAAAAAGTTGGAAAAAGTTCAATAGTGTACGATCGTCAGAAAATTGGTACATGCATAAAACAGGCTTGTCCTTTTTTATAATTTAAGGATATGAAATTATTGTTATTACATTGCATTGAAATACGTTTAGAAACCAGGAATTCAGCAAACACACAGAGTGAGCTTTCCTAACTTTTTTTTTCATAGTTAGGTAATGAACACGGTCAAATAACAATTCCATTTAGAATATAAGGAATTAAGGACTCTAAATCAAACGGTTCTTTCGTTTATTTTTACATATTTCACGAATTTTGCTTATTAGACTATTAGAGCATATTATTATGTAATATAATTTGTGCATTATAATTTAACTAGCTTTTTAGTGCTTCATCAAGAAACATATTTATTCTAAAATCTTAAATGCAATATCAAAAATTAAAAGGTCTATAATATTATATTTAACAGCATTACTTGTTTATTTAAGTAGTATACGCTTTTCCTCATTTTATGCTTTGTAACTAAAACAACACTGTGCGGCACAGGTGGATGATATATCACGAAAAACAACCATCTGGGTAATCTGGGTGAAAGTTGTTCACTAAGACATTTTTATTCAGATAACAGTGTTGTGGATTATTTTGGGTAGTTCGGTGTTGGTCTTCCTTTTTTATATTCGGTACCCATACGATATTAAACTATTTCTATATTATATTTTTATGTGTTATGTAATATATAATAGATGATAACATAAAATAATTACCTTTTGTCGATCAATTGTGGTGTCAGAAACATTCCGTGAGTGATATCAACGAAAACGCATTGTTATAATATTATTAGTTTGCGTTATAAATATTAAATAATAATATACCTATAATACCATATATATTTATTTATTTTATTTTATTCTTCGAGAAGATATATGGTCCCCACTGAACATATTCATTAGGAGCCCACAAGTTCACAATTACCTACAGTAAATACAAATTCATGAAATAGAACCTACGTCCTACAATTAAATAACTACAATATTTATCTTAATTTTTCTCTCAAAACTCAAATATCAATAAAATAAAATAAATACCTACATATTTTGTCCTATTTTTATAAATAATAATAATATAATGTAATTATTATCGTTTATGTATCTGATATATTACTTAATATATAATGTAATCAGATAAATGTATTATAAGTATACATAGGTACCTACACTATGCCTTTATAATTTGTCCTTGTAAATAGCCAGTGTTAGTTTTCTTTTTAAATCTTGAAATAGTTATTGTTGAAACGGTACACACTACACTCAATATAACACCACTTCTAGCAAATAAAAACACGAACGTTTTAACAGTATGAATATACTTAGTTTGTATAATATATTATAGTATATACAAACTACGGGGGGACGGAAACGTATCGTCGGATGTGGGCAATCTTGATGTTCCAACAATGTTATCGTATCTGTATATATATATATATATATGTATATATAAACATGTAGCGTACGCCCACTTACAGGACGATGTGTCAGGACATGATGAGGTGTAGATGTGATAAGAAATGCAGTCTAGTTAAAGCTAATTGTGCTTCAATAGTTTATTATAATGACTAATGAACAATGATGTCGAAAGCAGAGTCAATGTGAATTAAATAGTTAATGTGAAGTATATGTTGAACCAACGACTGTTGCAGGTTGTTAAAATAAGTCCCGAAAATGTCGTCGATCGACAGCAGTTGGCTGGTCGTAAATGTTGCGCCTGTACTGCCAGGTAGGCAACCGGAGTGTCATGGGTCTACGGCGGATGGCCAGATATCGAAGGTGCGCCCTATTGCGCGTAAGGCAACCTGCAGGGCTTCCTCTTCGGCGGTCCGCGGTGGCCACCTGCTTTTCGTCGGCTGTATTTGATAATTAACTATACATCTAATTGTTAAAAATTGTAATTTCAAATATTAAGTGCTATGGCTATTTACAACATGCATCAATGTAAGTATAAAAATTTACCATAATCATTATAATGTTAAAATTAACGTCTGCGATGGTCTGTGATGGTTGTAATGGAAATTATGCTAAGTAAATGTACATATATATATATAGGTTAAATATGTAAAAGTAGGAAAGGGTTGTCATTATAATTTATGAAAATTATAGGTACATTGTTTTTCAATATTTTAATTTCTAACGCTGTATTAATAATTACGTACACATTTTAGTATTCGTTGAATTTGTTAAGCATTATTTAAAATTAAAACAATATTCAAAGTTCGAAGAGAGCTGTATACAATTATGGGTTGTTATAAATATTGATTTCTAAAAAAAAAAAAAATATTTGCCACTGCATAGGTGGCTGGTAAGTACTATGTGAATTATATTATCAAGTTAATATTATTATGATTTATCATATATTTTCAAATATAAATTGTTATAAATGTTTAGGTAGTATTAAATTCTCAACAATTATCATACGTATCTATAATTTTGTACGGAGCTACATTTTCTTACTTGGGTCTTAGACTGATTAAAACGTCGTCATGATTAAATTAAAAGATTAACTATACCTACACGGGTGTTAGTAAATTAAAAAAAAAATAACAAGTCAAGCTGACCTCGAGTTATCTTTATCATTCCATAACTATAGTATTATATTGTGTCAATTGTACAGTGTATTGTACCCCGGGTTAATTATATAATAAAAAAACATTTTCCAAAAACCTCCAAATGTTATCACTATTAATTACTTATCTAGACATCATTAGTATTTAACATTCGTATATACGTCTATTGTAATGGATAGCCGATAGGTGTCACACCCACCGATGGAATGCGACGGTATTTAATATGTGATTAAAATTAATTTAGTGTAAAAGACATAAATATATGGTTTTTTACCAGAAGTATAAATCTATTAGGCATGTCGTTAAAATATTATTTATAACTACAAGCTATGAGTATATACCTATTATTTATTTATAAATTATATTTGTTATGCTTACCATTGTGGTAGGACGTTCTATAATATTATGTGAATCACTTGGTCGGATTCGTCCACAGAAATGCAGCACGCATGTCATATTAAATGGCTATTTCTAAATATCTATTTATGTATGTTCAAATTGTTTATACAACACAAATAATATTACAACAGGAAAGAATGATAGATGAAACGAGCATTCCACCATAATAAATATCTGTGTAACGGACAACCAAAATGCAAGCAAAAATATATTATAATGCAATGGTGGGTGTCGTAGGTGTCTCACTATTGACTGCAGTAGATAAAAATCATAGACGAAAATAAGGGGGGCTTTGGGGGCTAAGCCCTCCCCCCCCAAAAAAATGTCCATAGCCCCAAAACATTTCCTACATTTTGTTTTAAGCTTGTTCAATATTATTAAAGTAGTACTTTAGCCCCCCCCCACCCCCAAATCCCAAACACTATTTACGCCTATAATAAAAATATATAATTAACTTAACATGACAATAATGTTACAGCACAACATGTTTGAGTTAGAATTTACTTCTAAAAAAAAGTAACTATAGTTAAGTAACTTTAATTTAACTTTTTAACTCGTTAATTCTCTTATACTAATATTATATTTTAATAATATATAATTATATATTTGACCATAAAAACAGTTTAAATATGCTTAAAATAATATTAATGTCTAAACAATAACACATAATTATTACTAAAATAATATTTAACTGTATATAACAAAAATATTTAGCCCCATTCACCACTAAGGTATAACCTTATATATGTGGAATTGGAGTCTTATTAATTAATTAATTATTTATTATTCAAAAGTCGTAAAATGTAAATGAAAAAATAGCAGAATGAAGATAAAAACAATAAAGAAATTTCAAGTTCGTGATAATTTAAATCGATTTAAATGAAGCGTTGATAGACAACAATTTAAAAAGTTTAAAGCTAATAGGTAATTTATTCTATTTTTTTTAAACACAGATAAGTTAAAAGTTATATTGAAATTTACAATAACCTTATTGACTAAAGTTCGGTTTTTATACATATATTGTCAGTAATATGGTTTAAGATAATAAAAAGTAAATATTTGTAAAATATGCATCATTTATAATAATTGTATTATATTTATAATTTACATATAATATGTATTTATTAGGGTGTGGAGCACACGTATTTTTCAAACGTTTTAGACCAATAAGCGGTGGTAAATAACACATACATCGGAATGTCCTATTTTAATTATGTGTACATGTAAGAATTCTTTGACCAAATATTAAGGTTTTTTAGGAAGTCGATTTTTAATTTTCAATTTTAAAGGACCTTTAATTTAAGGTTTTTTTTTCAAAAACATGAAATAATTGTATTAGGTACATTTGTATTTATTTTTGGCACATTTGATTTTAAATCAAAAAAGTGATTCCTTAATAGCATAATTTAGAAGCTTAGTAATTCAACCATTTTTTTGAAATTACAATCAAATTTTAGGAAGTATGTGTAACTAATTACTACCTACCGCTTTTAGTAGTTTTTATAGTTATGCAAACAAGAATATATTTAATATTAAATTATTTATTATAAGCATTGACATGTGCTTGCGCGTGTGAGAGTTGCATTTAGCGGCGCCTTGTCGGCAAGGCATCATAGCGATTCACTGAAACACACACTAATATTTATTTACTACTATCACACATAGATTTAGTCCAAATTTTAATGTCATGTGAATTGCCTAAATATTACTCCTTAAAACATGGTACGCTGGAACTCTCTTAAAAGGACGCTACACCAATCATTAATCATTATCAGAGGTAAAAAAATATCAACGAAAAACCAAACATTATTAAAAAGGTGTTATAGAGCAAATATAACAATTATGCGATTTATATAGAGAACAATATTCTGAAGAAAACTTTATCGCCGTGTTTTGAAGTATTCATTATTAAAAAGTAACAGTTATTTAAAAATGTAAAAAAAAAAGTTTTTTAGCCTTTTATAACGAGGCAGTATAATATAATATGAAGAATAACAGACAACCCAAATGAGGTTGTCTCCGAAATATTTTATAATATGTATTTTTGCTCTAAAATCACTTTTTAATGCCTTTAAAAGTGAAGTTCTAATGCCTTTTATTTATTTTGTTCACTTTATTTCGTGTTATATGAAATACCTATATCATTTCTCTCCAAGTGCCTTAACAAATTATTGAAACAAAATAAGTGTACTTAATTTAAATTTATATTTTATTCATAATACATATCAAATTTTTATAGTGCTTATAAAGATTTGATTTACTGTTTATTATCAGTTTATTTGGTATATATTTTTTTTTATTTAGCCATTTTTACACGGAGTTTGGTGAAGTGTTTCTATTCTGATTTAAATATTTCAAAACAATAGTAAGTACCTACCTAGATAAGTTTTAGTATGCTATGCATGAAATTATTATAATTTTTAAATATTTACTAGCAGTATAAGTATTTAATTAACTTTTGGGATAGGGACGTATTTTTTTTTGGAGCTCGTAAATAGCAATTTATATTTGTTTGCTTATTATAATAAACGTTGTGTAGTCAAGGGGAAGGACAGCCTGCCACCGTGAAGTGCCGCTTTGCCATGCTGCGATTTATACAAAAAAAATCTCTAACCTGCTACGACCATATTGATATGGACCACCGTGAATCTATTGTGTATTTTTCCATTATAGTTTGAAATGGTTCATTTTACCATGGATAAAGATATTTTTGGTCAACTTATATACTTATTTTATTGTAAGTATCCTCTTGTATTTATATCTATTGTATTTCAAATTTATATAGTTTATTTTATCATTGTTATTTATTTACAAATTGAATACCTAGAGAATATAATTCATATGATTATATTAGAGGTCACCAATTATTATTAGCAACCCACGGGCTACAGGAAACTCGTTTTTTAAATTACTTTCTTGATGAGGTGATTTGAATGAGATTTTCACAAACTTCAATTTAGTTTTTTGATTTCACCTTTCATTGGATGACCATATTATAATTATGGTAGCCCAACAAAGCTCCCAAAATCCCATAGGTGGCCCTGCAAAAATATAAATTGGTGATCCCTGGTTTATACTTTAAAATATAATATTATCTACCGTCTCTACTATTATTTATTCATTAAAACCATATTGATCTGTATAGACTTACCTATAATATATTGTAGTTATGACGCGTTACCCCCCATATCCAAACCGAGTGTTAATTGTAAATTTGTTACGATCGGCAAGGTATTGTACAATATATTTCAAAATTTTTATTCTTACCAAGAGTTCATGGCCTCTATAAAGTTTCTGAGTGGTCACGAATATATTTTGGTAAGGTAGCATTTTAGTTAATGTAACAAAAATATATAAAAAACACCATTGTACAAAATATTTAAGAAAATTAAAGCACTGGATGCAGATCCTTTACCTCCAGAACCAATCATAACTCTTTGGGGTAACCTGGATAACAAGTTTATATTAAATATGTTATATTGTATAAAAAAAATAAGTGCATATTATACTGCATATTTGCGCTTTTTTTTAGTGCACGTGCACATATTTCGATGTTTTTACCTCATAAAGATTATTATATTATAAGATTATAATCAACTGTTCAGTTCGATTTACCCATACATAGCAGCTGCATGTACGAGTAGTGATTTATTCGGATCTCGGGACACAATCAAAACGTTTGATTAATGCGTACTAGAGGGGTGAGGATATTTTTTCTTTTAATACGCCTCTTGGCTTGACGTGCATTGTGTTCGGCATTTCTTATGTGTTGCAAGTGCTCACAAAAATGTTAAGGGCGATCGCAAACCTCCCGGGAACATAATCAGATAATAATAATAATAATATTCAACTACGCTGTAGGTACGTTTTATCGATTTATCGGCACACATCGCAAAGTACCATTCTATAAAGATTACTACAATGTAGTTATATATATATTATAGTTTGGTCCATACAGATGTAGTCACGTAGATATAATGTTTTTGAAAAAAATAAATAACAAAAACAAGTTTCAAAAGGTTGAGAAAATTTTATATTATATTATACACAATATAGATATTGTGTTTGAGTGTGTGTGTGGGTGTGTTTTGTGTACCCCGTTACCCACGTCAAATGTATATAAGATTAATGACGTTTCGGGTACGAACAATAGTATGGTTTTAAAAGATTTTACACGGCCGATATTTTAATAATACAATGTCGTTACAATAATATATGAGCATTTTCGACCCTTCGCCACAGGAGTCCGAGAAAATATTTTTGTGTATTGTAGAATATATTTTAATAAAAATACTGCGTAGTTTAACGATATTACGCAGCTGTTTTATATAGTAACTGCGTACTACACTATTAGTAGGTATGACAATATAATTACGGTCTGCCTGGTCAACAATATCTTAGGCATTTCATTCTACTGCGTAATTTGTCTACGCAGTGTCTACGAACGGTAGAGCAACCAAGTTCTTGCGATGCCCGAGTATCTTTATACAAACGGCTTCAGTTGGTATTATAACCCTCATGCCTACCCCTGCTTTCTCTTAAGATGGACTTTTAAAATTTGAAATATAGATTAGACTTAGGATATAGTAAAATAATGAGCCCTTAATTAAAGCCTTTTCAACAAGAGAGAACTTCAAAGTTGAAGTTCTGTATCTCACTGACTAATCATTAAAATTAAAAAGTGCTTCCCGTATGAACGAAAACGTGAAATTTGGCACAAAATTAAGTCTTGCCATGCAAAAAAATCATCGACCTCTCAATACAAGACATGTTTTACATAGGTATTTCTCTCCCATATCCTTTGCCAACCATAAACCAGTACTATTAGTTACGTTTTGCTCTATTTTTTATTCAACTATATTGTGATTTATTTTCATAAACTAAGACGATTTTTGTACATTATAATATCTAGGTATTATCCGAACATTAACTCGAATGATCTTGTAGCAGAATAAAAATATAAAAAGGTAGAAGGGAAAAAAATATATTTTAAAATTATAAAAATGAAATAGTGGGTAAAACTACAGTATGTACAGTGATGTCAGTGCCTCACTCGACTATACACTAAATATTTAATACTTGATATATTAAGAGATATTCACCTTTATGTATGATATTAATGTGATTTGAACATTAATTAAATTAATTTGCTATCTTTGATTTGGGCGTGACTATTTTCGTAAGCTTTCAAAAGATCCCATTCGTAGCATTCGTACATAATCGATGGCCAACCGAATTTAATTAAATGAGCTCTTAATATTATATTTATATTCTAAATAAATAACTATGATTATGATTTAACTATAATAATATAACTATGCAATGATACTATAAATAACTTATAATACGATGATAGTCATAGAACTTTAAATTGTAAAATAGTGAATAGATAGGTGAATAAAAATAATAACATATGTATATTCGTTTTGAATGGCAAAAATATTGTCAAAGTACGTCATACTGGCGTGTACGTTGTGCTTTGGATCCTCTAGTGTGAAAGACAGCCCCACGAGTCGATTCTATATGATCCTTAAATAAGATGATTTTAGTGTGGTCCCTTCTACTGATATGCATCGGTTAATAAGTGATGTTAAAATATTGATGTGTTTATGATTTTATTTTGTGCGGTGTGACAAAGGTATGGTTGATAATTTATTGTGTTGTTTTGACCGAACGTTTAGATCGGAAAAATGTCGAAAGGTTCTTGAAGTACCTATATGAGTTACAATGCGTTCATGATTTTGTAATATTATACGAAGTTTACTGGCGCCACTGATAATAATTACTGTTGTTTTTACTAAAAGTGTGATCGGAGAGATATTGAATATTATTTATGTGTTGCATGTGTCACATGCGTAGAAAAAGTGCGTATACCTATATGATGGCTAATACGTATGTATATAAATACATTGAATCACCCCACAATCTATACGTCCCATCACTATTAAGTATTAGTTATCTTGTATTTTTATTTAAGTACAATTAGTAGGTATGTATCACAATCTTGTTTGTTGTACTTACATGTTTTGAAAATATTCAATAATTGATCTGATAATTAACAGTGACGTCAAACGGGTACATGTATGTAATTGTTTGTTCCCACTACAACTATTATATTGTACGTTTCCTAAGTGGCCTAAGTCTCACATCACAGTTCTCAGTTTCACTGGACTAGCGCCCTTCAGTTTTTAAAAAGCGGTCAAGTAGACTGGTTGTGTGCATATTGTGTATTAATAATAAAACATATTATTGTTTAACTACCTACTTATATTGATTAGTAATCATTTATAACTTTCATTGCATATATATTTTTTTATATATATAAATATCGAGACAAAATGATCAAATTGCCATGGCTGATGTTTATGCTGACTTTCATTAGTACGGTAATGAATGATTTTTATACGAATAACATTTATTTACTTGTTTCATTCTTATAACAATTAACGATAGTATAAGTACACTAAGTACCCAAGTTGACGTAGAGTTTTGCATAATATCGTCTTCTTAATGAAGATTAAATATATTTGATTAAGTTTTAATATGATTAAAGGTAACTTTACACTTCATGGAACATTGTAATATAGGTATTATATATTGTGACCTCTTTAACTTTGTAGGTAACTTATCAAATTTTCTATTTTTTTTTTATTATTGCTTTACCAACATTGCTTATAACAGGCATTGTTATATTTTTCAGATATCATGAAAAAATATGTTAAATATAGCCATCGATTAAAATATTATTAATGTATAATGATGTATAATACAAAATGATAAATGTATAATTACAGAAGCTCATTATAATATAATTATGATAGTTAATAATGACTTATAAAGGCATCAAACTTTATAACAAGGCTCTCGCACATTGTTACAATATCTGTTTTAAAATATTAGAAATACATATACAAGATTTTTTTTCATAAGCATTTAAAGTTTAATTGTTGACAAAATGTATCAAATTGAAAACGTACAAATTATTTTGCAGATAAGAATTTATAAAATGTTCAATTTTTATAGCTAAGGATTGAACATTTAAAACAAGGTCCACGCAAGTAGTTGATTCTCTTTTCCAAAAAATCAAAATAATATATTAAAACAGTTTTTATCAACTTTTTTAAGTTAAAATTTGCACGATATTATATATTTAAACGAAGAAAAATAATTTTAGTTTTTTGTTGTAGTAAAAAAAATATTATCCGTGGGTACTTGAAACTCCTAAAGTATATTGTTATATTTTGTCAAAAATTGAACATATTCGAAACTATACTTTAAATTATTACCTATATAAATATATTTTTAGTTTTTAATTTAAATTTTGCTTGAATATCATTTAACTTGCCTATACAAAAGCCTTAAAGAGTGTATGGGTGTCATTTTTAAGTAAATTTAATTTAATAGTTTCAGTGGCCTAATTCCATAGCAGAACACACGTTTGTACTACACAATAATTCTCACTGGGAAGAAAATGTTTGGATTTCTATTAAGAATGATCCCAAAACAACAAGTTTGGTTAATCAAGATAATAGCACTATAACCACGACTTCAAGTTATAAGGAAGATCAAAAGTAAGTTGATGGATAATTTATTCCTATTTAGGTTTCCTTACTTTATAATATAAGTATAAAAGTTAAAAAGTATCTATAGACTATAATACTATACAACTCCAGTACTTCACACGGGTAACGCAAGTACATAAAATGCTTAATATAGTATTATAATAGTAAGTACTAGTGTACTAATTGTACCTACTGCAGGCTACAGTGACGGCGCCAAAACTTTCGCAAAAGGTGAGCCAAGGTGTGATCAACAATTTTACTTGATGTACATCAACGCGTGATATATGTATCACAACCCCCAATATTACACCCAATATTATTAAGAAAACCTTAATTATTGAGATTTATCTATCGACAATATTTTGAATTGACATTAAATATTATAATTTGTAATGTAAATTTAAATATACCTACTACAAACTCACACAGTAGGCATTTATTTTAAATTAAACAATATAAATCAAAAACATGTAATGTGTTCCTTGTTGCTATAATATTTATAGAGTTGTATTTACGTATTTTTCAAATATTTTGCTAATAAAAATATAAATGTATGTATATACAAAAGTGTGGAACAACGTTTTATTTCTAGTTAAAACACAGTAAACCTAGTAACTTACGTAGAACCTATTCATAGAAAAATTAACTGTTAAAATTTCATTGCAAATTCACTGATCTTTAAAATTATTATATATTTTTAGAAATGATACTGTTACTGGTATTGAAAATGTAAGAGGTATGGTTTTACCAACAGCTAACGCGACAAACTCTTCATCAATTGTTTTTCCAACTACGACGGAGGAGAAAATTAAAATCATTACATTTATACCTGAACAAAAGGCAATTGATAAATGCTCATTGAATGAAACTTTTTGCATCAAAGTTGATAATTATCCAAGGTATCTAAACACCAAATAAAATTACCAACCTAAAAACTAATCAAGCTCAAATTATTTGTTTTTTATTATTAGAGAAGATTTATCAAATCTTTTTAGAACCAGCATGTCAACTTCTTATTATAATATAGATGGCATGAATGAGGTATATATAAGAGTAATACACATATATTTATATATATATAATAATAATATTTCAATTTATTAAACTATCTAATTTTAAAATTATATAAATTGATTTATATTTTAGATAAATGATTTTGAAACAAGAATGTCAGATTCTCAACTCGAATCATACTGTCAGTCAAAAGTAAGTACCTATTAATTTACAGACATTAATATTACACACAGAGTATTTTTATTATCTTATAAATACGAGTGCGTCAGTCATGCCATTTAATATTTAAATGCTACATACGTAGGTACATTTACAAAAAATGATCACTTTATAATCAGCAAACAATTGAAGTTCTAACATGTTTTGTCAATAATTGTCTTATTTCTAACATTATGTACCTATATTACAGTCTATGATATCCTAAAGTACAACTTCTAATTTGTTTTTTATGACTTTTAGCATAATATTTTAAATATTGTCATTAGGTATCATTCGATGCTTTGGGTTACCTTACCAATTTTAGGGTCAACAAAAAATTCGCTATGGATTACGGTATGATGTATACAATTATAAGTGTTAAAACTTAAATACAATTCCCATTTATCGGAGTATATTGTTATACCAGATTAGTATAAAGTAGACAGTTTAAGATCATGTCACAGCTCCTCCTCCTTCTACTCCTCCACCACGGCGGCACACCACTCCCCGCCACTACAATGCCACTTAACCACTGTTTACATTATATGCACGTACTAAACGCGTATACGCACAACGTATATGAAGACAACTCCATTGTACCGTGTTGTAAGGACTCATATTCAGGCAATTTACGTGACATGAACGTTTAGGCTATGTCTATGTGTGAGTAGTAAATGAAAATTGGTGTGTCACTGTAATGCTACGTAGGGCAACCGCCGCTGGATGCAACTTTCACTCGCATATGACAATGTTTTGCGAAAAATTAAATATATTCTTGTTTACATAAATATAAAAACTACTAAAAGCGGTAGTAATTAATTAAGCATACTTCCTGAAGATCGATTGTACTTTCGAAAAAATGGTTGAATTTATAAGTTCTTTCTAGAAAGACTATGCTCTTTAGGAATCACTTTTTTGATTTAAAATCTGATGTGCCCAAAATAAATACAAACGTAACGCAATTATTTCATGGAATTTTTGAAAAAAAATCTTAATTTTAAGGTATATTTAAAATTGAAAATTGAAAATCAACTTCTTAAAAAACCTAGATATTAGACAAATAACTAAATATTTATGATTGCAATAATTATTACGTAGATGTGTGTGTGTGTGTGTGTGTGTGTGTGTGTGTGTGTGTGTGTGTAAAGAGATAAACAATTACATAAATTTTCAAAGTATGAAAAGGATTTTCTAAAGTCTAAACTTTAAATATATTTGTATGAGTTGTATACATTTTGTACTATTATTTTACCATAAATTATATTACCGTAAAACTCAACATTAAATTTGTATTTAACTTAAAATATTTTCTAGACAGAAGTAATATATCCAGAAGCCGGTCTTACATCAAAAGAAGAATGGCGTTATATTGTACAAACTCCATACAGTAATGACAATGGCACTTTTATTAAACAAGGAATTCTAGTGGAGAAATGCATGTAAGTACCTATCAAATTAACAATGTTTAAGATTTTAAACTAATTTAGTTATTTTTAGCGATACTAAACTACCATGCAAATTTGATGCTACTTTACCAATAGGATACGTTTCAACATGTATACAAAAATATGTCTACAAAAGATTAATATCCATTGAAGGTTCAAATCATTTTTACTATGATACATTTAAAATGCCATCTTGCTGTCAGTGTATGTATAGTGTAAATGAAGATATGTTAACAAGAAAAGGCGGAGATTAAGAAAATCGAAGAATTTTTCATTAACCATATGAAAACTCAAAAAGAAACATATGTGTTCTATGATAGAAATTTAAAAAATAAAATAATCAAACAAGAATAAAAATATACCAATAACTATATTAATATATTTAATACAATGTAATAATATTGTGTACGCTTAATTAAATATTTTATTTATAATGCTAAAATTTAAACATTCAATTATACGATGTGAACTGAAGAACAATTATTTTATATTTTGTTACGAAATTAATTTGTATTTATTAAACTAATTTATCTGTATTGTATATTATTATATACTATATAACTATCAAAATATATAACTGAATTGTCAAACTTTATAAGAATTAAATACTTGACGTATGAATGTATGATATCACAATACACCTACACTTGCCTACTATAGAAATAACTTAGGCGGGTACTTCTTAGTTCTTATACCTATAGATAACAATAATAATAAATATGCATAGGTACATTAATTTTTTCTACGTCTAGCTAGCATTAAGATTTAAGATAATTTAATTTAATCTTAGCATAGTTAGGTGTATCTAAATATACGAAAACACTAAAAGAGTTACCTATTTTAATTTGATAAAGTAGATATCATGAAATTATATGCATAAGTATCTGAAATCTTAATATGTAGGTACATAGTACATAGTACCTACCTACATACTATAATTATTTATTTAACATTTATATTATAATATATTTAAATTTTAAGAAAATTAAAATTGGAATAACAATTATTTGAGTGGATTCCACGCTGTAGGTGTACTGAAGGTGTAATGCTCTATAATAAGCTACTATATACCTATAATATTATGATTTAAACATATCTGCTGTGCTCAATATTTTCAATCCGCTGTCTTGGACGCTTGGTGATACTCTACCTTTTTATAATAATTTCGTGTCTTGAATTATTAGTTCTGTCTGATCTTATACAATAAACATTTTGTGTAGGCAGGTCTCATACCTATATAATATAAAAACTGACAACTGATTCTCACTAGAATCTTCAACAATGTAAGAAACATTAATTTAGTAAATAAACAAATGTTTTCACGTCCTCAACATTTTTAAAAGAAAATTAAACTTAATATGATTGATGGGTCAAATACCAAATTATCTACTACTATCATATTATATTCATAAATCATAAGCCATAACAATTTTATTTATTTTATTATTTATCTTTTTTAATTTATTTCAATTTTTTTTCTCAATCCTAAACAAATAAAAAGGGGGTCAAGTGGATGTCGCTCCGTTGTACAGTAAGTTACAAGTAGTGTACTGTATAATGGATGGTATTAAATTTGAATTCAATGATATAATATCATTGTATACGAAAAATGATTCTGAGCGAAGACGGTATGTCAGTCTAAGATATTTTAAATTATATTGATATTGTTATTATACTTTTACTCGTTAATATTGATTTTAATTTCGTCCAAATTTGAACTTAAAATGTCTGTAAAAAATAACTGTGTTTATATTATAGTTTTATATTTTTTGGTTACAGAATGAACTACTAATGAGAATCTTCGTTTTAAATTTTCAATCCTTAGTTATAAAAACTGAACATCTCATAATTTTATAATTACAATGATTGATAATTGTTAAATGTTGTCAAAATTCAAACCTTAAATGCTTATAAAAAAAATTGTGGCTATGTATTTTTAATATTTTTCAATTACTATTGTAACAATATATAAGGAGCCTTATATTAAATTTTCAGACTTTTCGATCCAACAAATAAAATTGACATTTTATTGACATTTATATAAAAAAAAACTAAACAAATTATAAATTGAAAATGTCCGTTAACAGCTCAAAATAAATTTCATGTATATACTGTCATTTCTTTTAGAGTTACTTCAAAAACCAAAATCGATTTTGTTAAAAATCGGTTTTGCGTAAAAATTCCCGTTTTTCCTTAATTTTTCATTTGTTTTTTACGGCATTCATGAAAACTACTGAGAAATTTTTACTTTTGAACCCCCAAAGTACCAACTAGATTCACTTTCCTATCAGAAAAGGTAGTATTGAAGAAAATTGAAGCATTTTTGCTGTCGTAAAAGGTGATGACAGATACAAAAAAAAAAAAATAAAATAAAAAAAAAAACCACACGTCATTGTAAAATCAATACATTCATCGCTCCGCTCAGAATCTAAAATAAAAAAAAAAGTTAAAAATGTCACCATGGATGGCTTCTTTGATAAAATTATTCTTGTTTCCTTTTTTATATAGCTCATACTCTTATTGTGCCTGTTGGTACAGATTGTGTATACATAAAAACATGTTAAAAATAATTGTTTTTTTTAAAATATAGGTAGATATGTCAACATTTGTACATCTTTACAAAAATGCATCCTAAGACACATATACAATATAGTATATACTTACTTATATCTAAAACTGTTCAATAATTTAAATTAACTATTTGCAGTATTACCTAAGTACATTTAATTTGTTAAAAAAAATCAATTAAATGTCCAAATTCTATCTATGCATACGTAATATTGTGTAAAATTGTGGTTATATATTTTTATGATTTTCTAGTTTTAATAAGAACTACTTAAAGAGAACCTTGTATTGAATTTCCAAGCCTATAGATAATTCAAGCACAATTTTAAGTTTCTAAAAGCAGCTTAGGACACTTTATAGTCACCCCATTGTGTTTGTTGGTCCACTATAGCTACTAGTACATTGTTAAAATTAAGATATACCAATTAACCTATTTATTTATTAACTATTGTTTGTAGGTAGTTACTTTGAATATATAACTTTGTTAATATTAAGATAATTATAATTTAGTATAGTAAATAAATATAATATATAAATAATAATTAATATTGTATACGTTTATTATCGTATAAATAAATACTACAAAAATATTTAGGTTATAAAAATTAAGACTATATATTAATGAAACCTTGGATTTTTAATCAAAAAATATGCTTATGGTATAAATAAGTTATAGGTAAACTATTAAGCCTTGTGTAATATAAATATTTTGTGTCAACTGTCCACTCTGGAATGGTATGTTTTTTATTTATTTGATCGTCAAATATTGTTGAAAACCCGCTAATTTATTAACGAAAAATAAATAGATATTGATAAAAGTAATTAGTTGTAGGTAGCTAGGCAGCTAAATTTATACAATTACTAGTAACGGAGAAGTTTGCTCTACTGTATAGCAAGTTTAAAAATATTTTGCCATACAGCACTGTAGAAGTTAATTTTATTTCCCATAAAAGAGCAATTAGAAATTAGAAAATAAAGCCATATAGGTAATATTACAATTTAATATTTACATATAATATAATATAGAACACATCTTTTGAAAACACATACATTTTATAAAGGTATAAAGGTAGGTACTGTATGAATTTTAAAATTTTTAAAATTATTACAATAGGGTCAATTGGGTCGATATTTCTAATCTTTTAAATGTAGGTATTGCATACAATTTAATTTCTCCCAGTCATTTATATAAAACTATTCATTAAACAACGTTATAATAAATTCTAATTTTTTAACTATATTATAATCTCATTATTTAAAAAGTTGGATACAGACCAGGGATGCGAAGTCAATGCTACTAGAGGGCCAATCTTGAAAGTGCAAAAATCTAGGGGGCTAGAGAACATAGAGAGCAAAAAAAAAAAAAGCTGTGTTAACTATGCCTCTATAAATAATATAATATTAAGAATTTTAATAGTTCAGTACTAGACGAGATTTCATAAAATAAAATAAAATCAGAAAACTCGTAACATTTTATATTTTTATAAAGTAATTTTAAATGTAGCACTGGCCTGCTAAAATGGTACGCGGGTTGCCAGTTGCCCATCCCTGAATCGTAGACTATCGAACTAGATAGTAAGACGTAGAGAACGTTTGTATGATTCTTCTTTTTTTTTAAAACTTATTGATAACTAAGGTAATATTTACATGTTTATCTTTATGAACATTCAAATATTTAATAGAGCTAACCCATTCAGTCTAGACTCAGTTATTGTAGTGCACATACCATTTTTAATATTCTTTAGGTCGAAAATGACCTTCAGTGGTTTCTGTAAAAAATGCAAGTGTAGCAAATATTTGTAAGAGGATTTCTAAGAAATATAAGAATATTATTATATTGTAAATGAGTTTATAAATATCTATATAATAGCTGTGTAAATAACTACATTACTACAAGCTACAACACATGAGTAACAATACTATCGTTAGCAAAATGTTAATAATGACCGCGGTTTACGAAGTACATATTTTCATTGAACACACACCTAGGTACTTAGGTATATTAGTGAATATTATGACTTATGTGTTACTTTATTTTTTACAAAATAATAATAGTAAAATATAGCTAGTTTGTAATTATTGTATGTGTGTACCTAATGAATAATGATATTACATTATTAATTAGTATTAATATGAAAATAACTATAAAACATCTGAAGATTGTTTAATAAATAGTTTACAATTATATTATACTTGGTAAATTATTATATAGGTAATTGTACCTATGTGAAATCACGCATTTGTGATTTTTTTTTCTATATTAGATTATGAGCGAAGAGATGAATATATTTATTTTACAATGATCAATAATGTGTGGCTGTGTACACGATAAGTAGTCGAAATAATTTTTCGATTTTCCTAACTTCAGTATCTTTTCCCGCGAGAAAGTGAATCTAGTTGGTACGGAGGTCAACATTTAAAATTACCAGTTGATTTAAAAAGCATCTGGAAAAACAAAAAAATAAATTAAGGTAAAACGGGAATTTTTACGAAAAATTGGTTTTTGACAAAATCGATTTTGGTTTTAGTGTAATTCTTTAAAAAAATGCTTTTACACTGAATGTATATTGTATATATTAGCAATTTATATGCAACCATAAAATAATCGAAATATTGCGACTCTTTTTGAGCTATTTATAGGAAATAAGCATAAGGGGATTTTGAGTTTTATTAGTTTTTTTTAATTATTGTTGATAAAATATTTTAAGCTCCATCAAAAAACTTGAAAACGTAATACAAAGTTCCTCATAAGTTATGTCAGTGGAAATTCAAATAAAAGTTGAGCTTAAATCCATAATAATTTTTATGAGCGTCTTAGTTTAATTAAAATGTTGACAAAATTCATTAAAACCACGGAAATTGGCAAATTATTTCGAATTAGAAATTCATAATCATTTTCTTTTTATATTTAAGCTTTAAAAATGTAATACAAGAATCCTTTTAAGTATTCCTATATTGAACACAAAAAAAACTCTACTGTAAAGTAATAATACACATCTATGAGTAAACACTATAAATTTACATAAGGTCGCTGCCATGAGTAAACGCATTTCACTACCAAGGCCACCAGAAGAAATTTTTAATCGGGGGGGGGGGGCATCGAAAAAACAATACACTTACCATTAAGTCTGTTTTTTATATTACATCGGTAATAATATAAAAACAACGCGTTTTCGTGACTTTTTATAGAACATGTCTGACACTAATATTCATTGTAGAAAAGTGGTTTTATGTTGTTATCTACTGTAACTATACCATGTTATAAGATATCACAAAAAACACAGATACCTATATAGCAATATATAGTTTAATTTTATATGGGTACCGAAAGTAAAATACGTGATACTATACTGTCCCCGTTACCTCCCCCAACCCACACCAAAGTATCTAATTTGATAAATGAATTCCTAACCCATAAGTTTTTGTGACAGTTCGAATTGCTTAGATACCATTGAACACCACACCGGTGCCGCACCTTGTTGTTATAGGTATATTTTATAAAATGTTTATTGTATATTGTACACACCATTAACGGGGCGAGCCGACGCCAAACCCGTCTCAGTCACTTTATGTATTATTAACTACACCGTTTGTGGGTCATAGGGGGAGCGAAGATGGAATGCGGCCGGTTTAAAACCCATTATATTATTATACTATACATTTATATACCTAGGTATAATGTATATAGTTATCGATGCACCGGCCGACGCCGATGTCCTGTAGAGATTAAGTCTGCCTTAGTTACGGTACACTTACCTATATACATTTATCGAATATACGACTAAACAAAATACGGTTAAAAATTAACATATTAACGTCTGTAAGCAACAGAATTCCTATATAATTGACTTCAGATTTACTCGTGTCCGTATTTGTAATAATATATAATATATTGATAATAAATACTTATCAAAAATTGAGACAGTTAGAGTCAATATAGTATAAATAATTCACAACCACGAAAATTACCTAAAGCTATTTGGAAAATAAAAAATAAAAACAGTAATCTAACAAAAAGATATAAAATGTTTTTAAATAATTCTTAGTTTAATTGATATAAAGAAATAAAGAAGCGTTCAAAATTCCGAAAGTTTATCAGTCGTTTTTCTATCAATGTCATAATTACCTACGTAACCAAAAAATAATAAATATTTTAGTAATTTATTTTTTTAATGGCATTATAACGTCAAATAGGATTTTTTTTATGAATTTTAGGGCAATTATAAATCAGAGAATGAGTTGAAATATAATAAATAAAGAGGTAGATCCGTACTCAAACTAAAGCAATGATACAATTTTTTTTTTTAAATATTTGAATCCATTATTACAACTATATTATAAAGTAGATATATAATTGTATTAATAAATGGCCATTACAAGCGAAACGTAAGATCTTTTTATCGTGAGAAACTTCAGAAGTGTCATATTATTATATAAGTTATGGTACTACATTTTCCTAAATGACTTGGGTACCACTTTGTTTCTGTGCCGCTTCGCTGTAGGATACATATATCCACAGGGAGAGTATAATTATTATTATTACTATCGTAATGTTTATCATAATACACGACAATGATGTCTGCGTCATATTTTCGAATTTAGACCAGAAACCGACTCCCCGTTATTCCTAGGCCAACATTTTATTATTTGGGTCATCCATGCGTTCGATACAGCTGCACGTGCACTATACATTACTTATAAGTTATAATACGCACCTGGCACTGTAAGACCGGTCTTGTTTTCCTGATTTCCGACGATAATTCAAGAGTTGTAGCTTCTTTGTTGTCACTCCCCTCGAAAAAATAAATTATCATGAACTAAACTGATCGCCGCCTCGCAAGGACTCAAGGTCAATTTAGACCCAACACGTATCTAAACACTATTTAGATACGACCCATAAACATACTAATATACTATACACGTACATATATGTGTTCACACATATCTTATACAGTATAGAAACACGTAGTAACTTTAGAAACTCGAAAACACGACCTGCCGCATTTTTAATGTAATGGGTCTGTTAAAAATATTGTATTTGTCTATGCTAAGGCGTCGGTGCATGTAATATAACTAGGATTCCGACCACATATCTCTGTCGGAAAAAAATTAAAATGAGAAAATGTAATATTCATCATTATAAGATACTTTTGTTAAGGATAATTAAGATATTTATTACTTATAATGAAACCGAATTAATATACCAGGCAAAAAAAATAAATGTACCTGCTCACAGATTTATAGATGGTGCATCAATCACTGTTCAGTAATGAGGACTTGTAGTTAAATAAATAATACTTACTTAAGTATAGAATTCAAAAATGAATGATAATATCAAAGTAGAAAAATAAAATTTAAAATACACAACATTAGTCATCGAGCAAACTACTCCCTTTACTTTGTTTCACAATTATTATACGATCATATTTAGGTAAATAAAAACAATTGTGATAGTTGATGGTTTTTATGGACGGTGATTGCTGGTGATGAAAGGTGATTCAGTAGTGTAGTTGAGACGATAATATATACTACCTACTAATAATCATCATGACAACCATAATTACGTTGTTTCACTGTACAATTATAATAATAAAGATATTACGAAAATAGGATACAGCTGACCCACTGGTGGGAATCCATGGGCGATATTTCCGACGTCACACGTCGCATAGAATTTGTACCCAGCATTATAATACTAGTTATAATCACTTCGAAAAACGATAAGATGACCAACCGGCGCTGATTAAATATGCATATTATATTATATTATTAGGCATATCAAATATATAATTACTTACTAGTCGGACTTGAATTCATCGCAATCAAATCCATCTATATTTTGTCAACTGCAGCCCCGATAGTGATAAACAATTATATTATGGTAACTTTTTACGTTTTTACGTAAGAATCAATGTCTAACTCTATTTTGTCAATTTTGGTAATAGAACGTTTTGGATTTCTTCCCGTCAATTACATATTTCATTGTAGAATAAATAAAAATATAATTAATAAAGGTATACATTTTAGTATATTTCAAAAAAATGTAGCTAATAGAAATTGGAATAAATTATGGGGCCGGTACCTACATCTATAATAAAATGGACCATATTATAAATACATACTTTTTCATAGTATAATACTATGACAGCGTCATCGGTAGGTATAACAATATAAATATAAAACTATTCCAGCGCCATCGGTTGTATAAACCGGTATTTAGACTTAAAAGGTTTTATCGACAAACAGACGATGTTCGGGCATATTTAATGTCAGCAATTACAACAATTAAAATATTACTATAATAAGGTATAGTATCTATATACGTATAAAAATTACTTAACCTAAACAAACCTATTTTTTTATTTAGTATATTCTTATTATATAGTATATTATTAAACACAATGTAATGTCTAGTAAACTGGATTTCAATATAATATTGAAGGTACCTAATTGATTCTTAATTCTTGACGACAATTATATTTATAATAAATATAACATATGTTATAATTTATTCGTTTTAAAAGTTAAAAATTTAAATGTACAACTCAATATAACCACTAACTTTGATCAAACGCTTAAATATTAAAACGCTATATTATTAACTCATCACCTCAATCCTCTTGGCTATTTATTTAAACTTTAAATAATATCTATTTAAAAACATTAATCTTTCCGTTCAATGTACCATATTGTTTAAACTTTAGTCAAGCATATATTTCAGAATTATTATGATACACAAAATAAGCACGATTCTACGAAAAAGAAAGGTTTTTTATTAGCCCAAAGGCAAAGTGGCTTAGAAGAAAAAAAAATCGTCTAGCCCATTAGAATACGAACAAATAATTTAAATAAAATTTTTATTTTTCAAATTTAAATTTCATATTATATAATATATATTTCAAAATTCTAAAAACTAGTATTTCAATAACAGTGTGTGGGGGAAATTTGAAAGTAAGTACCTATTGTTTATCGTTGTGCTATGAGATGCATCTCGCCGTTCATATTTTCTATAGGTTATATAGCCATTAGCTGTAAAGGATTTTGAACTGTGGTTGGTAAGGTTGGTATGGTAATGTGTTATTACGGTTGTTACGGTAGGTAAGCAAACACGTACAGGTGTGGTAAGGAATTTACTACTATAAACCCCGGTGGTCACCCATCCGGGAACTAGTAGCAGCGGGAGTTACTTACTCTCATTCGCATTGCGAGACAGGTAGCAGCCAAGCGCCGTTCATATTTTTGTTTTATTTTATTTTGAGTAGGGATAATCGTGTTGACACGTCATTCATTGACGCCGCAAACTTGTTATCTTAGATGCATTTTAATTAACGGTTTGTTTATTTCTTATATGCGATATTTTCTAAAATATATAAGAAACAATAATAGTGTCGTTAAATTTGATTTTTTTCAACGTTATCAAATGATTTTGTAATTTGGGGTAGTTCTTCATGCATGAATCACCGAACTTACCTATAAGTGTACATATAACATTATAATATTACTTGAAACAGTACTTTCAGCATAATACAAATGCTTATATTATCATTTCCTACACAATACGGTAAAATTGTCGAAATAATTTGACTCTTTTTAAACTATTTATAGGCATTTCAATCATTTTTAGTTTTTTTTTTAATACATTCAGGAAAAAAAATGTTCGCCAGGTCAAAAGCATCGAAAATGTATTATTTAAAACAATGTTTTTCATAAGTTGTTATTATAGATATTTAAAAATTATAATGGTTAGGTTAGGTTGAACACTCGAGTTTTTTTCATAAGCTTTTGAAATTCAAATGTTCACAAAATTTATGAAAATCACGACAATTGGCAAGTCATTTTATTGTTAAATGTTGGTTCACATTTATATTCATTTTATAATTCATGCTTAGACTAAAAATCTAAGTAATATTTAAACTCGGTTTTTATAGACATTTTAAGATGAAATTTGAACGAAAATAAATATTATTGATGAAGAATAGAACTTATCTATGGACTTTAGCAAAATATAGTAATTTATATATTATATTATGCGATGTTACTTTAAACTTTCAACGTAGATATATTATTATTACTATATTTTATACACACAAAGACTTTTTCAAATGCAATGTTATTGGAAAAAGTTAATTCAACCTATCTGATTACACAGTTTGCACTATTTCTAATTGTAAAATAAATAACTATAAAAGCAATATTAATATATTATAACAAATACAAAAGTCATGTACCTATGCTGCACCGTCTGTTGTTTTTGATATTCAATGATTATCATTGGCCAGCTTATAATAATCTGGGATAATAATCGATGACTGCTAAACTAAGACGCACTGCTCTAAATGATCATCAGAGAACGTGTATATTTAAATCTTAAATTTAAATTGATTGTTTAAATCGGTATTCAGATTTTATAGATTGCATGTAAAAAAATCCACAAATCTCACAAATAGATTAATCTGAAATATGTATGCGACTGTATACTAAATGTATAATAATATAATAAATATACAGATCAACATTAAATTCGTCTGAGATCGACTCGTTATGATCCACCGTTGGCCCACCCCAGAGTCTTTGATCCTTATGTATAGTGTATATATTTTTTTGTAACAATAGTCGACGTTCGAAATTCTGTAGGTACCTATTATGTTATCGTGGCGACACGTCTTGGCGTCGAAATGTCGGAAAAAAAGAAAAACATCTGCAAGCAACATAATACATGGATACTTTTAAAATATATAACAATACCATTGATATACATCTATAATACAATATATTATAAATTATAATACATGTTATATCTTTTAAGATTGTCAATAGAGACGACGCAGATAATGTACATGGCATGATTTATATGAAAGCGGCAGGTAGGTAGGTCGCATATATCTTTTATACGACGAACGCATTGTAACACGGCAATGCACCCCCGCTGACCACAACCTCGCTCACAAAAATAAAATAAAAGATTTAGGTCCCTGATATTCATGTCGGGCCAACCAAGTCGTTATCGAATTCCTTACATTCACGAGGGAAATACATGATTATGTATATGGGAAAAGTATAACACCTATATATTATTTGGTAGTTGACAGTTGTACTTTGTAGTATTATATACCTATATAAGGTCACATGAAATACGATAATAGCAGTGTTAAGGTGGGTGAATTCGACGGCGCCGTTCACGATGATAAAAATATACCATGACAGGTCCCTATAGATATACATCTCACATCATAACGTATTGGACTTCTTTCGTCTTTCCTCGATATTTTAACGACGTGGTCCTAAACATAAATACCCATTAACGGCCGATTTAATGACACGTCTTTATCATTGAATGTGGTATTAGTATACATATTATAATACAACATTAAACATTAAGTCGTCGATGGAAGATAACCTACTGTCGCGTCGAATGGTGCAGCGGCGTCACTTCACTATTATTATGGGTTGGTCGTTCGAATTACGCATTTACGCATAGCTTTGTGATAAATAATACATTTTACCCAACGAAAGGAAAAAACTGTTATTTGTGCCCAGTGGAGATATTATTTTTATGATAGCTACATACCTAACCCATCCAGAGGACTATAATATCACTGTCCTACAAAAATAATTTTTTGGGTTGGGTAAAATAAATTAATTAATAAAAAATGGAAACATTTAACTAAATTGGTGGGTATATAAGGTTGATCAAAATATCATTTCTGGATAAATCCAGTTCGTATGTCCATAGTTTATAGTGGTGCAATGTTGTAAGCAAACAATTTACTAAAATATTAGTATATACGTAATGTCATTGATATCACCTTTATCATAACGTTCAGCTTTTACACCAATAAATGAACAACAGTATTTAAACTAGATATTGATGAATTAGAGGTAATTAAGATACTATGGGTGCTATTTAAAATTCTATTTTGATTACCTGTTCACTGTGGGCGTAATTTACAATCGCCCGATGAATCATATCTATGGATTCCAATATAAAAATGAATTTTAAATATACTAAAATAGAAGAACCAATCTAATAAATAAGGTACAGAACAAATTGAAGAATCTGTGATACTTATTAAAAACTATAATACAACATTACAACTGGTGGGGTACCATAGGTGGGAGAGCCCCTCCCCTCATAGTTGCATGATTATTATTATTTTTAAATATTTTCAACAGGTTAGTCAACAAGTAAACTAGTGAAATTACTAGTATTTTTCATAAGCGTCTAGAAAAATACAAAAAAAAAAACCAAGGAAAAACGTTAATTTTTACGCAAAATAAGTTACCTATATTTACAAAATTTATTTTGGTTATTGGTGTAACTATCAAAACAATTACCGTAGAATGTAGATACATGCAATTTTCACTGAATATTTACATTAATATTTTCTACACACCGTAAAATATTTTGACTAATGTAGAGCTATTTTTAGGCACGTGAAAGTTTCGATTATTATTAGTTTATTTAAAATTAATGTGGATAAAAAAAATTTTCGCTCGGTCAAAAAACTTTAAAATGTAATGCCTGGTTCCTCATAAGTTGATGTCATTGGAAATTAAAAATTTGTAAAGTATAAATCCAAGATAATTTATTATGAGAGTCTGAAGTTTGAATTTCGACAAAGATTACGAGAATTTGAAAATTATTTTGGCTTAAAAATTTGTAAAAATTTTCTTTTGATATTTAAGATTTTAAAATTGAATACATTTTTCATAAGTCTGTCTACCTTACCCCTAAAAAAAAAGGGGTCCTGAAAAGTCAAATTAAATTATTATTTGAGGTTTGAAGTTCAAATTATAACAACATTGGATATTTAAAAACTAATAACTGTACACACTTTAAATTTATTCCGTATGTTTATGCTATACTAATACTTACTTAAACCAATACTTATATCTATACTTGATAACATTTTCAAAATATTTTGACTTATTTTAAGCTTCTTACGGACATTTTTAATTTTCAATTTTTTTTTTTCTATTAATGTCAATCAAAGTAGACTTAAAAAGCATGAAAATTGAATACGTGGCTTCTGATATATTGTTACAATATTAATTGAAAAATGTTAAAAATACATAGGTACACATTTTTTTTATAAATATTTAAAGTTTAAATTTCGACAAAATTGAACATTTTGAAAATGTACAAGTTACTTTGACCTTAGCTAAGGATAAAAATGTAAAACAAGATTCCACGTAATTAGTTTATGCTTTAACCAATTCACCTAAAAAATATATAAACAATTTTTTTTTATAGGTATTTTAAGTTCAATTTTGGACGAAATTACATATTAAATAACGAAGAATAACGATTTTAGTTATTTTTGTGTTATTTAAAAATATTATTTATTTATTGTGTTTAAAGTTCTCAAATATATTATTAGGTATATAAAATTATTAAAATAAGAGTATTAATTGTATTAATTCAACTTACCAGCTACCGTATTAATAATAATAACATACATATTATATAAAATATCCTAGGCTTATAAACCGTCTATCCTCAGAATCGTTTTTCGAATACAATGTTTTAATAAAATAAATTGAGTTCAAATTTAACACTATCCATTACAGTGACCCACTGTAACCTACTGTCCAGCAGAGCAACAACCACTCAACCGGGTTTATTTTTTTTTTGAGATTTAGTTTTCGATCATCACAATTATTCTTGCTTCTTTTTTTCCTCTTAAATGTTAAATTAAATCACTAAAATCCATTTTAGATTCTGAGTGGAGTAATGTATTGATTTCACAATGATGTGTGTTTTTTATTTATTTATTTATTTTTGTTTCTGTGTACACGATAAGTAGTCGAAATAATGCTTCAATTTTTAACTTCAGTATCTTGTTCGATGGGAAAGTGAATCTAGTTGGTGCATTTGGGAAGTCATTTTTTACAATCCCAAAAGTTTTCAAAACCGCTGAGAAAAATAAAAGAAAAATTAAGGAAAAACTGACATTTTTACGCAAAATCGGATTTTGACAAAATTGATTTTGGTTTTTACTGTAACTCTAAAATAAATGACTGTATATACATGTCATTTTCACTGGTTATTAATATTAGTATTTTCTATACACGACAAAATTTTCAAAATATTTTGATTTGTTATGAATTGTTCACTAAAATTTTCACTTTCCAATATTTTTAGTTTTATTTTCTACGAATGTCAATTAAATTTTATTTCTTGTGTAAAAAAGTTTGAAAATTTAATAAAAGGCGCCTAATATATTTTTTCAAATTCAGATGAAATATTAAAATTCTTCATACTCATTGAAATAATAACTATCATAAACCTAATATAAAAGGAATGGCAGAACAAAAATCCCTGTGAAAAAAAATCCCCCGACTACAGTATTACTCGCAATCATATTATGGTGGGAATTGGTCAAATATTTTTTAAACGCTTATTACCACATAATAATATTTAATTACAAATAATATATTATATAAGATGCTAGAATGGTTATAGTGTTGCGATAATACTATAATAGTAATGACATAAATATTTTAAAATATACATGCAATGTATACTACCTACCTACCTAGTACCTACCTATTAAAACTGTAGTCAATATAATCATATGTAATTTTATGTTTAAAAATTTTAAATGCCATTGTTTTTGTCTCAATCTTAAGTGATAGATACGTATAAAAAAAGTCATAGATAGTATGTGAAGACTAATGGACCATCGACGAGTTGGGTTTCACCAGGTATATCATTATCAACAGTCATAAGTCAAGAATATTATTATCGTATTAAAATATAATATAATTTACCCGTGTGCGGTTTATTGGTTGTCCGGTAGGTGCGCACCTAGAGACCCCTTCTTAGCTACGAAAAAACTGTTCATCGCCACCGCCGCCACCGCCGCCACCGCCGCCGCCGCCGTGGTGGCTTATAAAAAGGAACGCAGACGATATCTGTTCATTAGCATTCAGTGGACCTACACTTAACCTGTACCTACACTTAACACCATGATGTCCATCACCAAAATCATAATTTTGATCACCGCAATCATTGCCATCAGGGGAGAGACACTTGACTTGAGAAGAGATGCAGACCAATCCAGTGGTGAGTACCGTATACCTTTATTTTTATTTTTTTTTGATTTCGTTATGATTAAGAACTGTATCGATAATAATTAATATTATTATCCTTACATTTATTATTATTAATGAAACACATTTTTACAACTGAAATATTTTTTTGTACTGGTACTTTATGCCCATTTGATAATTTTATTTATTTGCTTTACATTTCTTGTTTGTAAAAATAATTTAATTATGTCTTATTTGTTTTTGTTATTTATTTATAATCCATACCATCATAATTTTGAATTGTTAGATACGCTGTACCATCTGAACGCGTATAAACTTGCATTAAAGAAAGGATGTTTTGGCAAATATACAATGGAATGCATTGATGAAGCACGGACTAAACGACCTCACTATCCTGAAGTACGGCAACCAATCGAGGACATGGTAGCAAGCCTGAGGTAAATATATTATTTTTTTTGTGTTATAAAATCAACAATAGCCATTTATCCTCCTAATCACTACTCCATAATATTATCAATTATTAAAAACAAATACATCATAACAATAAATTTAACTAACTACAGGGGGGCTTACGTGATCACATAATTCATAAGTATAATCATTATACCGTAATACCTTATATGCAATAATCGTAATATATGTACCTACTTAAATTCAAAAATTGTACTTCGGGGGTTTTTAGTAAACTGTGTGTAGGTAATAGGTATATTGCTAATGTTTATTGAAAGAAGAAAATTATTAATAATACGTTAATTTTTGATCGATTCATTTTTTTTACTTTATTAATACAACTAGTTGTAACAGTTGTTATCATAACAGCAGTCGGTGGCGTGCACAGATTTTTCTAAATTGTGGTGGGAGGGGGGATATTTTCCAAAAAATTGTGAAATTGCTATCATAAAAATGAAGGCCATTTCTGTAAATTATTGTTATTTATTGTTATTTCATATCATGTAATTATCATAGAATGGTTAATGATTATTTTTTTTAATCCATGATCCATGGGGGGGGGGGGTATGACCCTCATCCCTTTACAAACCTGACATCAGTATCCATAATAATTATCATTTAAAATAAATTAAATAATATTTTTGAATAATCTCGGAGGCAACATTAAAAACAGTGGCACTAGAATTTTCGATTGTAAATAGCGCACATTTATTATAGCGCTACTTCGTAATTTATACTCTACTTCTTATGAATATTTACATTTTCTATATAATGTAGTAATTTAATTTTAATTTATATAAAAAATGGTTGTTGTGGGATTTATATTTATTATATAGGGTACAGCGTACAGCAAATATGTATATTTTAAAGTGGTGACCACTGAAAAAAATATCGATTGCTTTTCTATTTCCATTAATACGAATAATTTTTTTTTCATGAAAAGGAAACGACGACAAGCTCTTGAGCAGACCAAAGGTTCAGATGATGGACCTAATTCCGCCATGTCACTCGTCACCAGATCCAGTTCTCCGATAAGATCCATGATAAGAAATAGAAATCGCCGATCGTCCTCAATTCCAGATACATCTTCCAATAAAAACACTAAAGAGATGCTACCCCCGCCGGTCGTCAAAACACGACCACCAAAGTTAACCACTAATCAACGTATACTTATTTCGTTATTGGCTACTCTTACTATGCCGTACCTCGTGATCGTTCCAAACAAAGATTATGAACAAAGCACCGAAATTTATTATTCTTGAAATTAATTATACAATTATAAGATTATTATTAATAAATATTATACCTTATATAGGTAAATTAAATACTTAACACATTTTCTTATATACATTTTATACGAAAGCTAAATATTAAGTACTCTTATTGTTCATTATAAAATATAAATTTTCATAATATTATAATATTATTATTCTAATAAGTAATCGTATATTTTTTTCATCTTGTATGAATTTATTGATGTCTTACCATTTTTTTAACATGAGAAGTTAATATCAAATGGTATACCAGGCATGTCAATCTCAAAATATGACCAAATATATTGAATAGTTTACTATGTGGGTCACACATAAAAATGTATCGAAAAACAAACTGTATTCATTATAGGTACTACAATTTATTAATACTATACAATTCTTATCCAATTACAATTTATCAGAAGATAAGACAGAAAAGTAACGTAATGTATACCTCTCACTAACATAAATGTAACACGAAAGGTAACATTTTTTATATACATTTTTTTTTATAATATTGTTCATTAATAATATTGCTATCCACGGTCATAAAAAAAATGAACCAAAGGGCTGCATGTGGCTCGCGGGCTGTGTGTTTGACATGCCTTTGGTTTATGAAATTAATTTTAGATTCTGAGCGGAAAACTGAATTTATTAGTTTTACAATGATGTGCTAGTATTTTTAATTTTAATTTTAATTTTATTTGTGTCTGTTTACACAACGAGTAGTTGAAATAATGCTTCAATTTTCAACTTTAGTATCTTATTCGATAAGAAAGTGAATATAGTTGGTGTATTTTGGCATCCTAGTTCCTAACTTATTAGGTACCTACAATTGACGTGTAGGAGTGAAAGGTGTGCAATACTGTGCATTCGAAAATTCGTATAGGTATTAACTAGCTATTATTGAATAAGTTTTAATATTATTTAGCATATGAATTATTGAGTAATTAAAACTTAGGAAAGTTTATAATCAGTGGCGTATTTATGGGGGGGGGGGGGGGGTACTGGATCCCCCCTCCCTACCAGAACACCTCAAAAAAAGAAAACTAAAAATTCTAACATTTTTGCTGACCCCGATTTATGTAGGAATGAGCGGACACGGTTTTTTCTCGGAACAAAATATTTATACGAAATACAGTTTAAAATTAGTTAACGAACGCAGTCGAATATGCTCCAAGACTTATCATGCGTGGATTATAAGTATTAGTGTATATTAACATTTTATAAAATGTATAGGTAGGTATTAGATAAAAATCAATAATTCTCGAAACAATCAAAGCATTCTTATCTCAAGAAATTGACGACGCACCACGCACATCATTTTTCAATAAATTATTAAATAATTAATTAGGAACCTAATTTGCAATTATTAATTTATTTGAATTTTTTTTTCGTAAAAATAGTTAACCAGTTTCGCTGTTCAATAAACTATAGTCGATTAGCTATTGTTATTTCTATTCAAATCAAAGCTTAAATAAATTAGGTTTAAGTTTTAAAAGACCAGAAAGAGTAAAATAGATATTTTATTATTGAAATGTAAAACAATTAATTTTTTTTGAATTATTATAAATTTTGACTAACAAAATACGGTGGGTAATCAAAAATTTAAATAAAATTTTTTTAATCTTAACTGTCGGGGTAGGGGGGCAGAAATTTTTTTAAAAACGCCACTGTTTATAAAAATAAACTATTATGGTATGTGCTTTGATAAGTACCTACAGTCCTTTAGAAATTGTTTATTTTATCTTCTGTAACCTAGCTATTAGAATTATATATGTACCTACCTAAAAGCTATAAATATATGAAATTTTATCAAAGTTAAAAACAAATTAGTTGTAAAATATAGATATTTAAAATAAGGTAAAAGTCATTTACCGAAATATTTAATACAGGCATTACACTTTTACATCAAAAACATTATCATTAAAGTAAATAAAATGTGTGATATCGTTAAGATTTTTATGCAATCACCTTGTGTGTTTGTAATTATTCACGTTTAATTATGAAATATTATTTACCATCTATACTACTATTAATTGTAAGCAATATACCTATTTTAGATTCTGAGTGGAGCAATGAATGTATTGGTTTCACAATGATGTGTGTTTTTTTATTTTTATAATTTTTTTTAAGTCTGTCATCATTGTTTCGGGCATTAAAACTGCTTTGATTTTCTTCAAAATTATATTGTTCGATGGAAAAGTAAATCTAGTTCAGGAAGTCAACATTTAAAATTCCAAGTAGTTTTCAAAAATACCGGGAAAAACAAACAAAAAAAAATTAGAAAAAACGGGAATTATAATCATGTAAATACCTACATAATATTATATAGGTACAATATACATGTTACTCGTATGTAGTATAATAATATTGCATATATATTAAAGATTTAAGTAATCATAAAATAAAATATAATTTATATTTTATTTTGATAGATGATACAGTTGATACCTATCAAATAAAATCTATCACATGCTACCCACCTAAAGGGGTCCGTGCAAGATCCGGACAGCTGCATTTTTCAAAACTTTCCAGGTAACAAAAATCTTTTGGAGCTATCTGGTTTTTCAACGGGAAAAAAACCCAGACTGCTCCAAATGCGTTGTATTTCCTACAGTGTAGGATTTGTCTCGTTCTTGTACAGATAAACTCGAAATTTTTTGCATCATCAAATTCAATTAAAACCCGATTTTGACGAAAAATGTAGCAGTTCGATTCTCCTACGGACCCTTATCTGTCCTGTAATATTTTTTTTTTTGTATTAAATTTTTTTCAATACCAAAGTCGTATTATTAGAACAATATTTAAATTTTACACTGTAATCAATTTATTTATAAAAAAAATATATCTGTGCAGCATAGGTATAAACATATTTTATCAGACCTATGTGCTGGAAAGAGTTAATAAACTTTGTCACGCCATACATATACCTACCGAGATACATAATAAATCTATAATAGTATCGCTGTACCTATTGTGCACAATCACAAACGATTGAGTAAAATTGAAATTTGAAGAGTACCCGTAGGTGGGTATGTATTTGAATTTATATTTTAGACCCGGGCTAAATTAAAAATTGGCGTGTGTAGTATTAATATTTGTTTTAAATCATAAATTTAGTCATATCAAGAGATTAACCTTTTTCATTATGATTTCTATTGTTTCCATGCCATTTATGCAGTTACTTTTAATAACGGTATTTTTGTTTATACCAATTTAATATGACATTGTTGAATTATTCTATAAAATATTAACATAACTTATAAAAGTAAGCTTCATTTTTGTTTACACGTTACTTACACAAACTATATAGTGCTTAATTCTAACACAAGTAAAATTAAACATAATTTATTGATATTATACAAAACCAAAAATAATACCTACCAGTTAGATTGGTAGGTATCATATTATGTGCACATATAATTTATTTTTATATTATTCCCTATCCAGTATAGATTATTAATACCTTGGTAGAAACTGGTATTAAAATGAGTACTATTGAAAGAGTACTTTCATCCGAAGTAAATTTGGTGCAGTTCGATAATCCAAAGTTGATAGACACCAAATCTATGCCAACATTTTCAGCACAGCCTAAACAAGTATTACCTATAATATATTTATAAAATACCTTATTTTATCATTCCAGTTTAAATTATACACAACACACATTTATTTTTGTTCACTATAAAGACGTAAAGATATTATTTTTAACATGTTATAATATTTCGATATCATATTACCTATTATATCTAATATAATATGTTACCGACTTACCTATCAATTGTCACTTATCAATAATTAATAATTTACCATAGATTATAATATGAACCTACATCATAATCTACCAATGTAATATGCATGCAGCATGCATCTTAGATTAATAATTAATAATAGATTTTTATTGACACAAAATTAAAATTGTTGTAACATAGTAGAAGATCATACATTAAATATACATTGGTTCTCCTTTCAAAAGCGGAGCTTGTGTTGAAAAGAGTTTGTGATACAGATTTGTATTATTGTTAAATAGTAGTTATAAGTGACTAAGAAAATTTAAAGAACAAGTTAGTAAATAAACAAGAACAACATAGATTATAACAATATTTAACAACTTCAGAATATTTTAACATAAAAAGAGAGAGAAAAAAAATATAATTATGTATATAAATTAAATGAGTGAATAGATCTATAAATAATGATTATTGAAACAAAACATTATTTAGGTATATATTTTGTATACATTTTAGCATTACCAAATTTTTGAATCAGTAATTACTATTTGCCAGGCGTGCAGAGTCAATCCTTAAGAATCTCTTTATGTATATATGTACTTATTCAAAACTTATATCACAATATTATCATAAAAATTACCATTTATCGTTAATAAAAATAAAAATTATACGCAATAATCATTATTGGAGTTTGATTGAATTATTTTGGAAATGCTTGAATTTAATTGAGACATTTTTGAAGAGGTTTTTTCCTAGAATTCAAAATTTAGCTGTAAGCCGGGTACACCCCAAATCTGAAAGCAGTGTGTTACGGGTGGCTAAGTTATTGAAGTAAATAGCATTATGCAATGCAGTGGGCCGTTTTTTTTTCACTGCATTAGCGTGCGCCTGGCCTTACATTTAACTATATTAATATAGGTACTAGCTGATGTCATTCACTTCGTTGCCTGTTATATATGCCAACTCTATATGATTCAAATTTTGTTCAATTCGCTATTTAATATTCGTTACAATGGTGTTTAAAACTTAAAAATGTTCATCGGTCACCTAGAATCTCAAAATATTTGTGCATCACTTTGAAGTGTAAATTTTTGAAAATGTTTTCTTAGTGCCTATACTTACTTGGTGGTGCGAAGGTACCCTAAAAATTGCAAGCCTCAAGTTGCCATTGGTTAGGCGTTTTTCACGTTGATCAGTCAATGAGCTAGACAGGACACGTTCGATTATATAATACGTATTACAGCCCGTGGAGTCAGGCGTTGCCGCGAGATTTGCTCGTGTTATGCAAGCATTATAGGTATATTATCAGGTAGGCTATAATAGACCTCGCGAGGTGCGTACGTAACGGTGAAATATGATTGAGAATTTTTGGTAATACGATTTGATATGCTTGATTTTTGTTTTTTTCCATCGTAGCCAAATTTAATCGAACGATAATTTGAGCCCGAAAATCTGTTGAAATTTATCGGATTAACCGGATGTTATTAACAATGTTGGGTAAATTACTTTTAAAAAGTAATGAAGTTACTCTACTATCGTTACTTAGAAATAAATATAATAAAGTTACTTTACTCGTTACTCTCATAAAATTGCAATGAAATAAATTTGCTTTTCAAATAGAAAAGTAACTATGTACCTATACTAACATGTGGAAGATTATTTTATACTTATGTTCCAAAATGACAAACTGAGTATTACCCATTACTAATTTGCACTTTGATTTTAAACTTGGAGCCTATAAAGCAATAAAAGAAATGTTCCCTGATATTAACATTATTGGTTTTAGATTACATCTAGGACAAGCATGATGGTGAAAGGTAACTTAAAAATAAATTATAGTAGTAATAGGTATATTGTTTTATCCTTTTTTGAATGAAAATATAAGTTAAGATTTATGTATAGTATTGATTAAAATAATAATTAAAAATGTAAACTTTAAAAATGATAGCTATAATATGTTATACATATTCTATATTACATAATTTTATAAGTTCTACATATTTTACATTTTTTATTCATATTTTTTATTCATATTACATATTATTATTAGGTTTCCAAATATTTGTATAAGATTATACGAGTAATTATTAATTTGTGACTTTTTTTCAAGAATATTTATTTTATGTATGTATTAAGTGCTGAATCTTTCAATAGCCAAATACATTATATAGCAACGTTGCACGTAAACTCGTTTTCAAGCATATTCTTTTAGAGGGTTATTTTGGGTAAGCGGTAAGTTTTTTGTTAATTTTAAGTACTCTCAATCGTTTGGCCAAAAAGATGTAACGTTCTCGGTCGTTCGATAGGCGTACGTAAGTGTATATTATATAATATATTATATAGAATATTACTAAATACCCCTGTACATTTCATTGCAAACACAAAAAAAAAATCATATAAATCGGTGAAACCGTTTTTGAGTTTTAGCTTGTCTTACAAACAGCTTTTGATTTTTATTAATGTTATATTACACATAGAGAGAGAGAGAGAGATAAGAAATAGCATAAATGTTATAAATTAATAAGAATAATTGCATTATTATAGGACAAATATTGTTTGGAAAACGATGTTCATTCATTGGATTCTGTAGACTATGTTGATGAGGCTAAACAGCATAACTGTACAGACGTTTTGAATAGTATATTACCACCAAAAGAATGGGAAATAGATGGTAAAATATTTCTTCAACAAATATCCATTCAACCAGCCACTAACCGGGATGTGAAAAAACTTGTTGAGAAATTTGACAATTATTTAAAAGAATACAACGCCAAAGAGGTGGGGATTTGCCCCATTAAACAAGAAATATACAGTCAATGTTTTAGTAAGTTTGTTTAACTCTTCCTATTATATGATGAAGTGTAAGACAGTCGATAGAAGTGATAGATTACAAACGTACTCAGGTATTCGAACAGCGTTAAATGGCCCATGAAACGGTCCACACTTTTGAGTGGCACTGCCTTATGAACTAAATAGTAGAAAAACAATTTTTTTCAGTATCATATTTCGTTTATTAATATAAAACTCAGTTATTAGTTATTTATTGTTATATTTACGGAAAAATGCCCTTTTTACAAGATTATAATAATTATTCTAATATTTTGACATAAAGTAGGTAGGTATATAAGACAAGTATAAAATATTATTTTATCACAATAATTATTAATATTAATATTATTACCTATAACATATCATTATGATTTACTTTGTCAAACGCTTTTTGAAAATCAGTATAAACGATATCTACTTGATGTCCCTTATCTAAGGATTTTGTAAGGAAGTTTTAGAATAATAATACAATTGTTTGTAGAGCGTTTTGAAAAAAAAAACCGTGCTGGTTTTATTTTTAGGAAGTAAATTAAATAACTTTTTAACGATTATCGCTTCAAACGCTTTTGGTATAATTGATAATTTAGTAATAATTGGCCTATAGTTCCTAACATTATTTTATCCCTGGATTAAAAGGTAGGTGTAATATACGATTTTTTCCAAAAATTTGGGAAGTTATACTTACATAAATAATGATTGGACAGTGGGGTTGACCTTATAAGGTACATTATGTTGGTTAATATTGAGTGAACGATCGAGTGTTACTCTTAGATATTTTGCATGGATTGACCAGGTAATGTTTTGCTTTTTTATTATAATGTAGTTTTGATTATTATGTTTGTTGACAAAAGTCATTGCCATTGTTTTCGAAACGTTCCATTTTACCATTCATTTCTTCAGCCATATCATAGTCCTTTCCATTTACTATTATACGTGGTTTCTGTAATTTATGTAGTTTTTATCTGCTACGTGGAGCATTGTGGCATCTGAAAATAGGAGTTTTCTGTTGGTAAGTCATAGTATAATCATTCAGTGTAGTTCGGTATTCAGTTTAATTTTTGAGCATAGCACACTGGTATTTATACCAAATTAGCTGTATTACACAGCTGTGTGCTTCTTGAAAACCACACCAACTGCATATGTTTCCATATGTGTAGGTGTGGTTATTACATGTTACACCGTGTTCAATTATATAATGATTTTGGTGGGTTTTGGTCATCTCCCGTTACAGCCATGAGGTTGAAATGTGGACGATGAAAATATATGACGTGCCAAAGGTGCACCATATTATAGGTATGTCGGATAAATGAAAATAATTAAGTGGTCCATAAAAAAAACGAAATATACATCGCATAGTATAACTGAAATTTATTCCGTTCTGATACTATAGTTAACATGATAGGTATGTGGCTACTGCCTACTGGCTTGGTAGTGCTCTACACTGCACACTGCAGACTTCAGTCAAGTTTGACCCATGAATCTATATAATGTACTTATATGTATGTACCTATCTAGCTACCTATAGTTGGTGTTAAAAGGTCTATTGACTATTGAGATTATATTTTAAACATAGGTTAGTCTCCATTGCTTGAAGTTGATGTAATAGATTCAGAAGGGTAATAATCCTATTTTTATTTATAGACTCAATAACTAAATAACTTCACATAATCATACAATAAAATTATAATTTATAATATATTAATTTAAAATTGCATTTAGATAAAACAATTATTTTTAACAATATAATAATATGATAGGTTAGAACGGTTAATAGCTTAAACAATTTATTTATTGGGTTTGAGTATATAGAACTGATTTAATGATGGTCTATTTTATAGTTCATATAACTTAATTCTCATACAACACTTGTATTTATATAGACGAAGTCATAAGACAGGTGACGTTGAACTGTACGGAACGGGGTTACATGTTGATCCGGATTCGCGATGAACTCCAGATGACTATCGATGGCTATAAAGAAGTGTATGAGAGTGCATTAGCTCACGGGATTCGAAAGTCATTACAGGTAAGTGTTATAAACACGCAGCTAAAACAAACATTATATCAAGTTAACTAAACAACTAAATATAATATTATGAGTACCTATTGAGTTGCCTACAGTTTAAACACATTAATAACGTCTATAGCGTAATGATTAGTAACTGTGTAAGTAGTGTTAGTAAAACAATTTACTCATGTGTGTGGGGGGGGGGGGGGTTTGCTGATTTTGTACTATTTATATAAAATTGATATTATTAAAAATATTTAAAAAAAATATCTTTGAGGATCTCTCCCACTTCCGCGTTTCACCAGCGTACGGTGTGGAAGTGTACACCGTAAATGGCATGAACGTTGTACATATATGGTGTACGAATACTGTTATCTAAAAATTACCTAATCATTGTGTGAATCTTCAACAATGTTCAGCAATGAGATGGTTAATTTCAAATTCATATATTTCGTCGAAAGTGAATAATACCCTATCCCTATGGCGTGGATCCAAATATATTTGAATGGATAAAATACCTGAATAGTTATTGGCGTATCGTTCATTAAATCAAAGAGTTTTTTTATTTCTAAGTTGTAATTCATTACCTATATTTGATATTTAAAAATAAGGTACTTTAATAGAAAATTTAACTTGAAAATAGTTACAGCTCGGTAAGCTATCGAATTGTAATTTTATATCATATAGATAATTTTATATTAGGTAGGTTTCCGCATATTGGTAAATTGAAATTCAAAAATAATTTACCAATGAAAAATGTTTGTTTGAAAAATAACTGAAAAACATATATTTATATTATTATTTATAATATACTCCTACCATCCTACTCGGCGAGTATCGTCAAAATATTACTCTTTCGTCATATCGATAACGGTTTATTTTGTAAGTACCTATACTATTGCTAAATTTAAATATCGTTTTCCAAATAACTGGTTATGGGAATAATATTAATATTATACATGTGTAGTAGGTATAGAATAATAAATTTATAGATTTATAATTTGTTAATGTAAAATGTCAATGTATTAAGATGATAATTAAAAATCGCGGGTCCCTGAACATATTATGTCCCATTTATCGGCACTGATCCTTAAGAATTCCCTAAATTAAATTTAAATGTCTGTAGATTATAGTTAATTATAGTTTCTTAAAGCAACTAAATCTGCAATCGACTAGTCCTGAAATTATTCCATCCCCCCCCCCCAACTTATCCAAACCAATAAGCTATATTTAAAGCTTAGGTATATTATAGTTATTAATTTGTATCAATAATAATATAATATATAATAATATTTGGGAATGCACTTTGTAATTAATAAATTCAAGTTTACGTTGTCATCTTTCCACTTCAGCGGGAACACAAAAGGTTCGAATTATCGAAGAGTGCTAATTATTTGAGGTCCGAGAACAAAAGGTTAGAGACCGAGCTAATGGAAATCACTTTGATGACAGAGAAGATTGATCGAGACACGGCTGAAGAGCGCAACGCTTTGATCAAACGTCTAACAGAAGAGTTGGAAGGTCTGAAAAGAGTCAACCAACTGGTAAAAGTAAGTAATGATGATAATATAATAATAATATTATTATTATTAAAGTTATATAATAAAAATAATAATAATATTATACACTTATGCCTACAGTGATTTAAAATGTAAAACTAGCCACTAAGCAATTGAGGTGATAGTAGGTTACAACTAACAAGACATAAGTACTAGGATAGGTACCTACTATTGAATCAAATTGAGCAATTTTTTATTTTACCAAAAGCGCCGTTATTAATGAGGCCACCCCTCACTAGTCACTACCAGTGTTAGGAACAGATAACAAAAAAATCATCTGGACAAAGATAAAGATAACAATAGTAAATTTTATCTAAGATACAGATAAAAGATAAACAAATCAAATTCATCTAACAAAAAGATAAAAGATAAAAATATTTTATCTAGATAAATAACAGATAATTATACAAATTAAAATTAAAATAACTAATTTAAAAAAATATATGTACCGTCATGTGAGTTCATATTTTATATGTATTTATAACAGAATGGCGAATACAGGATATTGATTATTAATAAGGGTACTAAATAGATTAATTTATAGTATTTTCAGAATAACATCATATATGTTTAGCCCAATATGGTATTTTACGTACAAATTGTGCCTGAGACGATGAGATTAAAATGAAACATTTTCAAACAAATTTAGCTAATTTTCACAAAAAAATTTATCTTATAAATTTATCTAGATAAGTCCTAACACTGGTCACTACTACCCTGTAAAGGGGTACCCTAACCTAACCTAAGGAAGGATTTTCTTAAATAAGCATTTTAAAGTAGTGCTTACTTAAGAATTTTGAGATTCACGGTGAAAATTTAAAATGTTTTTTTCCTTATAAAATATGATCGTCATTGGTTACATATTAGGTACCTATATAGCACTATAGCAGTAATGAAATAAATTTCAATTTTTTTTGTATATAAATGGTTGCCATTGGTTACTCGGATATTATAATATTTAATATAGTCGTATTATTTTCGCGGAGCAAGTACTTCTAAAAATGTATAGTTTGTTGGATTTCAGCACACATATTCTTGCTCCAGGACTCCAGTGCCTCCAGGTGACAAGAACTGAAGGTTACTCGCTATTTAAATATACAACTATTATAGGTACAAACTAACATAAACAACTCGTAGGGCGTAGGGGAATTATAGGTAATTAATATAGGTACTAATATACCTACCTCGGAATATAGTATTTACCTATTTACTTTATACTTAAAAGCAGTTAATAAAGTTGCATATGTAAAATATATACCAGTACAAAATATACAAATAGTATAGTATTTAGTATTCATACGCTGTAGTTTCTATTTATTTATATACCTAGCATAAAAATGTAAAATATGTTAAAATAATTTATTAATTTGTAGTGTGCTACTCAGAATGTTGTGAAAATAATTAATAAATTATCATCTCAAACTTTGAAATAAATGTTCTACATAGCTAAGTTATTGATATGTGTTTTTCAGGATCAATTAGAATCGATCGTAGCGCCAAAGAGAATATAAATAGGTATATAACACGAACTTTGTAGATATCTGCGCAGCAGTGATCACAATACCTATATAATATGTTATCTCTTAATCAGCATGACGTATAAAATTAAAAATATACTATATATATATATATATATTAATAAATACAGTTGTACATTTATTATTATAACAAATTGTCATTGATAGTTTGCTATATATTTTAAAACACATTTTTTGAAATACATACAAATACAAGCCACAGGTACCTATGTACATATACAGGTTTCATTGGTAGGTACTAGGTATAGTAGATACCTCCCTATTTTTACTTCTTTATTTAATAACGTTAAAATAAAATTAGAGAGTTTAATTTTTTATTAATTTAAATCTTTAGGTTTGTAAAAAAACATAAAAACATTTAATGAATCAATAGTTAATATACTTAGTAACATGATTGGTATTTAATACATTAAATTTTAGTGAATCATAAAACAAACGAATACTTTATACTACCCGGTATACATGCCATTAAAAATATGAAAATATATTTAAACTTGGCATTGACTTTAATTTATATTGATTATCCCACGTGATTAAAATAATATGTAAGCTCTATTTTTGTCCTTAAATTTGATTTTGAAATCTGAAAACTGAAGAATGTCTAAACACTGATTATATACGGTGGACTAAGGTCGAAAAGTACTATGGTCTATGGACATGCATACTCTTCAATGAAACATACTAGTCATGTTCTTACTTTCTACAGATTGGTGACAGTGCGGGAAAGCCTTAGCTTTTTGTTTTATACTAAATAATACAGTAATTTAAATGCATACAAATTATTATATCTTATACTATGATAAAGTTTATGTGAGGAATTATGCTTGAAAATCACTTTATGTTTTCGATAAAAATCCTCAGAATAAGCCCTGTGTTCTATATTGTATGTTACGAATATATGATAATAATACAGGGTGTCCCATAAGGATTTATCCATTGCGATATTTCCTGAAATAATGGAGATATTATAATTCTGTTTCATTTATAAGATTCACGTGGACAAGGGCTACAATGATTTCATATTTTAATTTGATTTAAAGTTTTGGTAAAAAAGTAGGAAAAAAAAGGGGGTCAAGTGGATGTCGCTCTGCTGTACAGTAGGTTACAAGTAGATCACTGTATAATGGATGGTATTAAATTTGAATTCAATGATATATATCATTGTATACGAAAATCGATCCTGATCAGGTATGTCAGTCTATAGATTTTGATGAATTTTGTCAAGATTCGAACTTCACATCCTTATAAAAAAATGTGTGCCCATGTATTTTTAATATCTTTCGATTGCCATTATAACAATATATCAGGAGCCTTGTATTAAATTTTCATTATTTTTGGCCCAACAAATAAAAATGTATTGGTATTTATAAAAAAAAAAAACTAAAAAAATTTAAAATTTAAATGATCCGTAAAAAGCTTAAAAACAGTCAAAACATATTCAAAATTAGATGGTGTATAGAAAATTCTTATATAAACATTCAGTGAGATTTTCATGCATCTACAGTTATTCGTTTTTGAATTACAACAAAATAAGAAAGTCACTAAATGAGAAATCTAATGAATATCTAATCTTGTAAAAATTTGAACTTAAAATTATCATAAAAATTTATTTTTACTTGCTTATAAACGTTTTTTTATTGATAAAATTAGGCAAACTTATGAGGAATCTTGTATTACATTTTTGAACCTTAGATTTAAAAAGAAAAATTTTTATGAATTTCTAACTCAAAATAAATTGCACATTTTCGTCATTTTTACGTATTTTGTCAAAATTTGGACTTTGATTACCTATAAAAAAAATTGTGGCTACGGATTTTTAATATTTTTCATCTGTCTTTGAAACTATATATTAGAAGCCTAATATTAAATTTTCAAGATTTTTTACCCAACAAGTACAATTTTATTGACATTTATAGAAAAAAAACTAAAAAAATTGGAAACTGAAAATGTCCGTTAACGGCTCAAAATAAGTCAAAATATTTTGAAAATGCTACGGTGTTTAAAAAATACTTATATAAACATTCAGTCAAAATTTCATGTATCTACCGTCATTTCTTTTAGAGTTTTACCAAAAACCAAAATCGATTTTGTCGAAAATTAAAAATCTGTAGTCACAATTTTTTTTTCTAAGCATTCAAAGTTGAAATTTTGACAAAATACGTAAAAATGACGAAAATTTGCAAATTATTTAGAGTTAGAAATTCATAAAAATTTTTCTTTTTAAATCTAAGGTTTTAAATTTTAACACAAGATTTAACGTAAGTTTTTCTACTTTTATCAAAAATAAAATATCTAAAAGCAATTAAAAATAATTTTTATGAGTGTTTTAAGTTCATAATTTTACAACATAGGATATTCACTCGATTTCTCATGTAGCGTTTTTCTTATTTGGTTGTAATTCAAAAACGAATAATTGTAGATGCATGAAAATTTCACTAAATGTTTATATTCTCATTTTCTATACACCATTCAATTTTGAAAATATTTTGATTTGTTTTAAGCTGTTTACAGACATTTTTAGTTTTCAATTTTTTTAGTTTTTTTTTTTATAATTGTCAATAAAATTTTATTTGGTGGGCCAAAAAGTCTGAAAATTTAATACAAGCTTTCTTATATATTGTTACAACATCAGTTGAAAAATTTTAAAAATACATAGGCACGATTTTTTTTTATAAGCATTTAAAGTTCGAATTTTGACAAAATTTGTCAAAATCTCGAAAATTATAAATCATTGTAATTAAAAAATTATAAAATGTTCAGTTTTTATAACTAAGTGTTGAAAATTTAAAACAAAAATTCTCATAAATAAATCATACTGTAACCAAAAAATCTAAAAAATATATCAACACATTTATTTTTTACAGACATTTTAATTTCAAATTTAGACAAAATTTCATATTTAAACCAAGAATAATGATTTTAGTTATTTTGATATAATTTAAAAATATTATTTGTTGGTATATGAAACTTTTAGAATATATTGTTATATTTTATATACACGCAATGGCATTTTAAAATATAATTTTTTTGAGAAAAATGAATTTAACCAACTATAGTAAATAGTGACTAAATACTAATGCCTATAATACTAAAATTAATTACTTTATTCACAATAATATCATCAAATACATTTAGACTTAGTAAGATATTATAGACTGACTGACCGTCTTCGCTCAGAATCGTTTTTCTTATTCAATGATATTATATCATTGGATAAAAATCTAACACAATCCATTACAGTGACTCACTTGTAACCTACTGTACAGCAGAGCGACATACACTTACCCGCCCTTTTTCATTTGTTTTTCACGGCGCTTTAAAAATAAAAAAATAAAAAAAACACACATCATTGTAAAATCAATACATTCATCGCTCCGCTCAGAATCTAAAAAGAATGTTGCAGTTTTGTTAAGTGAATTTGTCATTAATATCATGATTTTTAATATTAGTTATATTTCAAGAAAATATTGTGAATTATTTTTATTAACAAGACGCTACACTGACATAATTTTGTTCTCTCCGTCTTACAAGTGCATTACACAGAAAAAAAAATGTGCCTATGTGTTTTTAATATTTTCAACTGCTATTGTAACAATAAAACAGGTGTTTTATATTAAATTTTCACGTTTTTTGACACCAAAAATACAATTTTATTAATTGGAAAAAATATTCGTAGAAAAAAAAACTAAAAAAATTGAAATTTGAAATTGTCCGTAAACAGCTCAAACCGAGTAAAAATATTCAAACATTTAATGAAGTATAGGAATTGATAAAATCAACATATGGTATAAATTTCAAGTATCTACAGTTATTTGTTTTTGATACATGAGAAATTGAGTAATTATCCAATGTTGTAAAAATTTGAACTTATGAGTCAAGTACTTCCGTACCTATAATTATTATAGTCGTATAGTTATTGGTTGATGTCAGCAGCAGTTTAATATATTTTGAATTCTTAGTTAGGTAGTAAAAATAAAATGTCATTTAATTTGACTTGCACGTAGACATTTTCTTTAAGAAAAAATTAGGCATACTCATGAAGAATCTTCAATTAAATTTTCAAATCTTAGATTTAAAAACAAAATTTTTATGAATTTCTAACTCAAAATAATTTGCACGTTTTTGTTATTTTTACGTATTATGTCAAAATTTAAACTTTAAACGCAAATAAAAAAAATGTGACTTTGGATATTTAATATTTTTCAAATATCCTTGTAACAAAATATCACGAGCCTTATCTTATTGTATTAAATTTTCAAGCTTTTTTACCCAACAAATAACATTTTTTTGAAATTCATAGAAAATAAACTAAAAAAATTGGAAACTGAAAATGTCCGTAAAAAGTTTAAAACAAATAAAAATATTTTGAAAATTTTATCGTGAATTTGCATGTACCTATAAACCATAATTTGTTTTAGAGTTAAAACAAAAACAAAAATCGAATTGAAAACCGATTTTGCATAAAAGTTCCCGATTTTCTTTAATATCTCTTTTGTTTTTTCCTGCTAGCTTTTGAAAACTATAGTGCATTTTAAATGATAACCTCCCGAATGCACCAACTAGATTAATTTTCCCATCGAACAAGGTACTGTTGAAGAAAATCGAACAGTTTCACTGCCCCAAATGGTAATGACAGATCCAAAAAATTAAAAATTAAAATTATAAAAAACAAACATCATTGTAAAATCAAGACATTGAGCTCTGCTCAAAATCTAAAATACGTGGTTAATTTTCCTTCGTTGTAGTTAAGGTATTACTTATTTAATGTACCTATATTTAAACTGTAAGAGAGTAAAATTATATATAATATATGTTATACAAATTTATTCTGAAAAACATAAAGAAAGAAACCGGATATTTTGTCTTCGGTTGTATTGATCTTCTGGAACAATTATGTTATCCTTGACAAACGTAACAATAACTAGCCTACAAATCAAAAAGAAAAAAGGTACATTATTGCACACAAATCAATTTATCAAAAATATATCCAGTTAGTAGAAAAATGACAAAAATAAATTTTAATTGTTAACAATATTGCAATTTATAATATGTAATAAAACTAAAAAGATTTTTAAATTTCACTTATACTCGTAACTTAATTACATTTTAATAGTATTTTCTTACCAAGGATAACTTAATACGTACGTTTCCCCAACCCCAAGTGGGGGGCACTTTTAAATTATACCAATTTTTTTATGCAATTATTTAGCATGCAATTAGCATGCATTTGCACGACTATTTTTGTAATTTGCACGATTTTAGTTTATGCGCAAAATCTAAAAATATCCGTGGGGGGCTGAAGAAATGTTTCAACAGCCCCGCCAAACATAAATAATGTGATTGTCAAACTTTTTCTTGTGCCAATATTTAGCACGTAATTAGCATGAATTTGCACGATTAGACCCGGAATTCGCACGTCACTCCCCCGCCCTACAAATCGCATTATCTATTTTGCGCATTTCCCCAGCCCCCACAAAACTTAAATAATGCGATTTTCAAACTTTTTCCTGTGCCAATATTTAGCACGTAATTAGCATGAATTTGCACGATTAGACCCGGAATTCTATACTTAGATTTGATGATTCTAATATTTATTACGACTGGTGGCCACGTGGTTCTAAAGACGTATATAATATAATCGTTCTCCAGCAGTAATTAAAAATTTAATTATATAATAATATACCTCCCTATCAAATACATTTCATCACCGCCTGATAAGAATTAACTACATATATCCAAAATTTTAATTTAAAAAATGATTGATATCTCATCAAAAACACTCCGTGTAAAAACATCGCTAAGTAGAAAAAATCACTTTGATTACAAAAGTTATGATTTCAAATATTGGCTAAGTAATTTCATAAATTCATTAATATAGAAGTATTTATAATTGTTAGTATTTATAATGTACCTTGTGTATTTATTTAGTCCAAATAATTTTAATTAGCTTGGTGGTTACTAGAAGAATGTATTTAAATAGTTGTATTGTTCTATAGTTAAACAATAATAAAAATGAAGCGAATATTTATGTAGAAATCGAGACATAGTGCATTTGGTTTCTAGCTGTAGAGACATAAATAATAGTAACTGTGCCAAGCTAATTAAAATGATTTGGACTAAATAATTACACAAGGTACATTAAATACTAACAGTTATAAATACTTCTATATTAATGAATTTATGAAATTACTTAGCCAATTTTTGATATCACAACTTTTGTAATTTTAGTGATTTTTTCTACTTAGGGATGTTTTTATACGGAGTGTTTTTGATGAGATTATAGTATACTGGAACTTTCCATAATATGTCTCATAATATTATAACGTATCAATTTATACTACTGCTATAATTACTATACATTTTTATAGTAGTAATACATTAAAAAACAACGTAAAACATATAGCATCAATAATGATAAATTAAATACACACTATATAATTGTATTATATGATTACGATTTGATAGTCCTGGAAAATGCGATTTGTAGGGCGGGGGAGTGACGTGCGAATTCCGGGTCTAATCGTGCAAATTCATGCTAATTACGTGCTAAATATTGGCACAGGAAAAAGTTTGAAAATCGCATTATTTAAGTTTTGTGGGGGGCTGGGGAAATGCGCAAAATAGATAATGCGATTTGTAGGGCGGGGGAGTGACGTGCGAATTCCTGGTCTAATCGTGCAAATTCATGCTAATTACGTGCTAAATATTGGCACAGGAAAAAGTTTGAAAATCGCATTATTTAAGTTTTGTGGGGGGCTGGGGAAATGCGCAAAATAGATAATGCGATTTGTAGGGCGGGGGAGTGACGTGCGAATTCCGGGTCTAATCGTGCAAATTCATGCTAATTACGTGCTAAATATTGGCACAGGAAAAAGTTTGAAAATCACATTATTTATGTTTGGCGGGGCTGGTGAAACATTTCTTCAGCCCCCCACGGATATTTTTAGATTTTGCGCATAAACTAAAATCGTGCAAATTACAAAAATAGTCGTGCAAATGCATGCTAATTGCATGCTAAATAATTGCATAAAAAAATTGGTATAATTTAAAAGTGGGGGGGTTGGGGAAACGTACGTTAATTTAATTAAAATATTGAAAATAAATTATGTATACACATAAATATGTTAAAATTATTTGTGTTATTAAACAAAGAATTCTTAATAATTATATAATTTGTACATTTTATATTAGGTAACACACATTTATATTTATGCAGTGAGTATAAAACATAAATTAGGATGATTTTACCTATTTTCAATGATTTCTTTGAATGCTTTATTTTCATCATATAAATCTCGGTAGTTATTATTTGAAACAACCACTCCATCACATTTATTGGCATATACGAGTATAATTCTATGAAATAGCAAAGAAAATTATGAATGTAATTTTTAAAACAATTTACAATATTTAATAATATTCAATTATATTCATGCATTATAAGTATTATTTTATAAATCTAAATAAGTTTAAATACAAGTTAATATACACAAGGACGAGAATTTAGGGTATATATAGATACCCTCTCCACACTAGTAATATTTCATGCCAAGTCGGCAATTTGTTAAAAACAAAGTCAGGAAGTCGGCTTTCAGAAAAAGTACTCAATTGACAATTTTGTAAAACAATCATGAAACAAATAGTAAATTCAGTAATTGATTCAGTAATAACTAAGTTATATACTATAAAGTATATAGATTCCATCTAACATGTTAAAAATATTATGTATATATTATTATCATTATGTCGTTTTTTTCATAATTATTGATGTTCAGGATAGTTTTTTTATGATACATAGCTTAGAAATTTTTAAGTGTAATATCATCAGCAATAATATCTATAATTTCATAATTTGTAATATTTGGTACTGTGGAAGAAACCGTGTCCATACTTTTAAGATCAACCGCAAGAACCAAATTTTCATTGTTATTCTCAAGTACACTTACATTTGGTGAATAAATGTCCATACTATTTTTGATCTCATTTCTTTTACAATCAAAGTAGAAGAAGACCGCAGCCGCAGTGTTTTTAGTGAAACTAAATTTTTCCTTTTCTTTACTCTTTCAATGTCATATCTATAAAATATTTTTAATACTCATTAATTATTCTAAGAAACTTTACAATTTTTGGTAACATTAGACTTTTAATAGAAGATTCCCCACGATTTTTTCTATCTTTAACAAAAAAAAAAGTTAACTAGAATGTTATGCTATTTATAGCCATGACATATTTTTTTAATTTTTTTTTTAAATTATTAAATATGAATATATGATTATTCAACAAGTTTGCTAGGATAACATAACGTGTCCGCTTAAAATTGTTTTTCGAATGCAATGGTATATAATTGAATTCAAATATAACACATCCGCAACAATAACATACTCAATACTGTACAGCAGAGCGGTACCCACTTGTCCACTCCTTTTAGAGAGTTCTAGAGAATTTAAACTAATACAATTATTTAACAGAGTTAACAAATAGGGACGATAGTACAAATAGGTATAATTATTGTTTGTTACAGTACTTTTATAATACTAAATATATTTAAACCATATTATTCTAAAAACTTTTTACTGATATAAGTAGGTACACAAAATATTATACTTTTTATATTTTAAAATATAAAATAAATAGTCATAAAATAGTTAACTCATTCTCATAGTTATAATAATTAATCATCGGATATAACATAAAATCACAAACAAATAATAATGTGTATTGTGATAAGATTGATTTAGCCAAAACATAAAATTATTAAAATATAATTTTAATTTTTTTTGTAACATCATCAATATTATATTATGTTTACGAGCCAAAAATATAAATTATGATAATAAATAATAATTAAAGTATCACAATCTTACCATATACAGTATAAATTTTAAAATGAAATCCAACGGAAATGACATGCTCAGCTTTTTGGTTTGTGGAGGGGATAAATTTCTATATACAAGATATCAAACGTTGAGTTAAAGGTTTAGTTTATATTTATTATACAATATACATACTTGTCCATACATAATCTACCTATATTATAATAAAAATAAGTGGCAGTTTTCTTGCTAACGCGTGATCTCGTAAACCTAGGTCCAGTGGCGTATCCAGAATTTTTTCAGAAGGGGAGGGGGAGGGGGGTTAAATTAATTTTTTACGAACTTTATCTGAAAATAATTTATCAATAAAAATGTTATCATTATTTAACATTCTGCGGCTGAAGTGGCGCAGTGGTCACGCGTTGACTACGACTCTCACAGTCATCGGGTCGATTCATAGCAATAAAGTGCAAAAATAATTTGTGTAGTTCTGCGTGATCACCATTTTCCCTAACACTAGTTACTTTGGAACGAATATTGAAGTAACGAGTGGTCACCGTTTACCAAGGAAACGTAGTAGCACAGAACAATATAAAAGCGACACTCGATCAGCTGTTCGGGCCTCTGTATCCCTACGGTAGGTAGAAGTATTGGACTCTAAAAGTTGTAGGTACCGTATGTATCCGTACACTGATAAGATTTTGGTAACGTGTATCCCTATTTGTTACGAAATTGTAAAAACGGAAACAATCCATTGACAGCAGATGACGCCCGTTTTAATTAATTCAAAGTTTTTTATGGATTGTTAGTTTCAGTGTTATATACAATTTGCTTTGAATTAAAACTATAATATTGTTATTTGAAATTTTTCAAATAATTTATAACATTGATATGAAATATTTAATTGATAATGATATTCGTTAAAATAACGAATATTACGCTCCCCGGAGACCGTGTTCAAGGCCACAATTACCCGATTTCACCAATCCGTACAGTGTCTATGCTCTGGTAGTAATTTTATCCTTTTATTAGTATAAAGTATATAATTCACATGGTACCATACTACCACACAATTACATGGACTTAGATCTACTAATAGTGAACCAACAAATTTAAGCATGATAACAGTCATTAATAAAATAGTATCTGTAAAGTCAAAATGAAGGGAATTATTATAGTTATTTAATTCATAGATGGCGTTGAATGTAGTGAACATGAACCTGTTCGGGAAAACATTGGTTCTCATTGTTAACCATTAAATATCACTATATCAGCCATTCCATCATTTCATCTTAGTAAGTGGTTTGTTAACAGTATCCACGACTAATCAATCTTAGTCATTTGTCTTTGTAAACAGTGATTAAGCATATGGCATAGTCAATTATTTAATTATTTTGTACCTAATAATATACTTAAATAAATAAATTAATATTTTTTTTTTTTTTTTTTATTATTTTTATAAAATATTATAAACGTGTTGTAACACAAACATAAATTATTTGTATCTCCTTGTAAAAAAAAAAAAAATCGTTTTTGACATGGCTTCAGCAGATCCAACTGATCTTACCAAGATGTGGGGACTTTCACTGTACGAATTGCATAGATCTCCTCAGGAACCTGTTACAGACAACACCAAAATTTTAGTATCGCCCCAAAGTCTACAAAGTGAACTAATGTGTCCAATATGTTTGGATGTTTTAAAAAAAACAATGACTGTCAAAGAATGTCTCCATAGGTTACTGTTTATTACTAGTTATTACCTATAATACATATAATAATTAAATTTATAAAATATTATAATTAATAAAATAATTCTTTTTTTGTTTAGATTCTGTTCAGACTGCATTGTGACTGCTCTTGGTTCAGGCAAAAAAGAATGCCCTACTTGTCATAAGACTCTAGTATCTAATCAGTCTTTACGTCCTGATCCGAATTTTGATCTTATCATATCTAAGATATATCCTGACCGTAATGAGTATGAAACACATCAAACTAGAGTATTGGAAAAGTTCAATAAAAGTCACAGACAGACCTATTTAGTTCAGTCAATAAACGAAGGCATTAAATTACAAACTCAAAATCAACAACAACAAACCAAAAAAAACCAACTTGAAGAACTAAATGGAAATAGCTCAACAACTACTTCAAACTCTTCTAATAGTTCAAGTCAAGATAATGTAACAAAAACAATGGTACAAACAAATGTGGCAAAGAAGATGACGTCTGATATGAACTCAGAAAAAGAAGGACTCGCTTCAACTGTTGAGACCTCGGATACAGCAGAATGTAATAGCACATCAAAAAGTGTACCAGTAGATGAAGTAGAACTAGTGTTAAAACCTCATCCGATAGTCATGGCCAGAGATAATCCATTTATCAGAGTATTGAAAGAAAACTCAGTACGTTATATAAAAACAACGGCTAATGCAACAGGTAAGCCTTTTAAATTAATTTACTTTATCACAATTAAACAGTACAGAATGAAATGTCCATTTAAATGTTATATACAACTCTATTGTTATATTACGTGTTCTTAAACTGTGGTCCGTAGCACCCTAGAAATCCAAACATGCATGTATGTCAGGGGTCCAAGGCGGCTTTATCTAAAAATAAAACTTTACATTTTTATGAAAAGTTATGTTTAATAAAAATAATTATAAATGTGTATGTTGTAATATACCTAGCTACTTGAATTGTAATAAAAAAGCAAGTATTAAAATATTGGTTATGATAACAAGAGATATTTTATAAAAAGATATTCAAAAGAAACTTAATAGGGGGTCCATAATTTCCAAGTCTTCTATCAGGGGTACGTGCTGGCCAAAAGTTTAAGAACTGCTAGTATAAAGTGTAAGACTAGGTACGTATAAGTAACCTATCACGGATGAACACTTTTTTTTATCCATAGTACAGGACAAATAAATAAAAAATATAAAAAGTACCTACTTTAGTAACATTTTAAATTGTATGATATTTATAGATGGTTGTTGTTTTGAATTTTAAATGTATAGAAATCTTGAATAATACAACCAAACATTTTTAGTGTAATAAAGTAGCACAAATCAAATTTTTGAAATAATTATTACATATTTCATTTTTCTAGTTGATCATTTAAGTAAGTATTTAGCTATGCGCTTGAAGTCAAACCTTGGCTCAGAGATTCCGGAACAAGCTCTCAATTTTTTTATCTATGTCGTACCCGCTGCAGATCAATTTATAACTCTCAAAGGCAATCAAACACTTCAAAATGTACAGGATAAGTTTTGGGAAGTAAACAAGCCACTGGAGCTGTTTTACTCATTTACATAAATTATTTATTTATTATTGGTTACTTTAGTTTCTTATAACTAATTTTAAGCATGGCTATTTATAATAAATACTAAAATATCAATATTAATATGTATTAAACCATAGTTTTAAGTATACAATACATTTGTATTTGTGAACAAATATTAATAAAAATAACAATTTATAGTATGTAGGTAGATAATACTTAATACCTTACATAAGTTATGTAATTTATTAAGTAATAACATCACTCTTTTCAATAAGTGCAATAGTTTTAGTAACTATAGTGTAGTTTATTCTTTAATAGTATAAATATAAAAACTCTATTTGAAAATAATTAAGTAATTTTTAAATAAAATATTTCTAGTTTTATATCAAAATTTATACTTTGATTAGTTTTTTTTTTATTGTTTGTATTGGTACTTATTGATTCAAAAATCAACCAATGGTTATTTTACTAAACTATACTGATTTACACAATACTTGTTATGTATATGTCTTAAATTTGATAAAATTAATTAGCTCTACATTTATTAGATAAATTGTTGATGGCTAGTAAAAAAATATATTATTGGTTTCATTAGTTTCTTATAACTAGTTACCAGTTTATTATTATAATATATTTTTATTTACTTCCAATCAAATATTAATAACAATAAACAATTTATAATACCTTATATAATGTAATTAAGTTGGTAATTAGGCGTACATTTCTCTTTTCAATAAGTTCAATAATTTGTCACGTACCTAGCTTATTGTTTAAATATATAAACATTATTTAAAATAATCTATTTAGACTTGGTAATTAAAAAAAAAAAAATGTTATATTTTATATCTAACATTTATTTTTAACTCATATTAAATATTTGTATTAGGTACTACTATGGTTGGACATTACTTTTTTGGTATCATGTGATAACTAAGTTGCAACCGAGTATATCAAGAATTGATTACAGCTCAACTTTTAAACCATATTGGTTACCAGTTGTAACCATAATAACAACGCCCTTGTACTACACGACACACAGCATAGTTGTGAATCTGACTTTACATGACCATCGACAGACTTACTGAATGAATCGAAGAAAAACATTATTCTATAAATTCCTCAGGAAGTTTATGAATAAACAACCTGGGGAAATAAAAATAGTAAAAAATGGGGCAAGAAGGTAACCGCACTGCTGTGCAGTAAGACTGTAGGATTCAAGTATACCTCGCCTTTGTTAGGACCGCTGCATAATGAATGTGTCCAATTAGAATGTATTCTAATGCCTTTTGTTCCAGAATATTAATACGGGCAGACAGAATTCAATTTTTAAGTTTTCTCCTGCAATACGTTTGGTTTCATTTTTAAGTTGAAAGAACGACAGAGATTAATTTTTTTTGGCTGCTGTCCAATGCAATCAAATTGGGAGCTCTAAACTTAATGGAATTAATGAGGTAGGTATTTCTTTTAATTTTTCATTTAATTTTCAGTTACTTTATAAATTTGCAAAGGTAACTTATATATTAAAACAGAGTTTTTTTGTTTTAAAATTTGAACATAAGCAGGAAGCTTATGTTGCCTTTTGTTGCTATTGTACCTATTAATTTTCATAGGAGACATCAAGACAGCTACGTTTGGTTGGCTAGTACCTACTAAAATTGGCATTTATAATCCCCGTCGGCCATCACCCTCAACATCACTACATTTTTTTCAAATCAGTTGGCCATGATGTATAGTTATTCGGTTTTTTTTCATAAAATGGCCGTCTGAAAATTAATAAATAGAATTTTTTTTATAGAGTGCCCACCTCCCCCCATGTGTATTATGATGACATATGATCCCAACAGTGTTCGTATTCGCTGCTGTAGAATAGGTCACCTTGCATTCGATCTGGCTTTCGGTTTTGTCGACGGTCGGAGCATTGGACTGGTTATTGACCAAGGCGTCAAAATTGGTAAAACTTTCAGCCGGTTTAGTGATATAAGACTATGCATAAGAAAAAATATAATTTTTTTAAAGTCACGTGATTTAAACCGTCTTTGTCGAACATCGAACTTCCGAGTTCCGAGTGTGCAGTCGTATAAACTCACGATTCATCTTTATAATATTATAAATTAATGTTTGTCAGTGTGTGTGTGTGTGTGTGTGTGTCCTTTATGCATTCCTAAACAGCCGGACAGATTGCGATGAAATTTGGTACATAGGTAGATTAGACCTTTAGAAGAAGATAGGCTAATTTAAAAAAGGTAAATTCCAACCCGGTGAGGTGCTCAAACGGGGATTTTGAGATTTACAATGGACATTTTTTTTTTGTAAATGGTTGCTATTGGTTTTAATAATAATAATAATAATTAAATATTATATATTATTATTATTATATTAATTATTAATTACCTATTAAAGCGATAAGCCTGTTAGCACAGTGGCATTGCTATGTATTATACGAGAGCGAGTATTGTAGCGATCATGACAAATAATAACTATTTGTTATGGAGGTAGTCACCAGTCACCCACCACAATATTATAGTATCGTCGAATTGCGGCATTTGATAAGACGAAAACAATACCTACTAATACTCGTACCTACTAATATGGTCCGTTCTAGAGGGAGGGGGGGGAGGTCAAACCCGAATTAGTGCAACATTATATTTTATTTACTAACGCAAAACTTATATTTATTATAACATATTATTATATATTATTTACCTTGAATTCGGTGAAGATGCTAGCTGCCGAGAACGCCCTGGAGAGTCGTGGTCAACACAGTCACGACGAACATGCGATTTTGTAACTGTTGACGATGACTTTGACTGTCGTCAGTGAGTGGTTGATTCGTAACTTGACATTTTCATTGAACTCTTATCGAAGGCCACCTAAACGACAAACGTTCTTTTACCGACTAACTAAGGAACGGGGGCCTACGAGTTAGTTATCTATAATCGAACTACAGTAGTTAAAGCGAGTTCCAGAACGCTAAGTTTTATGAATACGTAAGTACGGTAGGTATCTGATAACTGTATTGTGTCTGCTATGTACAAATAAGCAATTATAATTGACAGGTAGGTAACCTAAACCTAATGCAATTAATACCATATCATTATGCGCGTCATACGCTCGAGGCCAGAAAACGATATTTATTATTAATATATAATACAATGATATTAGACGCCTTATATACCTAAGTTCAATAAATTGACGCACAACGTATAGATTTTAAAGCATTTCGTTTATTTACACAACGATTATCAGCTGAGTTTAATGCATAATGCGACGCGACTGCCGTAGAATTATAGGTAATGATTACCTACATTGTCGCGATCGATGACAAAATTACACTGAACGACAATGATTAATACACGGTTGAACGGCTTAAACGGTATACTCACAGAAATAGATACTTGACTAGAACGCTATACAATTGATTTTATAATAAACAGATAAGCCATGGTACCGGAATTTTCGGCGACTAAAATTATGTTTATACGGGTTGCCGATGGATGGCGTTGTATCAATTATTATAATAACAATAAATTATTATTGTTCGTGAAATTACATGTTTTATTCATTTCGTTATTAATATCCGAAATCGAACGTGACGTCACAGCTTGATAATTTTGATCGTACGCGTAAATACTAAATATTATTTAGATTCCCAACGACGAATATGATCAAATTAATTAAGAATTCAGAATATATTAAACCGATTGCATTAACCAGTCGACTATAATAAATAGTATGTACATAGTGCATGGGTACTTACAAAACTCGTAAGCTCAAATTTTTACAACATTGAATATTCCCTCGATTTCTCGTGATACGATTTTCTTATTTTGTTGTAATTTAAAAACGAATAGCTTAAAATGATACTTGAAATTTACCTACACCATAATAATATATTAATATGTTCATTTTATCAAATCCTATACTCGCAGATAACATTTTCAAAATATTTTGACTCGATTTGATCTGTTTATAAACATTTTTCAATTTTCTTAATTTATTTTCCTGTAAATGTCAATAAAATTGTTTTTCTTGGGTCAAAAAGCGTAAACATTTAATGCATGGCTCCTGATATATTTTTGCAATAGCAGTTGAAAATAGGCACAATTTTTTTTGTAATCATTTTTATAGATAAGAAATCAAAATTTAAACAAAGTTCTACGTGTGTAGGTGATTCTGTGACCCGCGGGGGGTGTCTAGGGGGCATTACG
>JANEHU010001316.1:0-15890 GCA_027563435.1 Nasonovia ribisnigri | reverse complement strand
AATGTAACAATATTATATTAAGAGCCTTGTATTAAATTTTCAAGTTTTTACCCCACAAATAAAGTTTTATAGAAATATATAGAAAAAGAACCTAAAAAAATTGGAAAATGAAAATGTCCGGTAACAGCTCAAAATATATGAGAATATTTTGAAAATGCTAGGGTGTGTAGAAAATATAAGCACAATAGTATACATCATGTATATACAGTCATTTCTTTTAGAGTTACTTCAAAAACCAAAATCGATTTGGTCAAAAATCGGTTTTTCGTAAAAATTGCCGTTTTTTCTTTAAATTTGTCATTTGTTTCTCTCGGCGCTCATGAAAAATACTGGGAAATTTTTACCCCTCAAAGTACCAACAATATTCACTTTCCTATCAGAAAAGCTACTATTGAAGAAAATTGAAGCATTTTTCTGCCCTAAAAGGTGATGACAGACACAAAAATAAAAAATTAATAAAAATTAAATAAAAAATAAAAAATAAAAAAAACACACATCATTGTAAAATCAATACATTCATCACTCCACTCAGAATCTAATACAAACTAACATAATAATATAATGGTTAGATAGGTATAATACAAATTAAACATTATTTATACAATATATAATATGTGTAACGACGTGTAGGTCATAAGAATATTGTTGAACATTTTACTGCAGGCTACATATGTTATTTCAGAGATGATATTCGTCAGTGAAAATTTGCCAACTAGGAATAATGATGTATTATCATAGGCAGAATGAAATGTGTTGCAGTGTTTCGAAGACTAAGTCAGATTTTGATTCGGACACGGGGTATGTACCTATTTTTTTTTTCAGTAGTTTTCTTTTTTATCAGGTATTGTTCATTGATCAGGGTGTGTATTGCCCTCAACTTTTTAAATTATTTTTATTTTAACTACTGGTATAATAACACTATTCCAGCCATGAATAAAGTCGTGATAAAAATTAGGAAATTAGTCAGGTATGATATTTTTAAGTGTAGGTTAGTGGAGTGAGAATAGCAGTTGCGAGAGGTTGTGAAAGAGTTTGTGAGAGAGGTTATGAGAGAGGTTGTGAGAGAGGTTATGAGAGAGGTTGTGAGAGAGGTGATGAGAGCGGTTGTGAGAGAGGTTTTGAGAGAGATTGTGAGACAGGTAGTGAGACAAGTTGTGAGAGAAGTTTTGAGAGAGGTTGTGAGAGAGGTTTTGAGAGAGATTGTGAGACAGGTAGTGAGACAAGTTGTGAGAGAAGTTTTGAGAGAGGTTATGAGAGAGATTGTGAGAGAGATTGTGAGGAGGTTTTGAGAGAGGTTGAGAGAGTTATAAATGTTGGGGGAAAGAGAGGGGTGAGAGGAGAGAATAATATTTAAATATTATCTTTCATTGTTATGTTTACAATATTGAATACATATATAGTTAGTAGGAAATGATCATTGGAAACTTTGCGAGTTGTGATGGAAGTCGTCAATCATCACTATAGCGTCAACTAACCATATAAGTTTATCTAACTTACCTTCTTATGAGATAGGATAGAATAAAAAGATCGGTTGCCGGTTAGGATGTCAGCGCACTATTCCATATCTGACCCACGCACAAACAAACAAAAAAATAATAATAATAATAATAATAATAAATATTATGTCTTGGTAGTAAAAAAATAAAAAAATAAAAATTTAACAAATATTTTAATATTTGAAGTACTAAAATATGCAAAATATGAACTACAAAAAAAAATTCATAAAATAAATAAGAAAAATTCAGACATGTACAAAAAAATAATTGTTTAAGTTAAGTCAAGGTAATAAAAATGTTTAAAAAAAGTTTATGAAATAATTAATATCAAAGTATAACAAAATGCAAAATATTCAATTAAAAAAAATGCAAAAAATTATTATAAAAATCCAAAGACAGACAAGAAAATAATAATTTAAGTTTAATTAATAATCAAAATATGTATGATTTATTAATACTTAAATTATCAAAATATGTGAAATATTCAATATATTATATAATACAAAAAAATAAAATTTAAAAATTATTATAAAAATCCAAAGACAGACAAGAAAATAATAATTTAAGTTTAATTAATAATCAAAATATGTATGATTTATTAATACTTAAATTATCAAAATATGTGAAATATTCAATATATTATATAATACAAAAAAATAAAATTTAAAAATAAACTTTAATCCCGGCCACTGGGAAAAAAAATAATCAACGGTGAAAGAATTATATAATATTAAAATTGGGTAATGGTTAAATTGAATAATAAGTAATATAAAAGTAGTGAAAAATTAAAATAAAAGTTTATGATTTGTTAATACCTTAAGTATCACAAAATGTAAAATATCCACTACAGAAAAAGCATACAATTCTAAGAAAAATCAAGAGAAAAAAAAAAAGTAAAAAAAAGTTTATGATTTGTTAATACTTTAAGTTATAAAGTTTAAAAAATATCCAATACCAAAATAATAATTTAAAATTATAAGAAAAATCTAAAGGCACACAAAAAAAAAATAATAATAATTAAGTATAATTAATAAAGAAATGTAAAAAAAAAAAATGTGTAATTATTTATTAATTTTTAAATTATCACAATATGCAAAATATTCAAAATATATAATACAAAAAAATAATATTTAATTCCAGCACTGGAAAAAATAATAATTCATTAGTGAAAGAGTTATATAATACTAAAGTTGGGTAATGGTTAAATTTAATCTAAGAACACTCACCCAGTGACGGTTCTTGCGCACGGCTAGGCTGTGTGAGCATTAATAGTCGAAAAAATGAAAATAGTTGTGGGGGAGGCTATTACAAGTTTTGGCATGCTAAGCCTCTCTTAGCCACCCCCTAGTTGTGCGTGGGTCAGAGAGAGAAATAAGTGGTGCGCAAAAATCAGACATCCTATTAAGTGTCATCAAGTTGATGAAGCTGTTGATTGTTGACATTTAACATTAACTGTGGTCGGTATGATTGGAAGTAAATATAATTACTAATAAGTAATGATGATGAGTAGTGGAAACCGGAGTACATTGAGACGCATATTAGTAAAGATGTAGTAATAATAGAGATCTCCCAAAATAATATGTACAAAAAGTTCAAACATTAAAACCAACTTTATAAAATATTTATTTATGAAAAAATATATTATCTACTGAAATTAATATTATTATAAATTATATAAAACCATGAACTATTGACTTATTTTAGCATGTCCCATGTCTCACTGTCCATAATATAGGTAATTCTATATTTTTCGCTTAATAATTTCTGTTAAAATACTAGGAAAATGTCATAAATATAATTGCTAAACTTGAGCTTTTACTTATAATATATTCATAAAAAATTATAATGGAAGGCTAGGCACCGTTATTTCACATAAAATAGGTACATTTGGAGTTTAATTTAACTAATATAATATTCTAGTTTTGATTGGCTGAGTGTAACAATTGTCTATTTCTAGGCTTAGGTACACTAAATCAAAATCAATAATATTGGTGAGAAGTACTATCTGGAGTGGTGGTGAATCTTTTCACGAAACAAGTCTCTGTTTTTAATTTTTAATTAATGTAATATTGACTTATTAAAGTTGATGAAGAATATTTATAATGACAATATTATGTTACTGCACAGTTCACACAGTCTCTCTTTCAAATTATGCCGTCTGCAAGATATTAATCTTTAGTATTTAAATTGATTGAGAATTTCACATTTATCGAAAAAGAGACGTATCCAGTCGCCTTATTAGGTCAAGCTGTCAAGCGACTGTTATCTATAAAAAAAAATAAAGTGGTTTCGGGGCTACGCTCGAAACAAAGAAACGCTCTGAGTGTACTTATCGGCCGGTATTGCTAGCTCCCGGATGGGTGACCACCCGGGATTTTTAGCAACAAATCCTTGCCATACATAAACACAATTATTTTAAACAATCTTTTCTCAACCATATAAACAACCTACAAAAAAAAAGGTTAATGCCCATAGTTCAAAATTATTAGGTAAAAATATGTCATATTCTTTAGTCACAATCTTGTGCAAACGATATCGTCTTCTATTTTCCCTAACTGTACAAATCCTAAAAATCAATGAAATCAGAAATATTGTTACAAAAGAGAGACTGTCGTGACTTGATTTATAATTTTGTCTTAATTTTTTCTGTTGAGAATCTGGGCTTTTAATATCAGAGGATGGAGAAAGAGATGCGCTTTTGTATCATAAGTAGAAATATTTGTTCACGCTGTGTGACCAAAACCATCCTCCAGAGAATGCTTCAATATTGGTCTAAAATAAAATTATTGGAATACGTTATAAAGTTGCTCCAAATCTCAAAACTTTCCTTGATTAAATGATCAGCTGAAATGAATACCCACTTGTGAGACGGAGACGATACATGCTGATAAATAATTAATATTATAATTATGACTTTTCCGCCATCCTCCGCCCAGGCATAGCAGAAACCTTCGGGTGCCCAATCAAAATTCTGCCAAAAAAAAAAAATAAAAATTAAGGACTTTTACAATATTTACATCCAATCATACTTTCAAGTTGTGATCACAGTTATTGTGTCAACCTTAGATCATATACCATGAATGGCCCTTATCCCGATAATGTGTAGCACATAATATTAGCGACAATGGTCTCTGACTAAATATATATTGAATTGATATCGATCAAAAAAAATGTCAGAGACCTACGAGTATACCAACCTTATAAGTGCTTCAAATTGTTTACAAAGGTAAACTGGGCATGGTATATGATCTAAGGTGTTCTAAGGAGTCAATAATCAACGGCTCAACTTGATAAAAAAACACTTAAGTTCGGCAACCAACTCAGGATCTTTTTATTCAAAGTGTCCTAATAAGTCATAAGGAGGTTAGTTAGGTAAACCTATGGTTAGTTAAAGCTATGGCGATGATAGACGGCTGTCATCACTGGTCGTGAGCTTTGCAATGTTCTTATCCTACTAACTATTAAGGTATTCGATATTGAAAACATAACAATGAAAGAAAATATTTAAATATTATTCGTGAGGCTGGGTTAGGATAGGCATGGGTAGGGTAAAATATTAGAACCTCACTAATCATCATAATTTTTAATCACGGTGTAAAGGGCGACCGAGTAGTGTTGTACCAGTATAATTAAAAACTTTAAATACCGCCAATCCTAATTAATTATTTCTTTAACACGAAATATTATAAAAATTAATTTTAATATATTATAACAAAATATAAGTATAAATATTAATTAGGATCGACGGTATTTGAGATGTTTTTGACATTTTAATTTTTTTCTAAATTTAATTTTCTTACTCCTTAAAAAGTATTTGCCTGCGGGCTCAAACGTTCCCCTTCAAAATTTTTTTATCAGATTATATATTATTAATGATTTTTTTTAAAAATTTTACAACCTGTTGCCATATTAATTTTTTTTTCTCACTCCTTAAAAAGTATTTGCCTGCGGGCTTAAACGATCCCCTTCAAAATTTTTTTTTCTTAATTTAAATATTTATGATTTACTTATATACATTTTTTAAACATAAACATTTAGGTGCCATATAATTTTTTTTCTAAATTTAATTTTCTTACTCCTTAAAAAGTATTTGCCTGCGGGCTCAAACGTTCCCCTTCAAAAAATTTTTTATCAATTTAAATATTAATAATTTACTTATATACATTTCGTTTGAATATAAACATCTTGGTGCCATATTATTTTTTTTTCAAATTTAATTTTCTTACTCCTTAAAAAGTATTTGCCTGCGGGCTCCAACGTTCCCCTTCAAAAATGTTTTTATCAATTTAAAAGTTAATTATTTACTAACATAGATTTTTTAAACAAACAACCTTGTGCCATATTAATTTTTTTTCTCACTCCTTAAAAATTATGAGCCAGCGGGCTTCAACGTTCCCCTTCAAAAATTTTTTTTTATCAGTTTAAATATTAATGATTTACTTACAATATAGATTTTTTAAACATAAACATCCAGGTGCCATATAATTTTTTTCTAAATTTAATTTTCTTACTCCTTAAAAAGTATTTGCCTGCGGGCTCAAACGTTCCCCTTCAAAAAATTTTTTTATCAATTTAAATATTAATAATTTACTTATATACATTTCGTTTGAATATAAACATCTTGCAGGTGCCATATTAATTTTTTTCTAAATTTAATTTTCTTACTCCTTAAAAAGTATTTGCTTGCGAGCTCAAACGTTCCACTTCATAATTTTTTAATCAGATTTTATATTATTAATGGTTTTTTTTAAAAATTTTACAACCTGGTGCCATATTAATTTTTTTTTCACACACCTTAAAAAGTATTTGCCTGCGGGCTCAAACGTTCCCCTTCAAAAAATTTTTTTATCAATTAATATTAATGATTTACTTATATACATTTCGTTTGAATATAAACATCTATTGGTGCCATATTAATTTTTTTCTAAATTTAATTTTCTTACTCCTTACAAAGTATTTGCCTGCGGGCTCAAACGTTCTCCTTCAAAATTTTTTTTTCAGATTATATATTATTAATGATTTTTTTTTTAAATTTTACAACCTGTTGCCATATTAATTTTTTTTCTCACACCTTAAAAAGTATTTGCCTGCAGGCTCAAACGATCCCCTTCAAAAAAATTTTTTCTCAATTTATATATTAAAGATTTACTGATATAAATTTTTTAAAAATGAACAACCAGTATTGCCATAATAATTTTTTTTTCTCACTCTTTAAAATTTATGAGCCAGCGGGCTTCAACGGTCCCCTTCAAAATTTTTTTTCATCAATTTAAATATTAATGACTTTCTTTTATAGATTTTTTAAATATAATCATTTAGGTGCCATATAATTTTTTTTCTAAATTTAATTTTCTTACTCCTTAAAAAGTATTTGCCTGCGGGCTCAAACGTTCCCCTTCAAAAAATTTTTTTATCAATTAAAATATTAATGATTTACTTATATACATTTCGTTTGAACATAAACATCTTGGTCTCATATTAATTTTTTTCTAATTTTTTTTTTCTCACACCTTTATAAGTATTTGCCTGCGGGCTCCCACTTTCCTCTACCATATTTTTTTTATCAATTTAATTCTTGTAGATATTTCTAAACCAAATTTGAAACATCAATAACCTAGTGCATACCTATAACTTTTTTCTAAATTAATTTTCTTACTCCTTAAAAAGTAATCGCCTGCGGGCTCAAACGTTCCCCTTCATAATTTTTTTTCTAAATTTAATTTTCTTACTCCTTACAAAGTATTTGCCAGCGGGCTCAAACGTTCTCCTTCAAAATTTTTTTTTTCAGATTATATATTATTAATGATTTTTTTTTTAAATTTTACAACCTGTTGCCATATTAATTTTTTTTCTCACACCTTAAAAAGTATTTGCCTGCAGGCTCAAACGATCCCCTTCAAAAAAATTTTTTCTCAATTTATATATTAAAGATTTACTGATATAGATTTTTTAAAAATGAACAACCAGTATTGCCATAATAATTTTTTTTTCTCACTCCTTAAAATTTATGAGCCAGCGGGCTTCAACGGTCCCCTTCAAAATTTTTTTTTATCAATTTAAATATTAATGACTTTCTTTTATAGATTTTTTAAATATAATCATTTAGGTGCCATATAATTTTTTTTCTAAATTTAATTTTCTTACTCCTTAAAAAGTATTTGCCTGCGGGCTCAAACGTTCCCCTTCAAAAAATTTTTTTATCAATTTAAATATTAATGATTTACTTATATACATTTCGTTTGAACATAAACATCTTGGTGCCATATTAATTTTTTTCTAAATTTAATTTTCTTACTCCTTAAAAAGTATTTGCCTGCGGGCTCCCACTTTCCTCTACCATATTTTTTTTATCAATTTAATTCTTGTAGATATTTCTAAACCAAATTTGAAACATCAATAACCTAGTGCATATAACTTTTTTCTAAATTAATTTTCTTACTCCTTAAAAAGTAATTGCCTGCGGGCTCAAACGTTCCCCTTCATAATTTTTTTTCTAAATTTAAATATTAATGATTTACTTATATACATTTCGTTTGAACATAAACATCTTGGTCTCATATTAATTTTTTTCTAATTTTTTTTTTCTCACTCCTTTATAAGTATTTGCCTGCGGGCTCCCACTTTCCTCTACCATATTTTTTTTATCAATTTAATTCTTGTAGATATTTCTAAACCAAATTTGAAACATCAATAACCTAGTGCATATAACTTTTTTCTAAATTAATTTTCTTACTCCTTAAAAAGTAATTGCCTGCAGGCTCAAACGTTCCCCTTCATAATTTTTTTTCTAAATTTAAATATTTATGATTTACTTATATACATTTCGTTTGAACATAAACATCTTGGTGCCATATTATTTTTTTTCTAAATTTAATTTTCTTACTCCTTAAAAAGTATTTGCCTGCGGGCTCAAACGTTCCCCTTCAAAATTTTTTTATCAGATTATATATTATTAATGATTTTTTTTAAAAATTTTACAACCTGGTGCCATATTAATTTTTTTTTCTCACACCTTAAAAAGTATTTGCCTTCGGGCTCAAACGATCCCCTTCAAAAATGTTTTTATCAATTTAAAAATTAATTATTTACTAACATAGATTTTTTAAACATACAACCTTGTGCTATTTCAATTTTTTTTCTCACTCCTTAAAAAGTATGAGCCAGCGGGCTTCAAAGTTCCCCTTCAATTTTTTTGTAAATATATTTAAATAGATTTTTAAACTTAAAAAACCTAGTGCATATAACTTTTTTCTAAATTAAATTTTCTTACTCCTTAAAAAGTATTTGCCTGCGGGCTCAAACGTTCCACTTTATACATATTTTTTTCTAAATTTAAATATTAATGATTTTCTTATATAGATTATTTGAACATCAACAACCTTGTGTCATATCAACTTTTTTTCTCACTCCTTTTGAAGTATTTGCCTGCAGGCTGCAATGTTCTCCTTCAAAAACTTTTTTTAAATACATTTTTTAAACTATAGGTACTTTTACAACCTGTATAATTCCATATACATTTCTGAACATATTTTCTTGCTCTTTAAAAAGCATTTGCTTGCAGACTCTCACGTTTTTCTTCCAAATTTTTTTTATCAATTAAAGTCTTGTAGATATTTCTAAACCAAATTTTGAAACATCATTAACCTGGAGCTATATAAATTATTTTCTATATTTTTTTCTCACTCTTTAAAAAGTTTTTGCCTGTGGGCTCCAACGTTCCCCTTCAATTATTTTGTAAATATTTTTAAATGGATTTTTTAAGTTTAACAATCTAGTACCATATAAGTTTCTAAACCTTTTTTCTCACTCCTTAATATGTATTTGCCCGTGGGCTCCAGAGTTCCCCTTCACAAAATTTTTTTAAAATATTTAATATTTAATGCATGGTAATATCTGGTACTTAATTTCAATTACACTATTAATTATATACATTCAAATTTATTAATAACAATGCAACGTGGTCACACAGGTAGGCAATGCTACTTCGTCGAATAAGCTGACAATGTTCATTGCTGTGGTAAAAATGCAAAAGAAGTGGTAAAATATTGAAAATTAAAAAAAAAGATAAATATTATAGTTAACATTATTCAATGTTGTTATCCAGGTAGGCAATCCGATTCCGCCAGATTGCGACAATGATTATTGCCGTGGTGAACATGCGAATGACGTAGTATAACATTGAAAATTTAAAAAAAAACGATATAAAATATAGTAATAACGATTCAACGTTGTCACCCAGGTAGGCAATGCGACTGCGTCGGATTGCTGACAATGTTATTTGCTGTGGTCAAAATGTGAATAAAAGTGGTAAGACATTGAAAATTCAAAAAAAAAAAACGATATGTATTATATAGTTATAACAATTCAACGTTGTTATCCAGGTAGGCATTGTGACTGCGTCAGATAGCGGACAATGTTAATTTTTTGCAGTTGAAAACGCGAATAAAAGTGGTAAAACCTTGAAAATTAAAAAAAATGACATAAAATATAGTAATAACAATTCAACGTTGTTATCCAGGTAGGCAATGTGACTGCGTCGGATAGCGGACAATGTTAATTTTTTGCAGTTGAAAACGCGAAATATGTGGTAACACGTGGATTGACATTCAACGTTGTTACCCAAGTAGGCAATGCGACTGCGGCGGATAGCGGACAATGATAATTTTTTGCAGTTGAAAACGCGAATAAAAGTGGTAACACATTGAAAATTAAAATAAAAACTATATATATTATAGTTATAACAATTCAACGTTGTTATCCAGGTAGGCAATCCGATTCAACTGGATAGCGGACAATAAGAATTGCTGTGGTTAACATGCAAATGAAGTAGTATAACATTGAAAATTAAAAAACAAAAAACGATATAAAATATAGTAATAACAAATCAACGTGCTCGCTCTCCGCTCCCCGCTCCTTGTGTCTGAATTGCTTAGCGTTTTATACCATAAGATTAAATATAATTATTTTATTATAAGTTATTATAAGTTTAGACTTCCCGAATGCATCTACTAAATTCAATTTCCCATCGGAAAATAAAAGATACTGAAGTAAAAAATCAAAGCTACAGATTAAAAATTAGAAAAACACATCATTCTAATCACACATGATTATAAAATATAAAATATACCAGATACAATTAAAATTAACATAATATTAAATACCTAATTATTATTAATTTTAAATTAGACGGTATTCGGTGAAATTGTTGGATTGGAATTTTATAAATCTAGTTGGTATAGTCGGTAATTGTACTGTCGATTTGATGTGTTTATTATAAACCTGTAAATTAACTCTAAAAACCAGAAATTACAATTATTTATAATCACAGTTTTACTTAAAGATTCATAAAAATAAATATGTCTATATGCTTCTAGTATCTATATACCATCAAATTGTTCCTAAACACGGAACTGCTTGATGTAAAAAGTTGCATTTTATTAGATCCGTGGATTCATCATATTGACGTATAATATAATATCTATAATTTATATTCTATGGCAATTGTCAAAATCTATGCGAATGGCATGGTCGATGAAACATTTTAGTATTTTATTAAACGAAACTGACATGAACAAAAAATATACTGCGTTTCGTATGGTGTTATTTTTCACAAATTACAAAATTTTCAGATATGTATCTTGAGCGTTTTCAGAGTAACGTCGTAGCTTAGTGTACACGTCACGGATTCCGACGAATGCCGAAAGAATCGATGTTTAAATGTAAGTTTGTTTTTTATTTATTTGATTTTCAAATTTACTTCTAAAAGTTAAATTAAATATTTAATGTCACTAAAAATGTGCTATCCAAGTGTTGTATAGACGAATATTTTAGTTCTTAGTTCGAATAATATAAACGCCGTAATCGTTTATTATATATAGTTAATATATGTTTCGGTGTCATTTTAGTACGCCGATTTGCTAGAATGTTATTCTGACTCAGAAGATACAATTTTAATTTAATGATGTCGATTGTTTTCCAAATCCATTGTTATAAGTTATAGATAACTATTAACTTAGTGTAACATACTTAACTACTAATATTCACCTAATATTTCTATATTTAAATAACGTAGTACATCATACACGAATGCGTTACCTACCTATATTGTTTCCTTAAGAATACAACATTAATTATTATTATTTTTTTTTTCATATATAGGTAGGTACATTACAAAACTCTAATTTATTGTAATCAGATTTATTTTTATTTTCTTAAATACAATGTATCAACAATTATTAATTAATATCTACCAATAATTGATTGAAATAAAATAAACTTTAAACTTAAAGATTTAAATTTTAATTATAGACTTTAATAAATAATATTGTGTTTAAAGTACCTACCTATAATTTATTTTACGATTAGGCATGCGTGTACAGTACCTTTAACAGCTAGTGACTTAAATTCATTTTTCCAAAATATTAAATTTAAATATGTCATCGTGTAGGTATATAAATTATAATGATATACCTACTCTAAAGATTTTATATATCTACGAATATTATTTTTAAATTACAACAAAATAACTAAATTTTTTATTCTTGGAACTATATATAAGAATCTTTGTTTATTGCAAAAAAAGTTGAATATCTTAACAACTTAGCAATTTGTAAATTTTTAATTTGATAAATCTTTAAATGGAACTTTAAATACTTATAAAAAAAAAATCGTCGCTACTGATATATTTATTATTTCTCAACTGTTATTATAACTTCTTGTATTACATTGTCATATGGCAAACAATGAAAATGTTGTACGAATATCTGACTACAAAATATTATGCAAATGTCGAAATTATGATGAATTTTTTAAAAATTTGAACTTTTAAAGCCTGTATAAAAAGTCCGATAAGTATTACCAATCACAAAGATTTGTGTAAATGTAAAAGAATATGATATGATTTATCAATAGAGTATAGACCGTATACTTACTTTTTTTTTTTTTTTATTGAGCTTAAGTCCTGCAATTATGGCCATTACCCACGGTTAGTTGAAACACGTTTTTGTATGAGTGGCAAGGACTCGTTGCTAAAAATCCCGGATGGTCACCCATCCGGGAACTAGCAACGCCGGCCGATACGTACACTCAGAGCGTTTCCGCAATTGACTGTACACACCGCGCCATACAAAACCATTAGACCGTATACTCTATAGGTATAGGTACCGATGAGTATATAAGTTCTATGGATTTATCATATTAAATCGTCTATGGCAATCGACAATTGTCGACATTCGTCGGAGACGATTAACGATTCTAATAATTTCAGTGAACAAAAAAAATAAAATAAGCCAACAATAGACAGTACGTTAAACATAATGTTATCATCTTAAAATATACCTTATTTATAACACGAACCCTCACATTTTGTTACGTTCAGTTTATTTTCATTAAATATTCGATACTTTATAGTTTTAGTTCTGAGCGAGATGAAGACGGATGAAGATAGCCGTTTCTTCAGGACCGGTGAATATACTGTACGTCTGCACTGCTAGGTTTCACCGGAAGAGTCGATGTTTACGCGTAAGTTTGTTTTCATATTATTTTGGGGTTTAAATTTACTTATTAGAGTTAAATTAAATATTTATTTCTACGTATTAAATGCCAAAAGTATAAATATAAATTAAATTAAGAATAATTAAAACACATTTTGTGAAAGGAACAAGATTACTCTTAACATTCGATGGTCGAAATTATGACGAATTTTGAAGAAATTTTAACTTTAAATGTCTATAAAAAAATTCGTTCCTATGTATTTTTAATATTTTTCAACTGCTATTGTTATAATATATATCAAGAGCCCCGTATAAAATTTTCATGATTTTTGGCCCGAAAAATAAAAATAGGTGTATAGAAATGCTAATATAAACATTCAGTGAAGTTTTATAAGTATCTACAGTTATTCATTTTTGAATTACAACAAAATTAGATAATCGCTACATGAGAAATCGAGTGAATATCCAATGTGGTAAAAATATAAATTCAAACGCTCATTTGACTTGGTATCTATTGGTTTTTTTTGTTTTTTGATAAACTTAGCAAAACTTATGAGAAATCATGTGTTACATTTTCAAATCTCAGATTTAAAAAGTAAATTTTTTATGAATTTCTATCTAAAAATAGTTTGCACATTGTCGTGATTTTTACGTATTTTGTCAATATTTAAACTTTAAATGGTTATAAAAAAATTTGTGACAACAGATTTTAATATTTTTCATATATTAATGTAACAATATTATATTAAGAGCCTTGTATTAAATTTTCAAGTTTTTACCCCACAAATAAAGTTTTATAGAAATATATAGAAAAAGAACCTAAAAAAATTGGAAAATGAAAATGTCCGGTAACAGCTCAAAATATATGAGAATATTTTGAAAATGCTAGGGTGTGTAGAAAATATAAGCACAATAGTATACATCATGTATATACAGTCATTTCTTTTAGAGTTACTTCAAAAACCAAAATCGATTTGGTCAAAAATCGGTTTTTCGTAAAAATTGCCGTTTTTTCTTTAAATTTGTCATTTGTTTCTCTCGGCGCTCATGAAAAATACTGGGAAATTTTTACCCCTCAAAGTACCAACAATATTCACTTTCCTATCAGAAAAGCTACTATTGAAGAAAATTGAAGCATTTTTCTGCCCTAAAAGGTGATGACAGACACAAAAATAAAAAATTAATAAAAATTAAATAAAAAATAAAAAATAAAAAAAACACACATCATTGTAAAATCAATACATTCATCACTCCACTCAGAATCTAATACAAACTAACATAATAATATAATGGTTAGATAGGTATAATACAAATTAAACATTATTTATACAATATATAATATGTGTAACGACGTGTAGGTCATAAGAATATTGTTGAACATTTTACTGCAGGCTACATATGTTATTTCAGAGATGATATTCGTCAGTGAAAATTTGCCAACTAGGAATAATGATGTATTATCATAGGCAGAATGAAATGTGTTGCAGTGTTTCGAAGACTAAGTCAGATTTTGATTCGGACACGGGGTATGTACCTATTTTTTTTTTCAGTAGTTTTCTTTTTTATCAGGTATTGTTCATTGATCAGGGTGTGTATTGCCCTCAACTTTTTAAATTATTTTTATTTTAACTACTGGTATAATAACACTATTCCAGCCATGAATAAAGTCGTGATAAAAATTAGGAAATTAGTCAGGTACGATATTTTTAAGTGTAGGTTAGTGGAATGAGAATAGCAGTTGCGAGAGGTTGTGAAAGAGTTTGTGAGAGAGGTTATGAGAGAGGTTGTGAGAGAGGTGATGAGAACGGTTGTGAGAGAGGTTTTGAGAGAGATTGTGAGACAGGTAGTGAGACAAGTTGTGAGAGAAGTTTTGAGAGAGGTTTTGAGAGAGATTGTGAGACAGGTAGTGAGACAAGTTGTGAGAGAAGTTTTGAGAGAGGTTATGAGAGAGATTGTGAGAGAGATTGTGAGGAGGTTTTGAGAGAGGTTGAGAGAGGAAAGAGAGGGGTGAGAGGAGAGAATAATATTTAAATATTATCTTTCATTGTTATGTTTACAATATTGAATACATATATAGTTAGTAGGAAATGATCATTGGAAACCTTGCGAGTTGTGATGGAAGTCGTCAATCATCACTATAGCGTCAACTAACCATATAAGTTTATCTAACTTACCTTCTTATGAGATAGGATAGAATAAAAAGATCGGTTGCCGGTTAGGATGTCAGCGCACTATTCCATATTTAACCCACGCACAAACAAACAAAATAATAATAATAATAATAAGTTATGTCTAGGTAGTAAAAAAATAAAAAAATAAAAATTTAACAAATATTTAAATATTTGAAGTACTAAAATATGCAAAATATGAACTACAAAAAAAAATTCATAAAATAAATAAGAAAAATTCAGACATGTACAAAAAAATAATTGTTTAAGTTAAGTCAAGGTAATAAAAATGTTTAAAAAAAGTTTATGAAATAATTAATATCAAAGTATAACAAAATGCAAAATATTCAATTAAAAAAAATGCAAAAAATTATTATAAAAATCCAAAGACGGACAAGAAAATAATAATTTAAGTTTAATTAATAATCAAAATATGTATGATTTATTAATACTTAAATTATCAAAATATGTGAAATATTCAATATATTATATAATACAAAAAAATAAAATTTAAAAATAAACTTTAATCCCGGCCACTGGGAAAAAAATAATCAACGGTGAAAGAATTATATAATATTAAAATTGGGTAATGGTTAAATTGAATAATAAGTAATATAAAAGTAGTGAAAAAATTAAAATAAAAGTTTACGATTGGTTAATACCTTAAGTATCACAAAATGTAAAATATCCACTACAGAAAAAGCATACAATTCTAAGAAAAATCAAGAGAAAAA
>JANEHU010001315.1:0-10297 GCA_027563435.1 Nasonovia ribisnigri | reverse complement strand
CATACATAAAATTTAAATTACCAAATTACATTACCTCAAACAATCATCTCACCTAAAAACAGTATAGGTGTAGATAATAAAATCAAGTGTTACCTAATTTATTATTTAAAATATAAATAGTTTGTTCCATATAATACTCTACCTATATAAGTTATATCAAATAGTATCATTATACAATTTAATTTTCAGACTTTATTTAAATAGATACATAATAAATAATACATTTTGTTTATTAATATTGTATTATATAGTATCTGCAGCAGGTTATATTACTATCATCTTTTCAAGTATATATTATAGAACTATCCCATATAATCCATCCCATGTTAAACAGTATAGGTGTAGATAATAAAATCAAGTGTTACCTAATTTATTATTTAAAATAAATAGTTTGTTCCATATAATACTCTACCTATATAAGTTATACCAAATAGTATATAGTTACATATTATCATCATACAATTTAATTTTCAGACTTTAATTAAATATTGTATCATTTAGAATATGAAGCAGTATTTGTATGTTACACTAAATTTATATGAATGATTCACCTAAAAACTGTCATAATATATCAAGTAATAAATACTACATAGTATGTTAAATATAGTCAATATAGTTATTTATCAATCGTCTATTTATTAATTTATTTATATTATTATATCCATATAGATAGATAATTATATTATGTAAATTTAAATGTCAACTTGTAAAAATAATAAAATTTAAAAATAAAATAAAATAATTTTTTAAGGTCAGTGTACTGTTGTATAAACACAATAACCGAAAATTAATCATAATTTTTATAGTATAAGAAGAAAGAAACAACAAACAAATGAATATTTAAAAATATAAGTTGAGTGTTTTTTTTTAAATCATAGTAACAATACTTTTTTTGTATAAATAAAAACTTTTAGAATCGTAATAAAAAAAAAAAAAATCGAAAAAAAAGAATTTCGAATTTACACGGCCGCCCCGGAAATTTACACAATCCGCCGCGGCCGGTATCGAACGCTCCACCACCGGGTAACCTGCCTACCCTAATCCTACCTACCTACCTATCGAGTTGAGAACTGGTGTGAAATCTCTGCCTCTTAAGGCGTCTCGCCGCCGAGGCGAATCGCGAACGCTACGCCGTCGTTCGCCCCGCGGTCTCACGGGTCGGGCGGTCTGCCGCGTCGGACAGCGGAGGACGTCCTCCGCCGCGTTCTCCCGGAGAGAACGCGATTTACGGGAAAAAAATCCAAAACGTCTACGCGTATATATATAGTAATATAGTAATGATGACGACGCCGCGGCGGCCGATTCCGGGCTCTACTGTCGTCGTTTTTACTCGCCCGCGGCACTCGCCGGGATCGAAGTGTGGCAGCGCGCCGACGGTAAATTTAGCGGGGATTCCGAATACGCGGCGAGCGGGGATATGAGACGTTTAAAAGTGGGTTAAAAGTCGACTTTTCGAAAAAAAACGGCCAAACGGCGCGCTTCGGCGGCGGGCGGTTCGCGCGCGATCTCCGCCGAGAAAGGGTCGAGACGAATAAAGCGCGTAGACGTGTGGCGGTTAAATCTCCCGGGGAACGCGAATAAGGTCCGAGAGGGGCCGCGCGTCGCCCCGAAGGGGGGTAAAACTCGACTTTTCGAAAAAAAAACTCCGATTTTGAGCGATATTCGGAAAATTGATAAGGCGTCGGTGATAACGCGGCGACGGCTACGCCGGATTTTTTCATTGGCGCGCGCTCGTTCTACCCGCCGCATGGTCCGACGTTCACTAAATAACGCATAAAAACGCCATAGGGAGCGCCCTCGGGTTAGCGTTTTATAGTATAAGACTAGCTCTCCGAGCGTCGCTGGGGGAGACCCCCAGACCCCCCAGTGTTACTCCCAGTGGATACCGATTTACCTAAAATATTGGTCCAAAATGTGGATTGCCGATGAGAATAGTGGATGAGTGATAAGGAAAGTGGACGTGTGATAAGAATAGTGGATGGGAGATTAGAATAGTGGATGCGTGATAAGGAAAGTGGATGCGTGATAAGGAAAGTGGATGCGTGATAAGGATTGTGGATGAGTGATAAGGCTATGCTTTTTGGCGGTATCTTTCGGTGACTTTTGAAATTTGGGTATGAGGGTCCGATCATTTCTCATGCCCGAGGATGTGCTCTACAGTTGATACGGTCCAGACTTTCTTTCGAAAGGAAAATCATAAATCTGTATGTCGTGTTTATGTTTCTAGCAAGTCAGTCACCTCAAATGACGTTGAATGTAGTCATACGTTGTTAATTGCCGTGGCCAAAATCGCCTAACCTAACCTTACCCCCAGACCCCCGGAGTTGGCGAGGAGTGTTGTCCATGTCGGACGCCATAGTGGTCTTGTGGTCCAGTCGTCGACTCGAGCCGACACGGTGTATAGGTGATAAGGCTATCGATGGTGAGATAGTGATAAGAATTCGTGATTAGAAAAGGGGTATGTAAAATTGAAAAGTGATAAGGAAGGTGGATTTGTGATAACAATTAGTGTTAAGGATATTGGATTTATAAGAATAGTGGATTCAAGATAATGATAGTGGATTCAAGATAAGGATAATGGATTTTTGATAAGGATAATGGAATTTTGTAAGGAATGGTGGATTAGCCAACGCCAAATCACGTAACCTTCAGACGGTGTCATAAATTATAGCCGCCGTGATTTTTTTGGGGTCTAGCAGGTCAGTCACTCGATGGAATGTAGTTGTTTCCGTGGATAGGCAATCCGACTGCGTCGAATCGCGGACGAAGTTGTTTGTTATGGTCGGAAATGAAAAAAAAAAATTTGAAAATTTCGGGCGGCCATGCTAATCGTATAGCCGCTGTGAAGTTTTGGGTGTCTAACAAGTCAGTTATTCGATGGACAGTAGTTATGTCCGTGGATAGGCAATCCGACTTCGTCGGATAGCGGACAATGTGCGACGGCCAGGTCACGTCGTCAGGTATGCAATCCGACTGCGTCGAATTGCGGACAGCGTTCATTACTGTCACCAAGAAAATAAATTATGTAATATATTACATGAAAACAATTCAAAACATTTCGGGCATCTATGCAAATCATATAGCCGCCGTCTTTTTAGGGTGTCTAGCAGGTCAGTCACCTCGAATGACGTTCGCCGAAGTAATAAGGGTAGGCAATCCGACTTCGTCGGATAGTAGACAATGTGCGACGGCCAGGTCACGTCGACAGGTATGCAATCCGACTGCGTTGAATCGCGGACAGCGTTCATTATTGTCACCGAAAACGCAAAATTAATTTATAAATTACGTGGAATTTCGGGCGGCCATGCTAATCGTATACATATATACACATATATATATATAATCTATATATAGCCGCCGTGAAGTTTTGGGCGTCTAGCAAGTCAGTCATTAGATGGACGGTAGTTATGCCCGTGGATAGGCAATTCGACTACGTTTTTTTGGGTGTCTAGCAGGTCAGTCACCTCGAATGACGTTCGCCGAAGTAATAATGGTAGGCAATGGTAGACAATGTGCGAAAGGCCAGGTCACGTCGTCAGGTATGCAATCCGACTGCGTCGAATCGTGGACAGCGTTCATAACTGTCACCGAAAACGCAAAATTAAGTGATAAATTACGTGAAAAAATTTTTAAAAATTCGGGGAAATCATATAGCTGCCGTCTTTTTTTGAGTGTCTAGCAGGTCAGTCACCTCGAATGACGTTCGCCGTAGTAATAAGGGTAGGCTATTCGACTTTGTCGGATAGCGGACAATGTGCGACGAACAGGTCACAACATCAGGTTGAATCGTGGACAATACCTATTATATATATATATTTTTATGTTATGATACATTAAATAAACTTTAGGTACCTACGTAATAAGCAAACCCATATAATGTTATATTGCTAAAGTTGTCCCCCGCACGCCATCACTCCACCAACCGCCCAGTACCAATTAAAAATGGTCATACTGTAGCATTGCGAGAATCGTTTATATTGATATATATAATAATAATATAATAATATGATATTATTCGACGTCAGCTGAGGGCTTTTGAGCCGGCGATCCCACCTCGTCGATAAGCAGACGAAATTCGCGAAAAAAATGGAACCTTCCGACGCATGTATTTATGCCTGTATATAGTAATACCCACTCGACGGCGGCGATATCCGCACTCGGCTAGTTTATTTCATATAATACTCATAATTGAACCTATATATTAAGTTATTTCAAATAGTATATAGTCATATCATTATACAATTTAATTGCTAGACTTTAATTAAATACATAAAGTTCTATTTTGTTATTGTATTATTTAGAATCTGTTGCAGTTTATTTTGTATGCTACACTAAGAGTAAAACTGTAATATAATATTTACCTACTACATAGTATAGGTGTTGTATATTTAATCATGAGCATGAAATACAAATAATACAAATAATTGATATACACAGCTATTGCTTTTATTGTCTACATTTATTGAGCAATGTTTATGTGGTTAAATATTAATAATAATATATTGTAATACACACTGTGTGTTGAAGTATTCGAACGTTTCTGTCACATCCACCGTCGACTCGAGCTAGTAGGATATATATTATTATATAATAATTTAACTTAACCAACCACCGCGCCGTATCAACTCTTAAAAGTCTACATTTATTATAAGATGCATGTACCTACAGTTCCTTCTGTTGTCATATCGTCTATCAAATATATAAATATATGAGTAGCATGTATATACCTATGCCTGTACGCCGCACTCGACGCGAACGAAGTACGGGGAACGCGAATAAGGGTAAAACTCAAATTTTGAAAAAAAAATCATAAAATTTTCGTTAAATACGAATAATATGAAAGAAAAAATAAACGCAAAAAAAATAATTCGATTTAATACGGCCGCCGCAAATTTCAACGACACGAGGCCGGCATCGAACGCTCGACCCACGGGTAACCTGCCTAACGCCCTAACCGACCTACCTACCTACTGAGATGAGAAAGGGAGTGAAATCAATGCCTATTAAGTCGTCTCGGTGCCGAGGCGAAACGCGAACGCCGCGGCGTCAGCCGCCGCGGTCTCCCTGGTCGGGCGGTCTACCGCGTCGGACGGCGGACGACGTCGTCCGCCACGTTTTTACGAAGCGAACGCGATTTACGCGAAAAAAATCGGACTTTTCTACGCATATATACAGGGCCTGTATATAGTAATACCTACTCGACGGCGGCGCTTCGCGGGCTCTGCTGTCGTGGATTTTACTCGACCGCGGCACTCGCCCGGAACGGAGTAGGGGCGGCCGCCGTCGGTAAATTTAGCGGGGATTCCGAATACGTCGCGAGCGGGGAGATCGGACGTTTGAAAGACGGGTAAAACTCGATCGGTAGACGAAAAAGTGTGAAAAACCGTTCGAAACGGCGCCAAAATCGACGACGGCTAATAGAATCAGTCGGAGTTCTCCTCCGGGCCCCGGGGCACCCGTCGTAAACGAAATAGCGTCGCGCGGGGCCTATAGATTTGGCGAGAAACGCGATCCGGTGACGGACGGGGCCGCGCGACGCTCCGAAAGGGGGTAAAACTCGACTTTTCGAACGAAAAGCGCGACGACGGCGCGCGGCGGCGGCGCACGGTTCGCGCGCGATCTCGGCCGAGAAATCGTCGAAACGAAAAAAGCGCGGGCGCTGGGGGCCGTTAAATCCGACGGGGAAGGCGAATAAGGTCCGAACGGGGCTGCCCAGAGCCCCCCGGGGGGGTAAAACTCGAAAAAGTTTGAAAAAATTGAAAAATCTGAAAAAAATCGTGAAAAAGTGATAAGAGAGACTGATTACGCCGGGAGACCGCCCGCGGAAAAAATCTAATTTTCTCATTGGCGGGTTGACTATAGCGCACAAATTTTCGACACGGGAGGCGCCACACGGGTTTCTGTTTTATATATAAGGACTAGACTTCGGTCGTTTGTCATCCCGCCTGCGGCGGAAAGACTGTGTGGGCGGTGGTGCTCTTTGTCGATTCACCTCGGGCGATGCTGGGTTTTTCGATCCGGCCTGCGGCGGGAACGCGGGGTCGTCGGGTATCGTCGCGTTGGCAGCACTGGTCTGGTGGTAATTTTTGAACGCGGAAGAATGTCTAGTCGTAAGTCACGGCCGCTGAAAATCGACCGGCGATTCAAGTCGATCGTACGACAATCGGGCAATCCGAAGACGTGTATGTCCGGTTCTCGAGTGTGTGTGTTGAAATCGGGAATTCGGATTCTGAGTTTGAGTGTCTAGCTATCAGTCATCTCGGGAGAAAGTCGATTCCCGAACGGACAATCCGCTTGCGGTGGATCGGATGCAGTGGGAGTCTAAGTCGCTCGTATGCAAGTAGATAGTCAGGTAGGCAATCCGACCAGACCGTGCACCGGGCGTGTATGTCCGGTTCTTGAGTGTGTGTGTTGAAATCGGAAAATTGGATTCTGAGTTTGAGTGTCTAGCTATCAGTCATCTCGGGGGAGAGTCGATTCCCGAACGGACATTCCGCTTGCGGCGGATCGGATGCAGCGGGAGTCTAAATCGCTCGTATGCAAGTAGATAGTCAGGTAGGCAATCCGACCAGACCGTGCACCGGGCGTGTATGTCCGGTTCTTGAGTGTGTGTGTTGAAATCGGAAAATCGGATTCTGAGTTTGAGTGTCTAGCTATCAGTCATCTCGGGGGAGAGTCGATTCCCGAACGGACAATCCGCTTGCGGCGGATCGGATGCAGTGGGAGTCTAAGTCGCTCGTATGCAAGTAGATAGTCAGGTAGGCAATCCGACTACGTCGGATCGCAGACCGTGCACCGGGCGTGTATGTCCGGTTCTTGAGTGTGTGTGTTGAAATCGGAAAATCGGATTCTGAGTTTGAGTGTCTAGCTATCAGTCATCTCGGGGGAGAGTCGATTCCCGAACGGACATTCCGCTTGCGGCGGATCGGATGCAGCGGGAGTCTAAATCGCTCGTATGCAAGTAGATAGTCAGGTAGGCAATCCGACCAGACCGTGCACCGGGCGTGTATGTCCGGTTCTTGAGTGTGTGTGTTGAAATCGGAAAATCGGATTCTGAGTTTGAGTGTCTAGCTATCAGTCATCTCGGGGGAGAGTCGATTCCCGAACGGACAATCCGCTTGCGGCGGATCGGATGCAGTGGGAGTCTAAGTCGCTCGTATGCAAGTAGATAGTCAGGTAGGCAATCCGACTACGTCGGATCGCAGACCGTGCACCGGGCGTGTATGTCCGGTTCTTGAGTGTGTGTGTTGAAATCGGAAAATCGGATTCTGAGTTTGAGTGTCTAGCTATCAGTCATCTCGGGGGAGAGTCGATTCCCGAACGGACATTCCGCTTGCGGCGGATCGGATGCAGCGGGAGTCTATATCGCTCGTATGCAAGTAGATAGTCAGGTAGGCAATCCGACCAGACCGTGCACCGGGCGTGTATGTCCGGTTCTTGAGTGTGTGTGTTGAAATCGGAATATCGGATTCTGAGTTTGAGTGTCTAGCTATCAGTCATCTCGGGAGAGAGTCGATTCCCGAACGGACAATCCGCTTGCGGCGGATCGGATGCAGGTGGAGTCTAAGTCGCTCGCATGCAAGTAGATAGTCAGGTAGGCCATGCACCGGGCGTGTATGTGTTGCTGGTTTGAAATGTAAGTGTTGAAAACCTTATTTATTCATCAGAATAGAGTTTTTTATATATTTAGAAAAGTTTAAGTTAGAACGACAAAGCGACAAAAATAAATGTATATACATAGGTTTATTATATGCGTTTACCTACCTTAATCTAACATAACGCAGTAACATGACACAATTGAAATATAACTGCGTCAGATAGCAGACAACGTTAATTATTGCGGTAATATATCAACCATAAAAATATACATTTTAAAAATAATAATATACGTGAAAAAAAATGAGATTTTGGGCGGCCATGCTATTCAGACGGCCTCCGCAATCCATCGGATTCAATTCAACCGGTATCGAACCGCCTACCTTAGTGTTACACATGTCCTACGCCTTAACCTACCTAACTACCTATCGAGATGAAATGTACAATTAAATCTATAGCACTTGAGCCATTTCTACACAACGACGAATTCTGTATTAAAAATGTTAATTCGTAGAAATCGTGTGTACTAAAACCTTAAATCGCATATTTTTACGTTTCTGGTGTGTATATATCGTGTGGTTTTATTGTAGTCCGATAAACATATACTGAAATAAAGACAATTAGGTACATAATAAATACGTAATAATAATATATACATATGCTAGGTAATTTAGCTGGGATTCCGAATACGTCGCGAGCGGGGCTGTGAGACGTTTAAAACTTTTAGAATCGTCAATTATCGTTCAAACAGAACGCGGCAACGGCTAAAAAGGATTAATATAATAATAAAATAAATAATTCGCGAAAAAAAAGAATTTCTAATAAAACACAGCCACCACAAATTTACACAATTCGCCGCGGCCGATATCGAACGCTCCACCGCCGGGTAACCTGCCCAACGCCCTAATCCTACCTACCTAGACACTGAGATGAGAATCGGAGTGAAATAAATGCCTCTTAAGGCGTCAATTATATATAGTTATTTATCAATTTTCTATTAATTAACTTGATTTTATGCTAATTATGAATAAAACCTATCTACCTATAGTATAGTCATATCGATCAATAATTATATATTGTTAATTATATATAAACCTAGTTCATCAAATAGTATAGTGATATCATTATAAAATTTAAATGCCAGAATTTAATTAAATACATGAAGATCTATTAGTTTATAATCAATTATTATTGTATTCGGTATATAGTATCTGCAGCAGTTTTGTATCATACATAAAATTTAAATTACCAGATTACATTACCTCAAACAATCATCTCACCTAAAAACTGTAATATATTTAGTACTACATAGAGTATACTTGTAGGTGTCTTATATAACTATATATCGTGTCTAGTCAAGTAGTATATATTAGAGAACTATTGCATATAATGCAGCCCATGTTAAACAGTATAGGTGTAGATAATAAAATCAAGTGTTACCTAATTTATTATTTAAAATAAATAGTTTGTTCCATATAATACTCTACCTATATAAGTTATATCAAATACTAAATAGTATCATTATACAATTTAATTTTCAGACTTTAATTAAATATAGGTACATAAAGTTCTATTTCGTTTATTAATATTGTATTATTTAGAATCTGTAGCACTGTAGCAGTATTTGTATGCTACACTAAATTTATATAAACTGTAATATATCGAGTACTTACTACATAGTATGTTATATATTTATTACTATCTAGCCACATAATCGAGCCCTTGCCTGACTTAGATGCGTTGATAAATAGCTGTGGATGTCAATTATATATAGTTATTTATCAATCGTCTATTAATTAACTTGATTTTATGCTCACGATGAATAAAACCTATCTACCTATAGTATAGTCGTATCGATCAATAATTACATAGGTATTGTGTTAATTATATATAAACCTAGTTCATCAAATAGTATAGCGATATCATTATAAAATTTAATTGTCAGAATTTAATTAAATACATGAAGATCTATTAGGTAGTTTATAATAAATTATTGTATTATATAGTATCTGCAGCAGTTTTGTATCATACATAAAATTTAAATTACCAAATTACATTACCTCAAACAATCATCTCACCTAAAAACTGTTAAACAGTATAGGTGTAGATAATAAAATCAAGTGTTACCTAATTTATTATTTAAAATAAATAGTTTGTTCCATATAATACTCTACCTATATAAGTTATATCAAATAGTATCATTATACAATTTAATTTTCAGACTTTAATTAAATATAGGTACATAAAGTTCTATTTTGTTTATTAATATTGTATTATTTAGAATCTGTAGCAGTATTTGTATGCTACACTAAATTTATATAAACTGTAATATATCGAGTACTTACTACATAGTATGTTATATATTTATTACTATCTAACCACATAATCGAGCCCTTGTCTGACTTAGATGCGTTGACAAATAGCTGTGGATGTCAATTATTTATAGTTATTTATCAATCGTCTATTAATTAACTTGATTTTATGCTCACGATGAATAAAACCTATCTACCTATAGTATAGTCATAGTATAAACCTAGTTCATCAAATAGTATAGCGATATCATTATAAAATTTAACTGCCAGAATTTAATTAAATACATGAAGATCTATTAGTTTATAATAAATTATTATTGTATTATATAGTATCTGCAGCAGTTTTGTATCATACATAAAATTGAAATTACCAGATTACATTACCTCAA